>CM077175.1:32253615-32728615 GCA_039654105.1 Coreius guichenoti | reverse complement strand
TTGCTTTGTGTTTATAATTATTTTACTGCATACATTTTGCTGAAAAGCCATTGTGACAACTTATCCCATATAGTGTGACAACATCATGGTGTCACGGAACAGAAGGGCAAAGACAGGCAGGTAAGTAACAGTGATTTTTATTAAAGTTTAGAGTGTGGTTGTAGCAGTGTGAACCAGGCCATGGAAGTAGATGGTGACTTGCGGAATGGTAATGGTGACTTAGCTGGTGAAGACTCAGAGTGTTGTATCTTGCAAGTGATGATGGATTCGGAGAATGAAGATCAGTAACCAGGCTGACGGACGGAAGACAGGAGACGAGACAATAACAGGTCGGTTGCGAGGTAAGGAGTCTGTAGTAACAGCATATACTGACATGAGACCAGACAATGAGTGAATGGTGACCAGGTGAATAGTGAGAGTCTCTGATGAGGTGCAGGTGCAGCGAGTCAGTATTCTGGTGATTGTGAACGAGTGGGCGGGTCTTGGTGAGTCGGTGATGATTGTGGCTGTGACGGTGTGGCTGACTCTGTGACACATGGCATAAGTAAATTTGTTGGAATAATTTATACTGTTCCATCAAAGGTGAACAAACATTAATCCAGGAGATTAAATCACAATCAACTATGTCTCTAATTCTTTCCATATCAGTATTTGTTATTTGCAGATCAATGACGTTTTATTCCAGCTATAATTACACATTCTTTGCTAAGATTATTTGATTTCTTTAGACTGTTTGTAAATGGCAGTGACTGTGCCCGTCTCAGTGTTTCTGCTGAGAGCTGTTCTTTAGTGTCTATGCCAGCAGCTTGATTGATTAGGTCTGAGAGGATTGGTACATCAATGACAGGTGCCCCGAATGAGAGTGGTGTTGGGGCGGCATTTTCTGGCAGGTCACTGATGATCCTATTTGCTTCTGCGATAATGGCAATCTTTGGAATCAACTAAAATCTGCAATAGGACAGGTGAATTTGGGCAAAAGTCAAGTGGGAGATTTTTATATTCCCCCTTTTTAAGCAAAATGCCACTCACCAAGTACAGGATGATTTAAATGATACAACTATATTCAACAACTGCACTGATAAAGCATAAAATGTAGTGGAGTTTATTTTTAGAAGAGGAAAATTAAGAAATATGGGTAAGAAAAATAAACTTAATTCAAGAAATAATTAGTGATATTCTGGTCTTATCTTAAAAAAAAGTAAATATTGTGTTTTAAGAATGTTTTTTTTTTCTCTTTAAAACAAGGTACAATTACTGATTTTTTTGAAGTGTGATCTATTTATATTTCTAAAGGTTCCCCATTTTTCTAGACATGGTAAATCAGATGTTGGGATACTGTTGGTCCATTTACATCAATATTATAAGGAAATGTCTGCAATTTCTAAAATCTAGTAGCATGCAAAGATTTTAAGTGAAGTGCACAAAAAAGTGATTAGATGAATCAATTAAAAAATATAAAAGCACAATCCAATATATCACTGCTGTTAGCCTTTATTGATACACTCTTAAAATCAAAGGTTATTTATTGGCATAGATGGTTCAATGAAGAACATCCACATTACCTTTCCATTGCACAAGAGATTCTTTATAGTGGAAAAGGGTTCTTTAGATTATTAAAATATTCTTCACACTAAGAAAATTCTGTCATCATTACTCACCCTCAAGTTGTTCCACACCTGTATGAATTTTTCTGCTGAAAAAGATGATATTTTGAAGAATATGGGTAACCAAACAGTTGATTAGACCTCATAGACTTCTTGGAGAAGAAAAAAAAATACTATGGAAGTCAATGGGGACCATCAACTGTTTGGTTACCGACATTCTTCAAAATATCTCAGCAGAAGAAAGAAATTCATAAAGGTTTGGAACAACTTGAGGGTGAGTAAATGACGAAAGAATTTTCATTTTTGGTTGAACTATCCCTTTAAGAGCTGTTTACTGAAAGGTTATTTGGGGAGCCAAATAAAAAAAATAGTTCTTATATGGCACTCCTGCATAAAACCGCTTTTGAAACCTTTATTTTTAAGAGTGTACCTCAACGTGCTTGTCCTTCAATAGAGTGTACATATTAAATATTCTGTTTTGAAGTGGAAATGAATCTCAGTGAAGCACACACATTACTGAGAGCTGATTATGAGTATGCTGCAGAAAATACATGAAGCAGACTCTCTCATTCTCTTCAGGAAGTTAATTCACTCTCCCAGTGTAATGGGTCTCTGTATGGGGTCCATATGCTTACAGCGGGGCAAGCTTGAGAAGAGGGGGAGGGGTGACACACATTTTTAATGAAAACTCACAATGACTCCTGCACACCTGAGACTAAGCCAAATGTGGTTCACTTCTCTTGCAGAAAGTCAGTTTATAAGGCAGAAATTACAATTAATTTCCTTCTAATGAAGGTTTTTACTTTTAGCATATATTTGGATTTTACATTTATATTTGTATGTGGTGCTGCCTGTGTCATCGGTTCACTGACTAACAAGTTATTGTTGTGTCTGATCATAATATGTTGTGTATTTCTCCATTATACAGTGGTGAAAATTATTCAGAATCTCTGAATAGCTGAGCGATTGGGCTAGAAATATGACAGATATGATAATTTAGTCGGTAATGAGATACTTTTGAAAATCGTAAAAAAAAACAAACAAAAAAAAAAAACCAATTCAATACGACGGGTTGACAGATTGACGGAATTTCGCAATAATTTATGACTGAGTTGTTGTCAGGGAAACTGCCTCTCCGCAACTTCCCCAAAAGACAAAAATACTTTGAACAAGTATTCTACCTGTCTATCATCTTTTCTTCGACCCAGTGTGAAAATGTATTTATTTATGGGCTGTTTATCCATTAGTACATTCATTATTTCATTTATTTATATACTCTTATTTACTGGGAATTTTGGCCTACTTAAAAAGAGAGTTTGAATAGTTTGAACACTATAAACATTTCAAGATCTGCATCATAATCGCCTTAAAAGAATTTAAAGCTTTAGAACCAATGCGCAATATCATGTGGAATGTCATTTATGCAATCATAAATATTAACAAATTAGTTTAGATATATTCCATCAGATACTGCAATTAGTGTGACAGGTCACTTTGCCATTTAGAAATAAATAAAAGAGGACAATTGCGTACCCAGAAGGCTCTGGGCTGTTCTTCGGTCATCCCTGCTTTATGCCTGTTCCCATTTTAGTCATACAGCACAAAGTGAACTTGTTGTATTCAGCAACAAACACTCAGAAAAAAACATATCAGACAGCCACACAGTCTGGACTGTGGACGCCACAACATTTCAAATATTTATTAGAGGCTCATCCTGAGATAAAACGTTACCCAACTGGACTGAAGCACTGCGATTTGACTGGTTACGCCTGAGCGCCCAAGGTCAAGTTTTTGAAAACAGCATGTTATCAGAGCTGGGAAGGGTAAGCAGAGCAAATCTTCTCTGCAAGGTAAAGCCACTAGGGGCCTATTACAGGCTTCAGATTGGAGTGGCTTGTCATGCATTCAGTCTGTTTATTCTCCTCAGCTATCTTTTAAATAATGCACATCAGCATCAGGTGAGTCCTGGATGGTTGTGGGTCACAAGGCAGTTACACTGTGATAATGATTATTGATCTTCTGAAACTACAAGAATCGTGGAATAATTTCTTAAATTCTAACATCTCATTAAATAGCTTCTTGCTCAAATTGTATGATACAATGGGGCTAAAGGTCCCTCAGGGAAATACAAGCCCTTTCGATTTCATTTTTTTAGTGTCAAAACCCCCACTAAATAACAACAAGCACCAACACAAAACTTGTTTGTTGCTATGCATTGTCAAATTAATTTGTGACATATGTTTGGACTAAAAGCAGAATAATAAAGGAGTTTTTATAGAATACTTTAAGAGGGTATGAAATTAATCTGGATGGATGGATGTGTAACGACTTAGGCCAGTAAGAGCTGTGTGTGTAAACCTCACTCCCCTAGCCACAAGAAGCGCGCTACTTTAGCGTCCTTGTTAGCGTGCCTGCCTCCCATGCCAGAGACCCTGGTTCGAATCCTGCTCAGAGTGGGTCGAGTAGGACCGGTTACATTTGGTGCCGTGACCCAGATGGGAGTGAGGTTTAGGGGGGAGCGTTTAACAGACGTAGGCCAGTAAGAGCTGTGCGTGTAAACCTCACTCCCCTAGCCACAAGAGGTGCGCTAGCGACTGACGCTAGAAGCTGCGGTCTTTAGCGTCCTTGTTACTGTGCCCGCCTCCCATGCCAGAGACCCCTGGTTCGAATTTCACTTGGAGTGGGTCGAGTAGGACCGGTTACATTTAGTGCCGTGACCCGGATGAGAGTGAGATTTAGGCGGGTGAGTGTAACGGAGGCAAGCTAGTGCAAGCTGTGTGCGTAAACCTCACACCCCTGGCCTCAAGAGGCGCGCTAGCTGAAGTTTCTAGTAACCCTGAAGGCCTTAATTAGCTGGTTCAGGTGTGTTTAATTGGGGTTGGTGGCGCTAAACTCTGAAGGAGTTATTTTCTGTACAGTGGCTCTCCAGGAACTGAGTTTGACACCCCTGATTTAGGGGCTTTTAATCTCATTGTAAGTAATGTTTAATAAATGTTACTATATTGCTGTTTAGGCTTTCTCAGGTTATAGTATATTTTTTATTTACTATATTTTATTTATTGACTACGCAAATACTATCTATTAACTGTAAGCTAAATTAATGTTTTTTTTTTTGTTTGTTTTTTTTTTTATAATAATAGTCCGTTAGGAAAAAGGAATAAAACCAGAGGAACAAGAAACAAACTTGAATAAACAAACTAAATAATACTGTAGACAACAATATGTCTAACAAAAACATACAAAACCAAGGTAATATTTGGTTTTATTTCTTACACTTGATTCTTATTGGTCAATCAGGTTTGTGTTTCTATAATGAATTATATGGAGCCTAATAAAGTTCAGGAACATTGTCACAGAGTCATAACTCTATCTCTCTGGTGACGTTAGCCAGACTTCTCCAATCATTTAGTCCGCTTAAATCCCACCCCTTACAATCGACTGCGAGCTCACATTTAGATCTACCTTCATCCAATCAACAACCGATGGATAGAACCATGTACCCACCCAAAATTTTTTTTATTTTTCAATAATCTCTTTTACTCTGTGTCACAATGCAGTAGAAAAGATCTACTTCATCCGTTGCTACTTCTGTTTCATTGCAACTTGAAATTTGCTGATTCTGCATCAGAACTCTAAAAGTCATCCACACAGAAAGATGGCAAAAGCATACAAAGAGAATATGTGATCATGTTTCTCATTACTCATGCTGAGCTTCAGAATCAATGGCTTCCTGAGCAGCAGATGAACGGAGGTTAAATCTGCAGGCCATCTCAGGGATCAGGTTGATTTTAATACCACCTGGGTGAGGAGATGAAGCAGCATCAGCGCTGCAGAGGCCAAGCTCTGATCTCATCCCACAAAGATGACACAGCTCTGCTCCCCGATGAGATGAAGATACACTTTGGCCCTGGGATGAGGAATCATGGGATCACATGGAAATACATCACAGAAAAAAAGGCAGGAAATATGAATCTTTTTATTTTAAGGTACAAAGTAAATATGACTCATTTTTTCACATCCAAGTGTGCAAAAGCCTTTTCCTGTTTTTGCAGTTTTACCCTTCTAGACCAATGCTTCCTGATGGGACTTCAGGAATTTCAGATTTAATTTAGCAGGTTATCAGTATCAACAGAGTTTCAGATGTTTCTCCTAAAATTCCTTAGGAGAAATAAGAGTAGACACAACTGAGACATGAGAAATATTTGAGAGAAAAGAAGTTAAAACTGAGAATGTGGTGGAAGAAACATAGAACATCTCTTTATCGTCTTGCTGCAATCTCTTTCAAGACTCCAGTGTAGGAATATTTTATTGCCCAGAGGTTGCTCTTTCTAAGCTCATGAGACATAGTTGTGATTCTCATTTATCTCTCATTGTACAATCAACAGTGTCTCAGATGTTTCTCCTCAAATTCCTTAGGAGAAATAAAAGTAAACATGACAGAGACATGAGAAATATGAGAGAAAGGAGTCCAAAATGAGAAACAAGAAACATGGGAGATCTCTTTATTGTCTTGCTGTAATCTCTTTCAAAACTCCATTATAAAAAAAGGGGAACAGGTCCATGCAGGGGAACAGGACTAGGACCGTGGCATGGCGGGCCTGGGCTGTGGAGCATGGGCGGGCCTGGGCTGTGGAGCATGGGCGGTTCTGGGCCGTGGAGGATGGGCGGTCCTGGGCATTCCGGAAGCCATGGAGGCGCAGGCAGCTCAGGGGGGTACGGCCTCCTTTGACTGGTAGCTGGACAGGGGCTGGAGTCGATGTGTGCGCTGCCCAAACACACCACATAGCCGTGGCCACAATGGTCAGCGATGCACACTCTGAAGACGACTCTGGGATTGGAGACTCTGGCGTGGTGACCATCTTGCCTGAGGGCTCAGGTGTGGTGGCCATCTTGGCTGCAGATTCTGGACTGGCGGCCATGACGGGACGAGACTCTGGAGTGGCGGCCATGACGGGACGAGACTCTGGAGTGGCGGCCATGACGGGACGAGACTCTGGAGTGGCGGCCATGACGGGACGAGACTCTGGTGTGGCGGCCATCAGAACAGAACATGCTGGCAACCGTGGTGGGCCAAGCTCCATGGTTATCGGAGCTTGATGCATGGTGCTGTCCTCCTCAACCTCCCCAACAGTGAAGGAGGACCCAGTTAGCTGGAGAGCATAGAGGAAACTACTCAGTGATCCTCAAGGACCATCACTGAAAAGTTTGACTGTAGCAGGTTGTTAAGTCCATAGGAAAATAAATCAATAAGCGCAAAGTCTGGGAGGTCAGTGAAATTAGCAATACTTAAGAAGTCCTGGATGTGGTCCTCGAGTGAGCAAGTTCCCTGACGAAGGCGGACGAGACATACTGCTGGATCCATGGTATGGTCAGTTCTTCTGTCACGATTGGTTGCAGCAGATGAGGAAGCAGGATCCAAGTGCAGTCGTACTTTTATTAAATAAACTCAAAACTTCACAAATACAAAATCATAGGGGACAAGAACAAGGCTCAGGAATAGAACAACCAACATAACGCAACAATAAGAACTAACAAAGAACAAGACTGAACACAGGGTTTAAATACACAGGCAAACAGATCATGGAAACGAGACACAGCTGACAAGACTAATGAGACACACCTAAACTGAAACTCAAAGTAACATGAAAAACTACAAAGAACTACAAAATAAAGCACAGGAAACACTTTAACGTAAAAGTCCAAGGACAGACACAGAGCACATGTGACGGATAGTAACTTAAGAACTACTTTGTACTACTTTGTAGTAGCTAACCAAAGGGCAATCAGTCTTACTTTTCCAATTAAAATTAAACTACCTTTTTATGTAACTGACTTAAGTTATTACCAGGCTTGGGGGAAAAAATAATTAATGACTAACTTTTAAAACTAGTCTAAGAAGTTTTTCAACCAACCCCAGATGTCTTAAATTTTATTTTAAGAGAAACATGTTACATTTTACATTTTTACTAATATTGTGAATACTGAAACTATCATTCAAATAGCATTATGCATTTCAGAATATCAAGGGTTTCTCATTTAAATTTATCTTAAATGCCCAGCATTGAATACGCAGTGCTTATGACAAACAAGGGATTAGACAAGTGTACGATGTTCTTTCTTTATAACAAACTTAATACTATAGTGTACCAGTGCTTCATGGTTGCTGCATAACCTTTTTGTTCTTCGTTTAACATTGCAAAGTTTGTCTTGTACAACCCATTTTGCATGCATGTAAACATAGGTCATGATTGTTTTGTTCATTGTGCTTGATTGAAATGGTGTGGATGAATGACATATAAGCTTCCCAGAGGGAATAAAAAAAACCTTTAACAATTGAAATGTTTCTGCGAGACATAAATGAGGTTACATTAACATCAAATTGAGACTTTTGCTTGAGTCTCCTGTTTCTCACACTTGTCTCCTGAGACAAAAACTCTACCATGAGCACAATGTGTGATGTTATTGAGATCTTTTATGAAACTTTAGAGGAGATAACAGTGAGAGTTCCAGAGACTCTAGCTGAGGAGAAAAGTCTGAGCATAGTGTGTGATGCTGTTGAGATCTCTTCTGAATCTTTAGAGGAGACAAATATGAGCAATCCAGTCTCTCTAGCTAAGGAGAAAAATCTGAGCACAGTGTGTGATGATGTTGAGATCTCTTCTAAAACTTTAAAGGAGACCATTTTTTTTTTTTTTGAGAGTTGGAGTTTTTGTCTCAGGAGACAAGTGTGAGAAACAGGAGACTCAAGCAAAAGTTTCCATTTGATCTTAAACTAATCACATTTTTGTCTAGGAAAAACATTTGAGATGTTAAAGAGATCTCACTTTGGATTTTTCTTTCCTATGGGAATGGCTGCGTCCAAAATCGCATACTCTCTTGAGTAGGCACTTATTTTGAATAAGTAATTTTTTCACAACCTCTAAAAAAGTATGTTCTATATAATATGAATGTTTGTAGTATGTGTAGTATGTAATCTAGACGTACTACATTCACCATGTTGTCATTATCATGTGACCTATCAGCGTCAGTTGTGTCGCTTCACTGCCATTCACCAATCCTCTCCCATGGCCTCATGGGATGGTAAAGTGTCCATTGTATGTACACTTCAGGATCTCACCGGAAGTAGTAGGTCATCCGGGTACTTTTTTCTCTTTTATGAGTACTGTGAATTTGGACATAGGCCTACTTCTTTTGTCACATACTGTTTTTCGCCTACTATGTGATTTCAGATGCAGCTAATGACTTTGAAGGCAGCGTTTGTGCATGAACGTACCTCACGAAAGTGTAACTGTTTAATGATCTACAGCAAAATAGAGCGAGCTTTGGTGAAAACTAAGTGAATATTTAATTACCTGTAAGTGTAAAAGTTTGGTGGAGGGGAGATTATGGTGTGGGGTTGTTTTTCAGGGGTTGGGCTTGGCCCCTTAGTTCCAGTGAAAGGAACTCTTAATGCTTCAGCATACCAAGACATTTTGGACAATTTCATGCTCCCAACTTTGTGGGAACAGGTTGGGGATGGCCCTTTCCTGTTCCAACATGACTGCGCTGGATGAGTGAGTTTGGTGTGGAGGTACTTCGCTGGCCTGCACAGAGTCCTGACCTCAACCCGACAGAACAACTTTAGGATGAATTAGAGCGGAGACTGCAAGCCAGGCCTTCTGGTCCAACATCAGTTCCTGACCACAAATGCGCTTCTAGAAGAATGGTCAAAAATTCCCATAAACACACTCCTAAACCTTGTAGAAAGCCTTCCCAGAAGAGTTGAAGCTGTTATAGCTGCAAAGGGTGGGCCAACTCCATATTAAACCCTACGGATTAAGAATGGGATGTCGTTAAAGTTCATGTGCATGTAAAGGCAGGCGTCCCAAAACTTTTGCCAATATAGTATATTATTGTCACCGTTGTGTTCTATTTAGTTCAGTTCATGGACTTTTAGTTTGTTTTCCCACCACTGATCAGTTACCATGGACACCTACACTAATCAAACTACACTAAACAAAGTTCCTCCCTTTGTTCTGTTCATTGTCGGTTGTTATTTGTGTTTAGCACACTCTCGCATGGCTTGTTATTCTGAGTTTGTAATAAATTTAATGTTATTTTATAACCATCTTCGTCTTCTGTGGATCTGAGTGTTACAATTATTGGATATGGACATCCAATGCTAACATTGGATGTGCCTTGCAATGAATCCTGCGAAGGAAGCATTTTTAAGATTTCAGACGCAGCCCAGGACAACAGAAAGGAAACCCAGGAAATAATGAAGACAAACTAAAAGTCCTTGAAAATTAAACTGAAAACACCACAGAACGAGACAGAATAAATCATGTTGTCTGAGAAATATGATACACTATACACTTTATTTTATAGTACGTGTACTTACAGTGTACTTACCTAACAAAGTGGTAATAAAAGGTAACTACATGGGTTAAGTTAAGGTTTAGGAGTAGGTTTAGGGTTAGTACCTAGTTATAGCCCAGTTATTGTAATTGCTATAATAAGTACATAGTATGTACATGTGGAACAGAACTGTAAAATAAAGTGCTACCACACTAATTGTTAGAATAAACTGTGTAATAATGTCAACAGAATTTATTACATTATATAAAAAGGTTACATACCATCACAAAAGGTTACAACCGTCATCACACTCAGTACAGTTTCAAATAGAACTGCTGAGGAAGTGACAGTACATGTGGCACCTTCCTTTCTTGTGACTGCCATAATCCATCTTTTTTTTGATGTTTTTAATTGAAAAGGTGTGAAAACAACTCAATGGATTTTTCTTTTACTTTTGCTCTTTAGATGTTGCAATAACATTTGCTCTGGTTTCCCATTTATGGTGTAGCTTGAATATAAATATAAATATATATATATATATATATATATATATATATATATTCAAGCTACACCGTTTACCCTGCTATTTTTACACTTTGAATTCAGAAATGTAAAAAAGGTAGATAAGATTATAGTATCTCTACAACACCATAAAATCATTCACTGCCATTCAGAAGTTTACCAAGGCTGGATTTATTTGATCAAAAATATTACATTGTGAAATATTACAATTGAAAATAACTGTTTTCTATTTTAATATATTTTAAAATGTCCTGTGAAGGCAAAGCTGAATTTTCAGCATCATATCTCACATCTCACATCAGCCTTCAGACATCATTTTAATATGCTGATTTGATGTTCAAGAAACATTTCTTATAAAAACTTTTGTGCTGCTTGATATTTTAATAAACTGTGATACATTGTTTTTTTTCCCCAGGATTCTTTGATGAATAGAAAGTTCAAAAGAACAGCCTTTTTTATAGAAATCTTTTGTAATGTAAAAGTGTTTACTGTCACCTTTGATCAATTTAATGGGTCTTTGCTGAATAAAAATATGAATTTCTTTTTTCTTTTTTTTTCTTTTTTGTTAATCTCACTGACCCTAAATATAACTGATGTTATAATTTGTTTATTTAATGTTTAACTTTTTATAGATGTAGCCCCGCCCCTTTCTGTCTTCCAGTTTGTATTTCCACAGCATGAAGGTAAGATCTTAGGGATTTATGAATGAACCCCTCGTTTTTAAATCTTCCCGGTCTACTGACATTTGTTATGACGTCCATTTCAAACATTACAATGCTCATAATAACTTTCATTAACTCTACAATAAGTAAATCCACTTCACCAGCTAATTATTCTTCAACAGCAATGCCATAGAAATATACAGAGCTACCGCAAAAACGCTCAAGTTCAAACACAAATTTCAAAACATGGCTACGTGCTTGTTTCCCTGGTGCATAAGGTCTAATGTAAAAGTAACAGTTTCAGAAAGATTTTTGCTGCCCTATCCCTTAGTCATCCCTCAGGAATTGATAGTAGTTCTGTTGTAATTTCTAAATTTCTAGGATGTTAAAAGTGCAAACAGAACCAAATAAAACCTTTTTGCAGTAAACTTAGTGTGTTCACACATGACATACAGAGCGCTTCACACTCAGCTCAAGTCTCCAGGTGTTCACGGGTAAAACCGTACTCACTTTGCCATGATGACATATTTATACGGAGGGAGCTATTAATCACACAGTCAGTTCTTGTATACTGTGATGTTTTTCTTCTCAAAGTGTAACCGATGCTTTGCATACTTAACCATTCGATCAATATGGTACCTATAGGAACAGCACCTTGCTGCAGCAACAATTAATTCATGGCTGTCTAGTTCAACATTGCATTGTGGTGAATGTGACTTCCTTTCAGTGCTAAAAGGCAGCAGAAGAAGCACCACAATAAATGGTTTTGTCGGACAAGGAGCTGAAAACTTATTTTTTTATAAGAACAAAGAGTTCCTAGACAGAATAAATAGAAAACCAGTAAATAACAATTTCATGGGTAATGCCATTAGTAGGCAACTAAGAAATATTACCTTAATTAAAAATTAAAAATGCATTAAAGGGATAGTTCACCCAAAAATGAAAATTAGCCCATGATTTACTCACCCTCAAGTCATCCTAGGTGTATATGACTGTAAGGGAACATATCAAACTATATAAGGTGTTTTTAATTATATTAAACTTATATCAGATATTTTTGTTAAATATAAGGGGAATTCTAGTTCCCTTTCGTTCAGTCACTCCAAATTACGTCAGTGACTGACAAATGGGGGTTTCGCTTAGAAGCCTATCACCTTCGAGTTCTTACAAAGTGAGTCAATGGCAATGAAATGCCATGGGTCTGCGGAATTTGCATAGCGTAGCTCTGCCCACCTCGTGGGTATATAAGGAAGGACGCTGGCAATCTCGCATTATGTTTCTGCTTCGGAGCCAAGAGCATCTCTTCACTCCTGCAAGCCTGAATTATGAGTTCTCTCTTCAGTTTTTCGAGACGAGCGGTTCTCCAGTGTGTTGGTATGACGGCGCGTTCCAGCGATCTCACTTTGCCTGCCTGCTGATCTGTGCAGTGATCTGCAACAGCTGTGTGTGTGTTTCCCTGGGCGCTTTAGCACTCTGCAGAGCTTTCCTCTCACATAAAGAGCTTGTGCGTGGCACGTCTTTTTGAAGATGTTTCGCCCGTGCACTTCTGGGTGCGATCGATTTTTGTCTCCGTCTGATGGACACAATCACTGCTTGACGTGTTTGGGCTTACAGCATGCTCAAGCAGCGCTTGTGGATGAGTCATGTTCCCACTGCGGGAACATGACCATCGCGATGTTGCGGTCGAGACTCAATGACCTCTGTAATGGAGGTAGAGTCCCCTCTGCCACACCCCAATCTATCCCCTTCACGAGAGGCGATACTTTGGCTGGTGGCCAGGGTGACCTGAGGGTTACGGTGTGGAATAAAGCCCCGACGATGATTCCTCGGGCCACATCCCCCTCTTGCACACCGCTACCAGCGAGTGTTTGAACTGAAACAGCGGGACCGTCTGCTTCGTTCGGCGCTCCAGATGACGACGAGATGTCGATCGCCGCATCTCAAGGTGAGCTGGAGTCCTCTGGGGATGAAGATTCGGCTATGTTGCCGCCTTCGGGCGTGCCAGCATTGCCCGAGTCCGACCCGGAGTTGACAGCCATGTTATCTCGGGCAGCAGCGAGCCTCGGGCTGGAGTGGAACCATCCGCCCTGTCCCGAGCACTCACGGCTGGATGATTGGTTTTTGGGCGTGGCACGTCCTGACAGCCGTCAGGCCCCGCTCCCAAGACCTTTCTTTCCCGAGGTGCATGAGGAGGTCACGCGATCCTGGAAGTCCCCGTTGTCTTCCCGTGATCGTTCAGCGGCCTCCTCCGCCTTCTCTACCCTCGAAGGGGCCGCGGCTAGAGGGTACACTGAGGTCCCCCTGTTGAACGCTCTGTTGCAATGTAACTGTGTCCGCAGAGTGCTTCAACGTGGCGTCGTGATCCTAAGCACCCCTCCAAGGCCTGTAGGTTCTCGTCTACTTTGGTGACGAAGTCCTACAGAGCTGCGGGGCAGGCTGCCGCCTCACTGCATGCCATGGCCATCCTTCAGGTCTACCAGGTCAGGATGCTCAGGGACATGCACGAGGGTAGAGCTGACCCAGGGCTCATGGATGAGCTGCATGCCGCCACCGACCTCGCCCTCTGGGCGACGAAGGTGACCGCACACTCCCTGGGTCAGGTAATGTCCACAGCTGTGGTCCAGGAGAGACACCTGTGGCTCAACCTAGCCGATATGAGAGAGGCTGAGTGAACTCGTTTCCTCAACGCTCCCATATCCCAGGCTGGCCTCTTCGGTGGCACAGTCGAGGACTTCGCCCAGCAGTTCTCGGCCGCCCAGAAGCAGACTGAGACCATTAAACACATACTGCCCCGGCGGCCAGCTGTTGCCTCCACCCAGCCGCCTCAGTCTGCTCACTGCCGAGGGCGCCCTCCTGTGGCTCCCTTCCGGCCCCAGCAGCAGCCTTCATTCGGGCCGTGCCGTGGAGGTCGCCGCAGGAAGGTGCCCTAGTCCGCTCCAGCCCCGCAGCCTGCCAAACGCCAGGAGAAGCGGCGCTCCTGACACGGACAACTCAGAGATGGGTTCCAGTTCTTTCCAGGAGGTGGTAGCAGAGCCACTCCTTCCCCCAGTGGAGAATCTTTTGTTCCGCTGCTGGCCCCCGGGTCAGCAGCACCCTTATATGGTTAAAGAAAGAACTCATGACCCCATCTCTGAGCCTCCAGAGGCTGCGGATGGCAGTGCGCGACGCTCAGGGGCCTCGCCACTCTCGTCCCCCTCTGGCACCAGACCCCTGTCAGAGCAGACCCCAGTGGAACGCACGTCCTTCCTTCCCTGGTCTCCTCTGTCAGGACACGGCAGATGACCGTGCCCCCACACCGGGACGCTCCGCCTCCCACATCTGGGCCGGTCACTCCGCTTTGCTGCCCCACCCGGGGTACGTCAGTGGTTCACATGACCCCGCTTGTTCAGCTCTTGGGAGCCTGGCTAGAGTTTCCCAACCTGTCCCGCTGTCTCGCGAGAACCATCAGGCTTGGCTATGCGATTCAGTTTGCATGGTCTCCTCCCCGCTTTCGGGGAGTCCACTATACCATGGTAGGTGGCAGTGCCCCTGTCATGCGTGCGGAGGTCGCTACCTTGCTGGCGAAGGGTGCGATTGAGACTGTCCCTCCAACCGAAATGAAGTCCAGCTTCTACAGCCCTTACTTCATTGTACCCAAGAAAACTGGGTGGGTTACGGCCAATCCTGGACCTGCACGTCTTGAACCGAGCCCTTCACAGGCTTCCTTTCAAGATGTTGACAGCCAGACGCATTTTCGAATGCGTTCGTCCGTTGGATTGGTTTGCAGCGATCGACCTTAAGGACGCGTACTTTCATGTCTTCATTCTTCCTCGACACAGACCGTTTCTACGGTTTGCCTTCGAGAGGCAGGCATACCAGTACACGGTTCTCCCATTCGGGTTAGACCTGTCTCCTTGCGTCTTCACGAAAGTTGTCGAGGCAGCCCTTGTGCCACTCAGGCAACACTGGGTTTGCATCCTGAACTATCTCGACGACTGGCTGATAGTAGCTCACTCTCGAGACCAGGTTTGCAAACAGAGGGACCTGGTGCTCCAGCACTCTCCCCCATGCAAAGGATCTCTTTTCTTGTTATGGAAATCAACTCGGTCGCCATGTACGCGCAGCTTGCGAGCGAGTGTGCGCAGTCACTGCTGACTTGCCTTCGTCAATTTGAGGGCAAGAGTGCCGTTCCACTGAAGTTATTTCAGAGGCTCCTGGGGCATATGGCATCCGCAGCGGCAGTCACGGCACTCGGACTGCGATCGAATCCCAAGATGGGCATGGCAACAAGGCACGCTCTGGGTCCCAGTCACTCAGGCCTGCCGTCAAACCTTCACCCCGTGGTCGAACCTCACTTTTCTACGGGCCGGAGTGCCCTTAGAACGAGTTTCCAGACATTTTGTTGTATCAACAGATGCCTCCGCTACGGGCTGGGGTGCCATGTGCTATGGTCATGCTGCCGTGGGCTCCTGGAAAGGACCTCTGCGCCTATGGCATGTCAATTGCCTCGAGTTGCTGGCCGTACGTCTAGCCCTGCACTGCTTTCGAGCCCTGCTGAAGGACAAACACGTACTGGTGCGTTCAGACAACACGGCGACAGTAGCGTACATCAACCGACAAGGTGGTCTACGCTCCCGCCATCTCCTCCTATTGAGTCAGAAACATCTGAGGTCGCTTCATGCCGTTCACATCCTGGAAGATCTGAATCGTGCAGCCGATGAGCTCTCACGGTTTCAGCCACTTCCGGGGGAATGGAGACTCCCCAGTCGGTTCAGCTGATTTGGGAACAGTTCGGCGACGCACAGGTAGATCTGTTTGCCTCCCACGACTCTTCCCATTGCCGCTGATTTTACTCCCTGACCGAGGGGACCCTCGGCACGGATGCACTAGCGCACAGGTGGCCGCGGGGCCTATGCAAGTATGTGTTTCCACCAGTGAGCCTTCTAGCACAGGTCCTGTGCAAGATCAGGGAGGACAAGGAGCAGGTCCTTTTGGTCGCCCCATATTGGCCTGGCCGGACCTGGTTCTCTGAACTCGTACTCCTTGCGACAGCCTCTCTCTGGCTTATCCCTCTGAGGAAGGACCTCCTTTCTCAGAAACGGGGCACCCTCTGGCACCCACGTCCTGATCTATGGAACTTGCACGTGTGGGTCCTGGACGGGATGCGTCAGGTTTGAGTACCCTACCACCACAGGTGGTGGCTACCATCACTTCCGCTAGGGCTTTGTCCACGAGACAAGCCTATGCATTGAAGTGGAACCTCTTTGTCACCTGGTGTTCTTCTCATCGTGTTCTTCTGCAGAGAGCTCCCTTTGAGCCTTTGCGGTCAGTGGAGCTTAAGTTCCTGTCTATGAAGACAGCGCTCCTGGTCGCTTTGGCCTCCATCAAGAGGGTAGGGGACCTGCAGGAATTTTCGGTTGACGAAGCGTGCCTGGAATTCGGGCCAGCTAACTCTAAAGTGATCCTGAGACCCCGGCTTGGATATGTGCACAAGATTCCCACCACTCCTTTCAGAGATCAGGTGGTGAACCTGCATGCGCTGCCCCTGGAGGAGGCAGACCCAGCCTTGGCACTGCTCTGTCCAGTATGCGCCCTTCGCACTTACGTAGACAGGACGCAGTGTTTCAGGACCTCAGACCAGCTCTTTGTCTGTTACAGAGGGCAGCAGAAAGGGAAGGCTCTCTCCAAGCAGAGGTTGTCTCACTGGATAGTGGACGCCATTGTCCTGGCATATCAGGTTCAGGGCCTGCCATGCCCCCTAGGGCACTCCACTAGGAGTGTAGCCTCCTCTTGGGCTTTAGCGCATGGTGCCTAGCTAACAGACATCTGCAGAGCTGCTGGCGACACCCAACACTTTTGCGAGATTCTATAATCTCCGTGTAGAGCCAGTGTCCTCTTGTGTACTCGCTCCAAATGGCCAGTAACTGGACAGGCTCAGGTGTCATCGCTTGCTGCGCCATTCCACTCCATGGACTGGATGCGTGCGCTATTTCACTCAGGTGAGTTTCTCAGTAAGCCCTGAGTTCCTCCAGCACTGTTGACGCCGTCACCAGAGTGCATGACCGGTTGGTCAGCCCTCGTGTTAGGCTAGGTGCCTCCATGTGCATGGTCCCCCTTTGGGCAACCCCCACATGTGTATTTCCATGGTAAGTCTCTTCGAGCATGTGTCTTCCCTTGGCAAGACAGCTTGCCACCCCTGGGGTTGAAACATTCCACCTGCGGCTGGATACCCCAGTGTGTTCCATATGCATATGTGTCATATGTGTATTCTGTAAGTCCTCCCTTCGGGCAGGCATTGTGTTGCATATTTCCACATGGGATATGCTTCCCAGTATACCTTGGTATTCCTGTGTTAAGTCGAGTCCTTCGCCTGTGCTAGTCTCACGACAGGGAGCTCAGACTTGCGCAGGGCACTGGAAGACAGCCGAGGTGGCGTGATTAGATTGGACCCCCATTCGTCAGTCACTGACGTAACTTGGAGTGACTGAACGAAAGGGAAAGTCTCGATTATGTATGTAACCCTCGTTCCCTGAGGAGGGAACGGAGATGTTACGTCCCTCTGCCACTTCTGCTGTACCGCTGGAACGGCCGGGAGTTCAGTCTCAGCTCCTCAGCAGGTAACATAATGCGAGATTGCCAGCGTCCTTCCTTATATACCCATGAGGTGGGGTGGAGCTACGCTATGCAAATTTCGCAGACCCATGGCATTTCATTGCCATTGGCTCGTTTTGTAAGAACTCGAAGGTGATAGGCTTCTAAGCGAAAGCCCCCATTCGTCAGTCACTGACGTAACGTCTCCGTTCCCTCCTCAGGGAACGAGGCGTTACATACGTAACAGAGACGTTTTCTGTAGTAAACACAATTTAGTTTGATAACCTTTGATACTTTTCTTAAAAGAACTAGTGTGTTCGTTGTCTGTAGCCTTGAACAAGTTCTCGGAAACTTCAAGGTGGGACATCTGCAGATAACACCAACTAAGGAGTTTGTTATTGACCCACTGAAATGTATTAAAGAACGAGTGTGAGGCTTCCACTTTGTCTTTCCTGACTGCAGACAATCTGTATGTCCGAATTGACCTTCTTGGCAAGAATAAAAGCTTTTAAAGACACTTTGCTTGTGTTTTTCAATTCCAGCTTCGCCACGATAATTATTAAAGTTTCTTTTTTCCACGACAATGACATTCTTCTTTCAGACGAACACAATTGGAGTTATATTAAAAAATGTCCTGGCTCTTCCAAGCTTTATAATGGCAGTGAATGGCTGATCTGTTTTGAAGTCCATAAAAGTGCATCTATCCATCATAAAAGTGTTCCACACGGCTCTGGGGGGTTAATAAAGGCCTTCTGATGCGAAGATAAGCGTTTGTGTAAGAAAAATATCCATATTTAAAACTTTATAAACTAAAATAACTAGCTTCCGACAGACAGAGTAAGAGTAAAACCTGACCTGATGCATGACGTATTGACGAACACGGAAGTGTAGAGGATAGAGCAAAATAAAACACCGGTCATGAATTAGAAGTCTAAAACGAGAATTTTTAAATAGAAATGCTGGAGGATTTCGATATAAGAGAAGAGGGGCTTGAGTTTGTTGCCCAGCCCTATCCGCGTGAGGCGTCAAAGCTTGCGATACTCCTACATCCTGCGTCATATATCGCGTCAGGGGTTATTCTTTTGCCGTAAGTCGACTTGCGTAGGCCGTCTGCATCGCATCGCTTTACTTCAGAAGGCCTTTATTAACCCCCCGGAGCCGGATATCTTTTATGATGGATAGATGCACTTTTTTAGGACTTCAAACGGAAACGGCCATTCAATGCCATTATAAAGCTTGGAAGAGCCAGGACATTTTTTAATATAACTCCGATTGTATTCGTCTGAAAGAAAAATGTCATATACACCTAGGATGACTTGAGGGTAAGTAAATCATGGACTAATTACCATTTTTGGGTGAACTATCCTTTTAATCTGTGCATGCATTTCTTACAGAAATTAAACGTACTAACAGCAGTCAGCCATAATTAATTTATTCCATAAGTGAAAGGATAAAGTAGTAAAGCAAATATACTTTCAGCTGGTCAGGCTTCATGGTGGCCACCATAAGGGTGAGACATTTTGTTATTTTTTTATAATTTTATAAATACATTTTTATTAAATTCTTTAGGATAATTTTTTTATCACTAAATTTACTTTTAAATAGTGACAAAATTTCTCTATCCAAAAAAAAAAAAAACATGCGCAAGAAATATATGCGCCGACAAATGACATATCCCTTCTGAATTTCCCAATGCTCGAGCATCCGACTACACTTCTAGAGCAATCTCTGCTTTACAGCATTTGTGTTGGTGATTTGTTTTGCTCTGTTCACTTGTGTATTTCTGTGTGAGTTTGAACAGCTGCGTTTCAGGTTTGTTTACTTTTCTTTGACAAGCCTGACTAACAGAGGTGCCGTTTTACTGAAACAGAGCCATTTGATGATTATATAAAAAGGGGATTCTCGGTGCAAAATGCCATCTTGATTTGGTATTGGGCATCAGAAAGGGGCAATATGCTGAAGACGATTAGCTTCGCTTGACTATACAGTCAGAAAACATATAGAAGCTAAAAACAACAAGGTAAGGGCTACAAATCAGTTGTTGCATATTTCAATCACTATAGTCTTTGAGAACATACTGGTCTGTTTTGTCCCCTTTTCAGCTACCAAGACAGGATTGTTGTGCAAAACATCTTATGCATGCCAGTGGGTTCTGCCAACACTCCTGCCATTTATCAGCAAAATATAATTACGTCCTTTCTTCTCCAGCCAACACTTCTCTCTTATAATTTTAAACATGCAAAATTCAGGCCTATTTCATGCCTTGAAATCATTTCCCCTTGTCCAAACATTGGTAGTGTAATCCACACTTTGTGTTTCACGAGGCAGTCGGCAAAGTGCAGGTGCGGAGGATTAATTCCTGCTGCCAATCCAGAACACCCAGGGAAGATAGACCTTCACAACCTCGCCCTCACCTGAAGCTGGATATCATTATTATCCAGGATCAAGCCTGAGCATTAACCACCAGAAGGCATTCCTTGATTGAGTATTGACAACCCGCTGCTGCCTGCAACTTTTTTGGATTGACTTGTTGTTAGGTGATGCCTGTCAAGGGATCAATTGAGCTGATGACAGGCGAGCATCTCTTTTTTTCAACACACACTTATCAGAGGTCAAATAATTCCATAGGCATAGTCTTAAACAATCTGAACACAAAACAGTTGATGGACCCCATTGACTTCCATAGTATGAACAAAATAAAATACCATGGAAGTCAATGGGGTCCATCAACTGTTTAGTTACTGACATTCTTCAAAATATCTTCTTTTCTGTTCAGCAGAAGAAAGAAATTTGTAACAGGTTTGGAACAACTTGAGGGTGAGTAAATGACAGAATTTTCATTTTTGGGTAAACTAGCCCTTTAAAAGCAAAAGGAGAAACTCAGAATAATGGTTACTCTTTTCCATGCAACTAATGAATGGGGACTGGAGCTTCCAATCCTCAAAAAGAAATCAAAAGTACCTAAACAAAAAGTGTCCATATGACTCATGTGCTATGACTTCCTTTGACTGAAATTAAAAAAATTTAAATTGTTAATAGTCACTGATAATCTTCTCCAGTGAGTTGCTCTGTATCCAGATCACTGAATGAGTGAGTTGAACTCGAGAACCAGATCAGTTAATTTAGTGAAAGAATCAATTATACTCAGGGCTCGCAAAATTTCAAAATCGCTGGTATCCCTTCGGACAGGCACTCTTCAGATTTTGGTAGTCCGAAATGAATTTAACTAGCCCGAATAAAAAAATAAATTTATGTAGAAAACACTGCTCTGGCGCGCAAGTAGTGATGTCCGTTTATGAATGATTCGTCACTCTGTCGTTCGCTTAAATAGTTGTAAAACCCGGGCTGGAAGATACCATATAGCCCCGGGACATCGGGCTAGCGATTTTGCGAGCCCTGATACTGTTGTTTAAAAAAAAAAGATCTAAAAAGTTCACTACTTCACTACTACTATGTTTGGAATGATATGAGGGTGAGTAAATGATGACAGAATATTTACAGTATTTATGACTGATCTATACATTTAATCAAAGATATTAAAGTTCACTATATATTTCCTAAATATTAAATCAATAAAATAATCAAATGGCTGTGTGATTATTCATGAATTTAATTAGTATGTTTTTCCTATTAGTTTAGCATTATAAGCTGGGAGCATAAACTTATGTGCTATGGAGACTGTAATGAGTTGAAGGACATTTGAGGGCAACTGCATTCAGTCTCGGTCAGCCCCCCTCCCCGACTCCATTACGTGGCTCATTTTGATGTGGCTATAGCATCTAGTGAATTACAATTGGTGTTTGGATGATTGCATTGTTGGACAGAGATATGCTCATTGCCCGGTGATCCCAGCAGTAATCAATATCCTTATGCAGACCTTCTCCGACTCCTGCATGTAAAACATTCCCAGCACACCATCTCCCATCCACCCTAACATTCATTCCCTCAAAGACATCACAGCCCTGCGGCATCGACACAGCTGCTTGAAATCTGTCTTGTTTAACCTACACAAAAGTGGTCACAGCTTACATAGTGTTCGTGTTATTGCGGAGTCTTGGGCTAGTTGTCACAAGCTGTCACATATTCATAGTCACATAGTGTGTGACTGTGTGACATTTTCTGTTACATACTACATGCAAATATAAATAATTATGACAACAATATTATTTTACTCATTTAAAGTCGAAAGGAAACAGAAGCTGCGATAATCATTTCTTCCCTATTGTGACGTATATCCAAGTGAAACGGCTTCTTCTCGAAGAAAAACTGTCCGAAATCGCATACTCTCTTGAGCAGGTAATTATTCTGAATAAGTAATTACTTCATGACCGCTAAAAAGTACATTCTATATAGTATGAATGTGTGTAGTATGAATTTAATCCGGACATACTACATTCACCATGTTATCATGTGACCCATCGGCGTCAGTTGCATCGCTTCACTTTCATTCACAAATCCTCACCCGTAGTCTCATGGGATAGTAAAGTGTTCATCGTATGCACCAAGCCTGCAACACGAGTCCTGAAAACTGAAGCCGACGTGTCTCGATCGCCCCCAGGTGACTGGAAGCAGTATAGGTCATAAAGCCCACCCTCTCCATGTATTCTAATGGGACACAGACAAACTAAACAACCAAATTACACTTCAAATACATTTTTTCCAAAGGTAGTTTCTGTTATTTTAGGCTGTTTTTATCACGCTGATTTTGTCCTTTGGGAATTGAGCAACGGTGTAAGTGACGTATGTTGAGCAACGCATAGTTATCAACAGAACTCCACTGCATGCACGCTGGAAGAAGTAGAAGAAGAAGATGAATGTAAACAACGTTTTTTTTGCCTTTGCCCGTGTTGTGAAAAGAATTTAAGGATACACGGAGTACTTACCAACACAATCATCATTTTTGAGAGAAATAGTAAAGGTGAATGCATATACGAACAAGTTCTCCGTTTAGGATTAGAATGAATTCAACCCAAGCGCTCTTTGGTGACGTGGATGATTACGTTACTGTTGATCATCTGTCCATCATCGTATAAAGCCCGCCCTGACAATTTGATTGGTCCGAACAGCTCTGGTTCGAGCATAGTTGCTCCACAACGGATCAAGTCCAGACCGAACTTCCCGACCGCAAATGTTGTGGGCGGGGCTAAATTCGGCTGGCATCCAGGCTACGAGGGCATATGAATTTAAAAAAAATAATCGATGTGCATGGATCGTTTAATAAACACTGCAATATTCTTTTAAAATAAGAATTGTTCATTTTGATTTCATGGTGACTTTAAGGCATTGTAAGATGATCTACAAACCCGATTCCAAAAAAGTTGGGACACTGTACAAATTGTGAATAAAAACAGAATGCAATGATGTGGAAGTTTCAAATTTCAATATTTTATTTAGAATACAACATAGATGACATATCAAATGTTTAAACTGAGAAAATGTATCATTTTAAGGGAAAAATAAGTTGATTTTAAATTTCATGGCATCAACACATCTCAAAAAAGTTGGGACAAGGCCATGTTTACCACTGTGTGGCATCCCCTCTTCTTTTTATAAGAGTCTGCAAACGTCTAGGGACTGAGGAGACAAGTTGCTCAAGTTTAGGAATAGGAATGTTGTCCCATTCTTGTCTAATACAGGCTTCTAGTTGCTCAACTGTCTTAGGTCTTCTTTGTCGCATCTTCCTCTTTGGATCTTAGATCTGGACTGCAGGCTGGCCATTTCAGTACCCGGATCCTTCTACGCAGCCATGATGTTGTAATTGATGCAGTATGTGGTCTGGCATTGTCATGTTGGAAAATGAAAGGTCTTCCCTGAAAGAGACGACGTCTGGATGGGAGCATATGTTGTTCTAGAACTTGGATATACCTTTCAGCATTGATGGTGCCTTTCCAGATGTGTAAGCTGCCCATGCCACACGCACTCATGCAACCCCATACCATCAGAGATGCAGGCTTCTGAACTGAGCGCTGATAACAACTTGGGTTGTCCTTGTCCTCTTTAGTCCGGATGACATGGTGTCCCAGTTTTCCAAAAAGAACTTCAAATTTTGATTCGTCTGACCACAGAACAGTTTTCCACTTTACCACAGTCCATTTTAAATGAGCCTTGGCCCAGAGAAAACGCCTGCGCTTCTGGATCATGTTTAGATATGGCTTCTTTTTTGACCTATAGAGTTTTAGCCGGCAACGGCGACTGGCACGGTGGATTGTGTTCACCGACAATGTTTTCTGGAAGTATTCCTGAGCTCATGTTGTGATTTCCATTACAGTAGCATTCCTGTATGTGATGCAGTGCCGTCTAAGGGCCCGAAGATCACGGGCATCCAGTATGGTTTTCCGGCCTTGACCCTTACGCACAGAGATTGTTCCAGATTTTCTGAATCTTTGGATGATATTATGCACTGTAGATGATGATAACTTCAAACTCTTTGCAATTTTTCTCTGAGAAACTCCTTTCTGATATTGCTCCACTATTTTTCGCCGCAGCATTGGGGGAATTGGTGATCCTCTGCCCATCTTGACTTCTGAGAGACACTGCCACTCTGAGAGGCTCTTTTTATACCCAATCATGTTGCCAATTGACCTAATAAGTTGCAAATTGGTCCTCCAGCTGTTCCTTATATGTACATTTAACTTTTCCGGCCTCTTATTGCTGCCTGTCCCAACTTTTTTGGAATGTGTAGCTCTCATGAAATCCAAAATGAGCCAATATTTGGCATGACATTTCAAAATGTCTCACTTTCAACATTTGATATGTTATCTATATTCTATTGTGAATAAAATATAAGTTTATGAGATTTGTAAATTATTGCATTCCTTTTTTATTCACAATTTGTACAGTGTCCCAACTTTTTTGGAATCGGGTTTGTAGACAAAACCGTCTACCAAAATGTTATGTATCTCATCACTCCAGAGCATATTACAGTGTCTGACATTGTACTTGCGAGTTCACACTCCTCTTTAATGTTATTTTTAGTGATCTCCGACTGGCAAAGTTGTATATCATTAATGCCAGCGTGAATAATAATCTTAGAGTATTTACGTTTAGCATTAGCCAACACTATTAAATTTGCTGTCAGGGTTGATGTCAGGCGCTCTGGCTCCTGGCAAACATGTGACTATGGTGGCTGGATTCCCTATTTTCACATTCTGTACAATAGAATCCCCAATAACAATAGGGCACTTTCAACAGGTTTCTCAGTGGGTGCATCACTGAGTGAGGAGAACCTGTTTGATGTTCTAATCGGAACAGAACAGTTGTGTTTTGTCCTGAGACTATGCTGTCTCACAGTTACCCAGTTGCCCTGCTGCAAGTGCTCTGCAACTGGAACCTAGTGTAACCCCTCCTGTTCGAACCGCCCGCTCCAAGCGGGACTCGAACCCCGGTCCGCCAGCATGAGAGTCGGATGCTCTAACAAGGAGGTTGCAACCTCTAGCGTCAGTCACTAGAGCGTCTCTTGAAATCAGGGGAGTGAGGTTTACTCGCACAGCAACTACTAGCTGGCCTCCGTTACACTAGCAATGTATGGGGCTCGCTAGGCTAGTCGCATCCAAAGCAGTAACTAGGGCCCTTGCATTCTAACTATCCTCGATTAAAGTTTGGATGCGTGCCTCTAGTTCTGAAATCTTAGCTGTCAGCCTGACTATATCCCTGCATTTATCACATGTGAAACCCTCATCACTGACAGAGAAGGCTATGTTAAACATGTGGCAGGCACTGCAAGTGACAATAACAGGAGAAGATGACATGACTCACCGTGTTCGTTTCTGACTTATCACAGTTGTTTGATGGAATCATAAAAAAGGAGCGTGCAAGAAAAAAAAAGACGTAAAAAAAAAAGTTAACAGGCTAGCGAAATGCTAATGCATTGTGCTAGCTATAGCGTTTTAGATTAAAAGTTAGCAATGTCAGATTAATGTGATATTGCAATATTAGACAATATCAGATATATAATGATGACTAAGTTATATTTAGCAATATAAACAACAAGGAAGTAGGCTAAGTAGAGATTCAAAACAAAGCTACAAACACAAACCACTCAGCAGCGAGGCAGACAGAAACCGGAAACCTGAAGAGTGTCTGGTGCTGCTAATGGCCAGAGAAGCAGTCCTAAGAAAATAAAAACGGATGACAATTCCCAGGAACAAGGTATGACACTTGACCATGACACATTCAGTTTGACCTGAAAAGAATTTTAATAGTAATCTGTTGTGCTTTTAAGATGCCCACTCATTTTCCTGCTTTTCCTCTTTCCATATTTAATCACCAACTAACATAAGTTCACTAAGTGCAAAAGCTTTCATAACAGATATTGTTGTTCATCGTATAAAACATTCTATAACAAAGTAGTATATTCTGATCTTTACTAGTGGACGATGATGCATCTCATCTTCATTTATCAGTGATAGAGCATATTTAATCTGCTACCTAATCACAGATGTTAGGGTTAATTGAAGAGCTTGGCAAAAGTTTGGGAATGAAAGTACCAACAGAGCAATTTGATTCTGTGGATTCAGCAATCCAGACATCATGCACAAATGAAAATAGTGCCTTTAACACACGGTGCCCATAGCAGTGTGCTGCATTAATCAGGAAATCAATAGTGCTGTCAATCTGCTGCTTTGAAAGGGCTGTTGAAGACCTCAGTGGCACTAGACCAGAAAACTACCATCTTAATGGTAGAGCAGTCTGACATGGTCTTTAGCTTTTTACTTTATTTCCATTTATCTGCAATATTGACTTAGTTTTGTTCCACTACATTTTCAGTAAGCCATATGATTCATTTTTATTAAGTTTGTCTTGAAGACGGTAACTCTGAATGTGCATTGCCAAGTGAAATACAGAACTCTCTCCAGACAACAAACAAACATAAAAATGTATGAATATCCGATTATGTTGTGAACATAAAGAATAAAGTTTCCAGGTCCAGGCCTCTACTCATTTTATTTGAGAATATGATCTCAACAGCATTTATGAGCACTATTTATTCATATCACACATTTAAGCTAATCTTTTAAAAACCCACAGTGTACACTACAGGCTTACGGCATTCCAGATACCAGTATTTTAACGATTCATAAAAGACAAATCACTATCACAAATCACAAAAAAAAAAATCCTGATCCTAACCTTTATCTCCACACCAAAAGCTCGGATGACCAGAGCTTTCGGTATGGAGATAAAGGTTAGGATCAGTATTTTTTTGGTATTACAGCACACTGTGAATGTGTATTAGCACTGTTTGTTGTTTGATTTTGCTGTTAAAACTTCTAAAACGGGGTTTAAAGGGTTAGTTCACCCAAAAATGAAAATTCTGTCATTAATTACTTACCCCCATTACTTACCCGACACCCGTAAGATCTTTGTTCATCTTCGTAACACAAATTAAGATATTTTTTGTTGAAATCCGATGGCTCAGAAAGGCCTCCATTGGCAGCAATGACATTTCCTCTCTCAAGACCCATAAAAGGTACTAAAGACGTCGTTAAAAAGTCCATCTCACTACAGTGGTTCTACAATAATTTTATGAAGCGACGAGAATAGTTTTTGTGCGCAAAAAAAATAAATAAAAAAATAAAAAAAACGACTTTATTCAACTTTATTCTTGTCTTCCATGTGGGCCTCTGATGTGAACTCACAAAGGACCACGACGCATGTGAGATAATATGACGTAGAGCCGGCGGAAGCGAGGAACTTTGTTTACAAGCAGAGGAAGACGTGCCGTATCTAAGCTGTTGAATTCTACATTGTGCTTTAGGTCTTGGCGTAGTGCTCAAAATTGTGCTAAAGTGTGCATTTCCTGGATGCCCGAACGCCGGCTCTACGTCATATTCTCGCGCATGCGTCGTGGTGCTTCGTGAGTTCACGTCAGAGGCCCAGATGGAAGACAAGAATAAAGTTGAATAAAGTCGTTATTTTGATTTTTTTTTTTTGCGCACAAAAACTATTCTCGTCGCTTCATAAAATTATTGTAGAACCACTGTAGTGAGATGGACTTTTTAACGACGTCTTTAGTACCTTTCATAGGTCTTGAGAGAGGAAATGTCATTGCTGCCAACAGAGGCCTTTCTGAGCCATCGGATTTCAACAAAAATCTTTATTTGTGTTCCGAAGATGAACAAAGGTCTTACGGGTGTCGAACGACATGAGGGTAAGTAATTAATGACAGAATTTTCATTTTTGGGTGAACTAACCCTTTAAAGGGACATGGAAGAAAAAATAAGGGACATGGATAGAAAAATATGAGATAGGCCTATTTCTGTAACCTGACAGGGTTGGGTGAAGGATGAGGCAAATACTGAGATGCAGAGAAATGGGCTTGACAAAAGACAATAAAGCAAAAACAAACAAAAACTACCCCACGGGGGAAAAGAAGACCGGAATCTGGACAAGGCAGGACTGGGCACGGTAACAGGATCAGGCAGGTCAGAACATGAACGGTACATAAGACGGCAAAATGGCACAGGATTGAAGACACCAGGAGAATAAATAGGGAGAGCAAACAAAGCTGGTAACGAGGGAGGACAGGTGGAGCAAATTAACCAATAATCAGATAACAAGGGCAGGGTTAAGACAATAGACAGGAGATCACATGGCACAAAGAAACAAACATGACAAGCCATGTGCTCACGCCAAACATGAAGAAAAAAAGGTGTGTTCGACATCGGCTGTGGCTGGATGTAACCGATCGGCGAGAGTTGCCGCATGCAGTCGGGGAGGAGCTGAAAACAGAGACTTGAAGTTGGACACTTTCTGCTTCCATAGTGACGCTCGCGCGGTGTTTGCATACTTTATCACAGATGAAGTGAAATAAATGCAATATTTGTCAAATTTCAGAGACATATTGTCATGTAATACTTTATTTACCACCTAATAATAAGCCATACTATCAATGAAGTGGGGTCTACGTTTTTTTATCAGTTTTATTTTGATAAACATGACAATATAACATTGCGACTACATGAAAAGAGCTTTTACTGTTATAAAAAAACAGATTTGCGAGCATTAGTGGAACTAAAGGTGCCTGAATAAACACGAAACACACGTGCTCGTTGTCATGCGGTGAATCCGGCCAATCGTGTCGTCATCAGAGCTTGTGCAGCCGTTCTGGAGAAGCTGCGCAAATTGCACCAGCCGGCTGCTCTCAAATCACTCTCGCAGTACTTTGATGGCATACGTCACAGTCAGGTAGCGTCGGCGCTGTCTCAAGTCGGACAACATTTCTAACCGGAATGCACTGCTTCAAGTCAGCTGCCGATCGGTCTGTGCATCGCTGCATGAAGTTGAACAAGCTTAAAAAAACAAGAGCACATGACCAGTGAACACAATCACAAGCCATGTGCTCAAAAAAAAAAAAACCCACGAAGCTAATGAGAGCTCTCATCAACTGCGTGTCCACACAGAACATGACAACATCAAAGCACACAGCCGATGAAAAACACGCTGAAAACCGCATGCCACACCAAAACACGCGGACAGAAGAGCGTACAGCCCGAGCGAACTCGAAACTGACACTCACTCAAGACAGAGTGCACAGAGAATGAGTGTGCTCATCCCGTGCACTCACAACAGAAAACAAACACACAGAGCATGAATATCTGAAACCCTACACAGAACTGAAGTTCACCAAACACCAAACTCACCAAAAACACCAAAAACAACTCACATGGACAGGAGAGCATACGGCCTGAGCGAATTCGGAACCACACGCTCACAATGACGAGACAGGAGTGTCAGAGCTCTGTCAGCAAACCAAAAATAAACAGACCGAAGTGACAGAACCCTGACAATAATGCCGGCTCTGCAGACTGAAAATAAGACATACTAGGACAAGACCTTAAAATCAACACAGGAAACACTGGGGTTTATATACACAAGATAACAAGGGGTTAAGGAGGAACAGGTGTGAGTAATGAATCACTATGTCAACAAACAAGGTTAACTATGGCAACAAACAAGCCCACATTGGACACAAAAGGTGTGTTCGACTTGAAGCAGCGCATACTCCGATCGGTGTATGACATCAAAGTACCATGAGAGCGTTTCGAAAGCATATACGGAGCCATCAGCTCTCTAATCGTTTTCAATGTGCTTTGATGTCATACACCAATCGGTCTGCGCAGAGCCGCTTCAAGACAAACTCGTCTAAAAGCAAACAGGAACTATACATGGGGAAAATAAAATTGCAAAATGTAAAAGTTTTGCAGGCTGTGTTCTGAGGGGAAAAATCTAAAAATGTGTAAGTAAATGCAAAACATGGCCAAATGTATTTGGACTCTTATTGTTATTATAGTGACAGCCTTGAAATAGTTAAGACATTTCAAAATGCACCTCTATTGTTTTGCAGTAGATTAAAAGACTCCAGTCGTATATTTTATCATTGAAGATTTTTTTAGTGTTAAAATATCATCTCGTCTCATTCTTGTGAACCCAATATTGTGTATTGTCTAGTCTCGTGAGCTAAAAGTGTATTATCATTACACCCCTAGTTATTTCAGCTTCACCTTTTACTAAGAGTTGCATATAGCATACAGCCATGGTGACTTCAGCTTGAAAAAAATGGAAGTTGTGAAAAGAGTCCACTGAAGACCTTTGGGATGGACTGGAATGACCACTGCGAGCCAGGCCCCATCCATACGCCCAACATCTGTGCCTAAACTTACTTATGTCTGGATGGGAGCAAATCCTCACAGCCATGTTGCAATGTCTAGTGAAGCTGTTGTAAGGTAGAATCAGCTACAGATTGATGTTCATGGTGTTGGAATTGTTTCAAATGCTCAACCAGTACATATGGGTGTAGTGTTTGGGTGTCTGTATACTTTTTGGCCATGCAGTGCACCGTTATGAGAGTCATGTGTAGAATGATTAGTATTTAACATTCTCGCTGATGTGTGTTCAGATGTTAGAGAATAAGGAATTCCCTGAATAGAACAGTTTCCACAGACATCAGTATTGGAAACATAATTTAGGGAAAGAAATAAAGCCTGCTTTTCTGAAAGAAGCGAATGTAGCTTTTATTCAGCGGGGTCCCCCTACAAACCACGCCTCATTGGTTGCTCTCCCATGTGTACTTCAAACGCTTCAGCCATCATATTCTGAGCTTGATCTGTCTTTTTGAAGATCCTCTTTATGGTCAAAGTCCTATGTGTCCTTTGTTATTGTCAGTCAGATGGATCTCAGCTGCATAAGCTAAAGCGAAAACAGAAGAGGCAAAGAACAAACAGACAAAAACAAACCAGCAGACTGGGTGAAGTATATGCGAGCTTGAGAGCTGTGATAAAGACATACAGTATGTGAACAGAATTACAGTAGGATTACTAATGAGGGTTAATGCCAAAATTAGCTAAATGTTACAGCTAAAAAGTAAAAAAAGTAAAGGAAAAAAAGGAAGAAACTATAATTGTAGTGTGAAAAAATCTCAGCATTCTCAAGTGACTATTTTTGGATAAAAAATATTTTGCCTAAAATATCTGACCTCCAAACATATTTCAACTTCGTGCTCCATGCCAGTTTACACACAGAAATCTGACATCTACAGTTACATACATATGCATATATATATATATATGCAAAACCTGGTTGATTACATCACATCCATCAAAATGCTTATCAGGGTCTCCCTGCTGTGAGCAGCTGCTTAATTATCAAGAAGAATCTTGTTGTGGATGCAAATGGGGCCTTTTGAACTGAGCATCATGTTCTCTGTCAGTCACTAAACTCCTATACCCCTGAAACTTTTTCACAGATTGTATGAAAATATCAATATCTATTGTATCCGTTTCAGATGGTCTGTTGTCTACCCTTTTTTTATATCAAGTCAATGCCATCAAAATGATGTGAGAAGCTTTGTTTAGCCTCGAGGGTATAAAATACTAATTATATATATAAATAATAATTATATATATATATATATATATATATATACATATATATACGTATATATATATATGTATAAATAAGTATATATGTATAATATTATGGGGGTGACAAACAGGAAATAATTATATATATTATATATATATATCGTTAATATATAAATGTAAATCTGAATATATAGTTACAAATCTGATTATAGTTATAACTCTGAATATATAAATGTAGGCCTAAACATGAATATATATAGTAATAAGTCAGAATATATAAATGTAAATCTGAATTTATAGTCGTAATTCAGAATATATATTCACAAATTCTGAATATATAGTTATGACTCAGAATATATAAATGTAAATGCTAAATACAGTGGGGAGAACAAGTATTTGATACACTGCCGATTTTGCAGGTTTGCCCACTTACAAAGCATGTAGAAGTCTGTAATTTTTATCATAGGTACACTTCAACTGTGAGAGACGGAATCTAAAACAAAAATCCAGAAAATCACATTGTATGATTTTTAAGTAATTAATTTGCATTTTATTGCATGACATAAGTATTTGATACATCAGAAAAGCAGAACTTAATATTTGGTAAAGAAACCTTTGTTTGCAATTACAGAGATCATACGTTTCCTGTAGTTCTTGACCAGGTTTGCACACACTGCAGCAGGGATTTTGGCCCACTGCTCCATACAGACCTTCTCCAGATCCTTCAGGTTTCAGGGCTGTCGCTGGGCAATACAGACTTTCAGCTCCCTCCAAAGATTTTCTATTTGGTTCAGGTCTGAAGACTGCCTAGGCCACTCCAGGACCTTGAGATGCTTCTTACGGAGCCACTCCTTAGTTGCCCTGGCTGTGTGTTTCGGGTCGTTGTCATACTGGAAGACCCAGCCACGACCCATCTTCAATGCTCTTACCGAGGGAAGGAGGTTGTTGGCCAAGATCTCGCAATACATGGCCCCATCCATCCTCCCCTCAATACGGTGCAGTCGTCCTGTCCCCTTTGCAGAAAAACATCCCCAAAGAATGATGTTTCCACCTCCATGCTTCACGGTTGGGATGGTGTTCTTGGGGTTGTACTCATCCTTCTTCTTCCTCCAAACACGGCGAGTGGAGTTTAGACCAAAAAGCTCTATTTGACCTTCACCTCACATGACCTTCTCTCATTCCTCCTCTGGATCATCCAGATGGTCATTGGCAAACTTCAGACGGGCCTGGACATGCGCTGGCTTGAGAAGGGGGACCTTGCGTGCGTGGTTTTCTTTGAGACTGTGGTCCCAGCTCTCTTCAGGTCATTGACCAGGTCCTGCCGTGTAGTTCTGGGCTGATCCCTCACCTTCCTCATGATCATTGATGCTCCACGAGGTGAGATCTTGCATGGTGCCCCAGACCGAGGGAGATTGACCGTCATCTTGAACTTCTTCCATTTTCTAATAATTGCGGCAACAGTTGTTGCCTTCTCACCAAGCTGGTTGCCTATTGTCCTGTAGCCCATCCCAGCCTTGTGCAGGTCTACAATTTTATCCCTGATGTCCTTACACAGCTCTCTGGTCTTGGCCATTGTGGAGAGGTTGGAATCTGTTTGATTGAGTGTGAGGACAGGTGTCTTTTATACAGGTAACGAGTTCAAACAGGTGCAGTTAATACAGGTAATGAGTGGAGAACAGGAGGGCTTCTTAAAGAAAAACTAACAGGTCTGTGAGAGCCGGAATTCTTACTGGCTGGTAGGTGATCAAATACTTATGTCATGCAATAAAATGCAAATTAATTATTTAAAAATCATACAATGTGATTTTCTGGATTTTTTAGATTCTGTCTCTCACAGTTGAAGTGTACCTATGATAAAAATTACAGACCTCTACATGCTTTGTAAGTAGGAAAACCTGCAAAATCGGCAGTGTATCAAATACTTGTTCTCCCCACTGTATATAGTTATAACTCTGAATATATAGTTACAAATCTGAATATATAAATGTAAATCCGAATATATAGTTACAAATCTGAACATATAAATGTAAATACTGAATATATAGTTATCAGACAGAATATATATTTACTCCTGAATATAAAGTATAAATGTATATATTGTTTACTTAGGGCCTGAATTTTTGCACAGGATTGTGGGCATTGCACATAATTGTACTCATTCCCACAAGTTCCATGCTTTAATGTGTTAAATTCCTGCAAACAATTATTAGCATGCAGGTTTAATGAGTAAATTAATTCATCCAGATGAACAGATCGAGACAATAATTTTAAATCTTGCTGTCAGACTGTAATTTCACAAACAACGCGAGTGAATCAGTGCAACTGCATCTTCTCTTTCTCTCGGAGTTCAGTGTTCAGGCACAATGAGCTGTATGTAAAGCACATTCTCGCATATTTGGATACTACTTAAGAAAAAGGATCTACCACCCACAGTTGATTTTATATAGGTAGTATTAACTGGACTTTATTATTGACTTTATCTCACAATTCTGATTCTGTTTCTAAACAACTAGATATAAACTGGCAATTGTCAGTCATAAAGTCTAAATTGCAAGATGTAAACTTGCAGCTGTGAGGAAAAAAAGCCAGAATTGTGAGATAAAAGTCACAATTACATCTTTAATTTATGTATTTTTTTTATTCTGTGGCGGAAACAAGCTTCCATACCTTCAAGTTCACTGAGGTCACAAAATCCTTGCCAGTTAATAATACCTAGGATAACAAAATTACTTTTCTTAATTAGCACCCAAATATGTGAGAACGCACTTTACACACAGCTATAGTGAATCATTGTTTGCAGGAATTTAGCACATTATAAGCACGGAACTTATGTTAATTATGTGCTAAAATTCAGGCCCTAAGTAGACAATATATGCATTTATATATTCAGATTTGTAACTATATATTCAGAGTTATAACTATATATTCAGATTTACATTTATATATTCAGGCTTATAAATATTCAGATTTGTATCTATTAGTGCTGTCGAATCGATTAATCGCGATTAATTGCATCCAAAATAAAAGTTTGTGTTTACATAATATAAAGTATGTGTGTGTACTGTGTATAATTATGTATATATAAACACACACATGCATGTATATATTTAAGAGAAATGTTATTTATATATAATATAAATTATATAAATATACACTCACCTAAAGGATTATTAGGAACACCTGTTCAATTTCTCATTAATGCAATTATCTAATCAACCAATCACATGGCAGTTGCTTCAATGCATTTAGGGGTGTGGTCCTGGTCAAGACAATCTCCTGAACTCCAAACTGAATGTCAGAATGGGAAAGAAAGGTGATTTAAGCAATTTTGAGCGTGGCATGGTTGTTGGTGCCAGACGGGCCGGTCTGAGTATTTCACAATCTGCTCAGTTACTGGGATTTTCACGCACAACCATTTCTAGAGTTTACAAAGAATGGTGTGAAAAGGGAAAAACATCCAGTATGCGGCAGTCCTGTGGGCGAAAATGCCTTGTTGATGCTAGAGGTCAGAGGAGAATGGGCCGACTGATTCAAGCTGATAGAAGAGCAACTTTGACTGAAATAACCACTCGTTACAACCGAGGTATGCAGCAAAGCATTTGTGAAGCCACAACACGCACAACCTTGAGGCGGATGGGCTACAACAGCAGAAGACCCCACCGGGTACCACTCATCTCCACTACAAATAGGAAAAAGAGGCTACAATTTGCACAAGCTCACCAAAATTGGACAGTTGAAGACTGGAAAAATGTTGCCTGGTCTGATGAGTCTCGATTTCTGTTGAGACATTCAGATGGTAGAGTCAGAATTTGGCGTAAACAGAATGAGAACATGGATCCATCATGCCTTGTTACCACTGTGCAGGCTGGTGGTGGTGGTGTAATGGTGTGGGGGATGTTTTCTTGGCACATTTTAGGCCCCTTAGTGCCAATTGGGCATCGTTTAAATGCCACGGCCTACCTGAGCATTGTTTCTGACCATGTCCATCCCTTTATGACCACCATGTACCCATCCTCTGATGGCTACTTCCAGCAGGATAATGCACCATGTCACAAAGCTCGAATCATTTCAAATTGGTTTCTTGAACATGACAATGAGTTCACTGTACTAAAATGGCCCCCACAGTCACCAGATCTCAACCCAATAGAGCATCTTTGGGATGTGGTGGAACGGGAGCTTCGTGCCCTGGATGTGCATCCCACAAATCTCCATCAACTGCAAGATGCTATCCTATCAATATGGGCCAACATTTCTAAAGAATGCTTTCAGCACCTTGTTGAATCAATGCCACGTAGAATTAAGGCAGTTCTGAAGGCGAAAGGGGGTCAAACACAGTATTAGTATGGTGTTCCTAATAATCCTTTAGGTGAGTGTATATATATATATATATATATAGGCACAGTAAAAATAAGTAAAATAAGTTTAAAAAGTCATCGTGCTGCATGCCAATAAACTGGAATGGTGCTAAGAATAATTTCCTGTGTATTCTCTGCAGCAGCTCTGGTTTAAAACACAGGCTTACTAAAGCCGTGATGCCCTACTGTGCCCTGGCTATAGTGACTCACAGGATGGATGGGATGATTAAACCACTCAGTAGAGAGCTTATAACAAAACACATTAGAAACACTATGAGCAGCAAAAACAGAGAAATTAATTCTCATAACCTCCAACATCTGAATTGTTTTTGTTTCTTTGTTTCTAACCACTTTTTCTGTGTGCAATTTGCACCGAGAGGCTTTTATTTTTATTATAAAACCAAGATAATGAAGGGGTTAAAGGGAGAAAGTGCAATCCGGGGACAGATGATGTGGGAATGTGCAGACATCAGGGTGTGTTGTCTTTGAGGGCTGAAGTTTGCGAAGTGCATGGGGGAAAACCCATATTCATGGAGGTTTTCCAAAGCACAAGGGCAGGAGGCTGTCAACTAGAGTGGACTGTAGAAAACACTGAGTATGCAGCATGATTTAAGTATGTCCCCACCAAAGTTAAAAGACTATTAAATAACCCTTATGAATATTTCTAGCTCTCGCATTTATGACTAAAATGTACTATAAGTATGGAATGTCATATTGTTTCATTTACAAACATATACACCGAAAGTATCATATTTTTCTGTCATGTTTGCTTTCTTAAAATAAAAGTAGAATGGTGTCACTTAAGACTTCCCATGATTTGACCCTTTTTTATTAACTACCATTGATGAGAACATTGTTTTAATGGCTTATGCCAGTTACCCTTCATGCTCTATTGAACAAATGGTGTTCTATTTATTTGAAAGTTGAGATTTGTTCATTGTGGATCCACTATTCACAGAGTTTAATTTGTCTTTATAAGATTGCAGTTAGCTAGAATGCAATTCATAATGGTACATATTACTCATGGCCATAAGGGGTGCTATAGAAATAGCCATTTTTTTTCTTTTTCTTCTTACAGTAACTACTGTCCTTCATCAGTTTAGAGCCTGTTTACATCATAGAACCTCACAATAGAGTGGTGCAGGTATGACGTTAAAACCCGGAAGTCTAATTCACTAGTGGTTCCCTCAAGATTTTCCTATGGGGTTTTTCAATTTATGAGTAAAATAAGATCTGTGGTAAACATAACTTTTGTTCTGCAATGTAAATTACTCACACTCACACCCCAAATGTTCTTATCTAGTTACTTAGAAACATGTTTTTTTTTAAATAAAAATCAACAGTGTAATTTACATTGTAAAACAAAACATCTATGTATTGTCAAATTATGTATTTACCACAGAATTTATTTTACCCATAAATTTAAAAATCCCATTATAAAAACCCATAGGAAAATCTCGAGGAAACCACTGGTGAATTAAGGTCTGTTCACATCAAAAATGATAACTATATTAACATCCACACCAGTGGGTTACCATGATCTTCACTTTATAATACTGTTCCAAATAATTAGAAATTCCTTTAAAAGGAAGAAGTAACACTTGAGTCATTACGGGTTACCATGATCTTCATTTTAGTATACTGTTACAAATGACCAGTATTCCTTTGAAGGAATGGAAGGATGTAGTAACATGAGTCATTACAATCCAAAACCTTAAAAAAAACCTCAAAAGCTTACAATGACTTCAGTCATTACTAGAAAGGGTAACACTGTTGAATAATGTTCCATCATTAATGAATAATTACAGAAGAACAAATGAGTAACGCATTATTAATACTCTAGTAACTACTATTAACTAACAAGTAACTCTGCAACTAACAAATTAGTAAGTAATAGTGCTTAGTTGAATGTGGTAGTTCACTATTAGCTAATCAGTAATGGATTGGAGTGGAATGGAGCAGTGGATAGTGACTACTCAAGTGTTACTACATCCTTCTAAAGAAATTACTAATTATTTAGATCAGTATTCTAAAGCGAAGGTCATGGTAACCCATTAGTAATGACTTCAAGTGTTACCAAATCCATCAGAAGGAATTACTATCCAAAACCTTACAAAAACCTCGAAAGCTTACAACGATTTCAGTCATTACTAGAGAGTTATCATGATGTTAGAATACTAATTCAAATAATTAGTAGTTCCTTCTGAAGGATTTGGTAACACCTAAGTCATTACTAGTGGGTTACCATGATCTTCACTTTAGAATACTGATCCAAATAATTAGTAATACCTTTACTACTTGGTGATGACCACTAAATGGTGATGACCACTTGAGTCATCACCATTTAAAAACCTCAAAAGTTTACATTAACCTCAGTCAATATAAGGGAGTTAACATGATTTTCACTTTAGAATACTGTTCCAAATAATTAGCAATTCCTCCTGAAGGATTTGGTAATAATTGAGTCATTACTAGTAGTGAGTTACCATGATCTTCACTTTAGAATTAATTATACATTATGAATTATTCACATTAATTATGAACCTGTATATAGTAGTTCTTTGTAGTCCTTTGAGGTATGAAAAAAAATTTTGATTAGCTAATAGTGAACTATCACATTCAAGTGAGCACTATTACTTACTAATTTGTTAATCGGAGTCTCTTGTTAGTTAATAGTAGTTACTGGAGTGTTAATAATGCGTTACTCATTTGTTCCTTCCTGTGTAGTTATTCATTAATGACAGAACAGTATTCTAAAGTGTTATGGCCCATTCACACCAAGAACAATAACTACAAAGATAACAATACAGATATAGTTCTAAAAATCGTTCTCAGCATTTAAAGTGACAAACAAGCACACGCTTAGAATAAACAGAACGATATTGTCTGCTGCTATGGGGACGCTAATATAGTTATCCTTATAGTTATCTGTATAGTCATCATTCTGGGTGTGAACCGGCACTTACCCTAGAAAGTTGTCAAGCTTTTCATATTAGAATACTGTTCCAAATAATTAGTCATTCCTTTTGAAGGATTTGGTAATACTTGAGTACTAGTAGGTCTAATTATAGTAGTTCTTAGTGGTATGAAAATAATAGTAGTTATTGATTATCTAATAGTGAACTACCCTATTCAACTGAGTGCTATTACTTACTAATTCATTAATCAGAGTTTCTTGTTAGTTAATATAGTAGTTGCTAGAATGATAATACTCATTTGTTCCTGTGTTATTCATTAATGAAGGAACAGTATTCTAAAGTTTTACCTATAGTATATATTTAATGTGTAGCAATTCTACAATAAAGTACAGTCTCTTGCAATCATTCCTTATAATACCAACAAAAATGGTCAGGGGAGTTTTTGAATCAATAATTAATATTTGGTTCTCCATATAAAATACTGAACTTTTGAACATCACAGTATATGTCACTGGGCTACATTAGTACATGCACACAGACAAAAACCAATACACCAATTGGGGGGGGGACCACATGCTTCATATTTACACAACAAGCCATCTATAATCTATAGAAGAAGCAAATTGCTTAAATATTGTTTAAAAATATATAAAACTCTTCCAGTATGTCAGTTAACATGGGCCACTGTATCGATCACATAAGTGACTATGATGCAAGCCAGTGGCATGACAATGTAGCTGTTTGCTCTGGGCAATTCTAAAATAAAACTGGCAGAGTGGTAGTGCAAGAGTAATCTCTAATCCTTCAATTCATAAGGAAAACAGAAATCGAGGTGAAGAGTCTTGTCAAAGACAAGGATGCTGCATGGAATGTTAAAAGGGTGGAAACTGGTGACAGCAATGGGAGATGGAGAATATTATAATGTCACATATTCTGTTTTCTGTCTGTCAAGTCTTAAAAATCCATTAAGTCTGTATTTGTTTGTGGATCTCTCTGTGTGTGTGTTTTCTTTCTTCAGTTTTTTACCTTCCTGGGAAATATGCTAAGTGCTGCATTGTGATTAGAATATGAATTACTATGAAGGCTTTTTATCAGGTTTGATTTGCAGGATGATTTTAGGATAATTCTTGGTCTCTTTCTCACTGCAGTACTGACAATTCATTACTGCCTTTTTAATTCACTATAAATTAAAAAAAAAAAAAAAAGTCGGGGTAATTGTAATAGTTATATGTAAAATATATACAGCAACTGCCACAGTAACTATTATTGAATTATCGTATGGGCCTCCAGCATCCCTTCAATAACAACAAACAACTAAAGAATATTCACAGTAAGGAGTGGAGGATAAAGGAAACCAGTGTTGATCGGGGCAGACTTCATTTCAATACAAAAATATAGCATGGTTATAGATGGTTAGCCTTGAGTCAGGCTTTATTAGACAGAAGAATAATCATTGTTGGTTTATGGGAGCTTTCCTACATAATTAGTTTATTAATATAATCAGCCCGCAGCCTTTCAGCCAGTTTAGATTAGGATTGTTGGAGGAGAAAAAATAAGAAAGGAAGGAAAGCTTAATTATTTTCATTAATACTCCTCACATATTGTGAATGAGAAAGCAAACCAAATTAAATGAACAGGCCAAACATCAGCAGACCAAAATGCATAGAGTCTATGAGGAGGCTCCAAGGTATTTTATAAGGAAGAATACGGTGGCCGAGAGAGCTCAACATGCTGAATTGAACTGAAGAAAACACATGCAAATAGAAAAAACACCAGCAAATAAAGAAAACATCTTCATCAGTTTGACAACACATGCGCTGCAAAAGTCCACAACACATGCAAATACAAAAACGCGCTGCAAATACTCACAACACATGCGAATACAGAAATGTGCTGCAAATACTCACAACACATGCAAATACAGAAACGCGCTGCAAATACTCACAACACATGCGAATACAGAAATGTGCTGCAAATACTCACAACACATGCAAATAGAGAAACGCGCTGCAAATACTCACAACACATGCAAATAGAGAAACGCGCTGCAAATACTCACAACACATGCAAATACAGAAACGCGCTTCAAATACTCACAACACATGCAAATAAAGAAACGCGCTGCAAATACTCACAACACATGCAAATAGAGAAACGCGCTGCAAATACTCACAACACATGCAAATACAGAAACGTGCTGCAAATACTCACAACACATGCAAATACAGAAACGCGCTGCAAATACTCACAACACATGCAAATACAGAAACGCGCTGCAAATACTCACAACACATGCAAATACAAAAACGCGCTGCAAATACTCACAACACATGCAAATACAAAAACGCGCTGCAAATAGGCCTGCTCATAATGCACATACGATCAGAATGTTAAGATAAACAAAACAAAAAACTTTCAGGTGCACACCACTGAAGAGTAAACAATGCCAGCCAGCGATTCCAGACAGGTACGTCACTTGTTGGTGTTCCCTTATAACACTTTCGTTGTGGTCTGTGCCAGGACGAACAATTTGAGGTGGTGTTATTTCGCGTTAAAAAAATATTATTAATAAATTATTAATAATAAATAATATATTTTTTAATAATTTACTTGATTTTATGTCTCAAATCCCAGTCAATTATTCACTGCAGAAAGTGAAACTAAAAACTCAGCGATGAGAGCTCTACTTCAACATGTTCTGATAACATTATAACCTTAATTTATTTCTTAATATTTCCCTTGTGGCCCATAGTTAAAAAAATGAGAACAGATGTAGGTGTTAAACAAGCTGTTTTTTTGTTTGTTTTTTTAAATGAGGAGTTAGCTAATCTTATTATAGCACGTTGGTTATGCGTGATGCGCTATAAATTATTGCAGGGCAAATTAAAATATTAATTTAATTTTAAAAGTAGCCTCATCATCATCATCATCATTATCATCATTCAGATCATCGCAGAAGGGGCTTGAGATCGCCGGGCCTGGTATGTGCTATTTGCAGTGTGTATTTGCATGTGTTGTGGACTTTTGCAGCGCGTTTCTGTATTTGCATGTGTTGTGAGTATTTGCAGCGCGTTTCTGTATTTGCATGTGTTGTGAGTATTTGCAGCGCGTTTCTGTATTTGCATGTGTTGTGAGTATTTGCAGTGCGTTTCTCTATTTGCATGTGTTGTGAGTATTTGCAGCGCGTTTCTCTATTTGCATGTGTTGTGAGTATTTGCAGCGCGTTTCTGTATTTGCATGTGTTGTGGACTTTTGCAGCGCGTTTCTGTATTTGCATGTGTTGTGAGTATTTGCAGTGCGTTTCTCTATTTGCATGTGTTGTGAGTATTTGCAGCGCGTTTCTCTATTTGCATGTGTTGTGAGTATTTGCAGCGCGTTTCTGTATTTGCATGTGTTGTGGACTTTTGCAGCGCGTTTCTGTATTTGCATGTGTTGTGAGTATTTGCAGCGCGTTTCTGTATTTGCATGTGTTGTGAGTATTTGCAGCGCGTTTCTGTATTTGCATGTGTTGTGAGTATTTGCAGTGCGTTTCTCTATTTGCATGTGTTGTGAGTATTTGCAGCGCGTTTCTGTATTTGCATGTGTTGTGGACTTTTGCAGCGCGTTTCTGTATTTGCATGTGTTGTGAGTATTTGCAGTGCGTTTCTCTATTTGCATGTGTTGTGAGTATTTGCAGCGCGTTTCTCTATTTGCATGTGTTGTGAGTATTTGCAGCGCGTTTCTGTATTTGCATGTGTTGTGGACTTTTGCAGCGCGTTTCTGTATTTGCATGTGTTGTGAGTATTTGCAGGGCGTTTCTCTATTTGCATGTGTTGTGAGTATTTGCAGCGCGTTTCTGTATTTGCATGTGTTGTGAGTATTTGCAGTGCGTTTCTCTATTTGCATGTGTTGTGAGTTTTTGCAGCGCGTTTCTCTATTTGCATGTGTTGTGGACTTTTGCAGCACGTTTCTGTATTTGCATGTGTTGTGAGTATTTGCAGCGCGTTTCTCTATTTGCATGTGTTGTGGACTTTTGCAGCGCGTTTCTGTATTTGCATGTGTTGTGAGTATTTGCAGCGCGTTTCTCTATTTGCATGTGTTGTGAGTATTTGCAGCGCGTTTCTGTATTTGCATGTTGTGAGTATTTGCAGCGCGTTTCTGTATTTGCATGTGTTGTGAGTATTTGCAGAGTGTTTCTCTATTTGCATGTGTTGTGAGTATTTGCAGTGTGTTTCTGTATTTGCATGTGTTGTGGACTTTTGCAGCGCATGTGTTGTCAAACTGATGAAGATGTTTTCTTTATTTGCTGGTGTTTTTTCTATTTGCATGTGTTTTCTTCATTTGCAGCGCACTGAGCTCTCTCGGCCACCGTAGAAGAAAGGGGAAAAAATAAAACTTTGTTTTGTTGTTTCTTCACTGTAATATGAATAAAACAGAATATCTATGATTCTTTAAATCCATGACCATTATGCACAGTTGTTTGTTTATGTTGTCTTATACAGTCATCTCAGAGTTATAGTGACAACTAGTGGTGTGGATGCAGCATCACACAAAAACAAATGTTTTAGTTACCAGTGCCATTGCAGCAATTTGCTATCCACAAACATGATTAATTTAGTCCATAAGTAACAAGTATCCAGTAACAGGCAGATTACAGAGAAAAGAGAATAGTATTTGGCTGGTCATGTGATCTCAACATGGCTGCCCTCATGAGGTGACCCGCTCCATGTAAAATAAAATAGCTTTATTCGGCTGGAGTTTTCATTTTATTTGTAGTTTTATTTGTTTCAACATTTCTAACAAGGAAGAAATACGAAGTGTTAACCTAACCCTGAAACATCAACTATATACAGGCATTCAGATTCAGAAAGAAGAGAAATAAACTGATTGAAAGGGAACAACAAGCACAAACATTGAACATATCCATGTACATCTTACACTGTGATTTTGGCTTAGGGAGCACCGGCCCCATTCAATCACAGACAAAAGCACCAGAATGAGAAACAAGGCACGTCCGGCAGATCACAGGAGTCAGTGGTATCAAAGAGGTAAAAATCTGAGCCGCTTAAGTCTGTGATGGTGAGGCCAGATAAAAGTCACTTTCATCAGGGCCAATTAAAAAAAAAGAGAGGGCCACTGTTCTGGGACCCTCTGAACTTAATGGAGTATTTTCATACTCCTAATATTCGTGCAAGTTCAAAGGCTTTGCCTCACATCGCCATCTCAGCTTTTAGAGACGATCTATAGAGGCAACAGGAAAAACAACCCAATCTACAACCAAAAGGTCAACCTTGTGCATTTCTTTTAAAGCAGAAGCACCATGCCAGTGCATATGCCCTTCCATATTTTTGAGTGAATTTTGAATGCAACTTCTACCAGAAAGACTCAGAGGGCAGGTGAAAGTTTACATGGTATTTATTCCATAAAGGATTAACAGATGGTAGTGAGCAATGATTCATGTCTAGTTGTATGGGAAAAGTTCTTTGGTGTAGGCCCCGTCCTTAGTCTAAATCCTGGGGGATACAGATTCGGCTGGTCCTCCCTACCCCCAATGGATAGACAGGGACCAACCTGGTGGGGGTGGGGAGGATGGAGGGGAACGTCAGTGTCATTAACTGCGAACGTAAAAGAGAAAGTTCAGGATTTATATACTCCAAGGGCCTCATTTATAAAATGTGTGTACGCACAGATTTGATCTTAGAATGTGCGTATGCAAAAATCCACGCCAACGTTCATATTTATAAAACGTTTTTGATGTGGAAAAGTGCTCAGCGCCACATCAGGGTCTTAGCAGATGTGCGCACTTTTCCTTGTGGCAGAGAGTTGGAGTATTTGAAAATCTAAGCAATTCTTGCCACTTGCCATTCTCAAGTAAAGGATTTGGACGTTGACTTTATATGTCAATGACATTAATTAGGTGGCATTTACAAGGCGGAGATCTGAAACCATTCAGCTGCGCACCATTTCAAGATCATTTGACAACTGATCGTAAGCAACATTTTATAAATGAGGTCCCACGTGTCAAGCAGTGATTGGCCAGATCTAATAGTCATGAATGAATGACATGGCATTCGAGGTACCTACGCTAAAGCTATCAAAATAAATATTTAAAAAAAAAAAAAACAGTATTATTGCAGGCAAAAGGAGTCTTCAAATCTTTTTCTTCATCTATCTATAAAAAAAATTTGTTAAAGGGATGGTTGATTATGATTTCACTTTTTTAACTTTAGTTAGTGTGTAATGTTGCTGTATGAGCATAAACAACATCTGCAAAGTTATGATGCTCAAAGTTCAAAGCAAAGGGAGATATTTTCTTTTAAAGAAATTGCTTTTTAAGGACTACAACAAATGGCTGGTAGGGACTACACAAGCTTTCTCCCGGGTTAGTGACATCACTAACCCTGAAATTTACATAAATCCTGCCCCCGGGAACACGCAACAAAGGGGGTGAGATTATCATGACAGAATATGCTATTCAATGACTTGAAGATAGTTAACTCCACATCAGCTACATAAATTCATTAACTAACCATTCAGGAACATCTTGTTGCATTCTACATGTTGTCACTTCTTCTTGAGTCTCTCCATCATTGTCCAACTCCGGTTTGAACATAAAAGGCTGAACAGTTTCATTGCCTGTCTGCATGAGGTTATCAGAGCTGCTAACTGGAGTTCTTGAAGCTCCGCCCCATGAGCAGCAGCTCATTTGCATTTAAAGGGACACACAAAAACGGCACGTTTTTGCTCACCCTCAAAAAGTGACAATTTTAACATGCTATAAAAAATGATCTGTGGGGTATTTTAAGCTAAAACTTCACATACACACTCTGGGGACATCAGAGACTTATTTTACATTTTGTAAAAAGAGGCAATCAACCACCCCTTTAAAACAAATGGTAACACTTACAATAAGGCCCCATTAGTTAATGTTAGTTATGCCATTATCTAACATTAACTAACAACGAGCAATACATTTATTACAGTATTTATTAATCTTTGTTAACATTAGTTAAGTAATGTTAATAAATTAACCCTTATAGTAAAGTGAACCAGAAATTCTTACCAGAAAAATGCACGGCCACTCTCTAGGTCAGTAAAGTAGAAATGAAATGAAATAATTATTTATTACATCAGGATTTCAACTCCTTACTTGCCTCAAGTCTTAAAAAGTCTTAAAAACAAGTTTTACTTTAGTCATATCTCACCTAAGGCACAAAGTGGGCCCAGAAAAGCCCATTCAAATAATAAAAATGTGCATGAAGCCCATGTTTTTAAGCTATGATATTAGCAGACCAAGTTTATTATGCTCAGCACACAAAGGTATATTGGACACTGATTTGCTATTATCCTGTGCGAGTGGAGCTATGAAGGACTCCACGCATGAGTGAGTGGAATAAGGCAGTGAGTGAGTGCAGTGGAGGTGAGGGCGAATAGGTATGCGTGGCAGCTTTCAGGCAGATGGAGAAGCTGCACTTCCACACGGTGGGATGATCCTCAGGCGTTTCTCTCTCTCCGCTGTTCCCCTGAGACATCCTCCTCCAACCTCACACTCGCTCAGTCTGCCTAATCCAACCCTGACAGGATGAGGCCAGCACACACTCACATACACCTATGCTCAGACAAATACACAGAGACACTTGACCATCCCTCATTAACACAATTAACACGTCTCAACTTTTCACACATACACTAACAGAATTCATGTTTCTTATGACAGGTTTATGTTTGAAAGTAGTTTTGCAGACAAATGTAAATTGTCCCTACATATTAATTTCAGACAGTAACACTTTATTTTAAGGTGACATAGTTACACGTTACTACATGTACTTAATACACAGTAAATAATGCATAATTACGTAACAAACTCTCAACCAAACCCAAACCCTAACCGGAGCTCCATAGTAAGTAAATGTGGTTAATTTATATTACTCAGTACTTATTTGAGTAAGCACAATGTAAAAATAAAGTGTTTACAAAACATCAGATTAATTGATTTTATTTTTTTCATTCATTTCATTCCATTTTTAATGTATATTTTTTAAGTTGGAGTGTTAAGAAACTTTTTTTTTATTCTAAAATGTGAAAAATATTAATAAAAAATCATTAGTAGTGTTTACCAGGTGTTTTCAAACTTGACATATTTTAATGTGTAAAGATCCATTTATACTATATTTTTAATACTGTGTATACTGTGTAATAAAAAATTTGATATTATAAAGACAACAAAAATGGCTTCCTTACTTAAACATTTGGCTTTTAAATTGTCATTGTACTGAAGCAAACTGTTTAAATATCAGGCAAATATTTACATTTTATATTCAGATTTAGTTTTTACTGTTTTTCCCCTTACTATTAACAAACTACTACTATCAAAACAATATAATAATTGGAATTAATTTAATGATTTTAGACCAGTCTTTAGAAAGCAGAATGAAATAATTTTATCAAATTTGAATCAGGGTTATGATCATTAACTAAAACCATAAAAAAAATTAAAAAAAAAAAAAAAAAAAAAAACACTTGAAATTGAAATTATTACTTGAAATAATACATTAACTGAATTATATTTAATTTATTTATATATTATATATTTTTAACTGAAAAATATAAAAAACGTATTTATTAAAAACATTTCAGCATGTCTTATTTTTGTTTAGTTTGTTGAAGTACTAAAATAACTAAAACTAAATAAACTAAAATTTAAATAAAAATAAAATAAAATAAAAATTATATAAAAACAATAACTAAAAAGTAAACAGAAAATATAAAAAAATATCAAATTCAAAATATTATCCAAACTATAATATTATTTTTAATGCTACTGTGACAGTTTGCTTGCAGACAAAGATGGTTCAAAACGTAGTTTAATCTCAGGTACTTCAAAACAGGCAGACAGGTAAACGCATAGCACAACTTTACATAACAGTGATCAGACAAAGAATGAGTGTGACGGACCAACTTAAATAGCAAACACAAACGAGGTTGATTAATAGAACACAGCTGACACATATGAATTAATAACGAGGAGCGGGAAAACTGAACAAAGGAAAACATGATGAACATGAAAACAAACTAAAAGTCCATGATAATGAAACTAACAGAACATAATAGTGACAGCTACTAACACTGATGTGAATAATGAAATGTATTATCAATTTTACATTGATATCTAAAATGCACATTAACTTTGACAGTCCTTAAAATAGTCTTTTTTTTCCTTTATTATGGCCCACATTGCACTGCATTGCAGCCCTGGTTGTTCCCAGAGCTAAGATTAAAAGCCCCTGGTATATAAAATATAATACACATCATGGCACACTAGGGAAATCTCAATGTTAGGTTATCCCCAAATTTAATAGCGTTTGAATATATTGATAATCATTTACTTTAATTAGCTCTTCCACTTCTATAGCCATACATTGCTTTGTACGTCTCATCACTCTTTTGTGGATGCCAATAATATGATACACGTGAAAGTCTTCAAGTAATACCAAATGCTGTTTGTGTCTTCTGTTCCCTTCTGTTGTTTTTCAGCTGCCAGTGTCATGCCACATTGACTTTTGTCTCCGTTCTCAAGGTCAGAAACTACAAGAAAAGCTGTCCAAGCAGGATCAAGACAGGACAAAGGAACTAAAGCACTGACCCCTTGTCTTAATGAATAAGAGATGACAAAAGCATTCATTATTCACTGTGTGCTGTGTTGAGATTAGCCACTGACACACTCCCAAACTATATAACTTCTAATCAATTTGGCAGACATCATGAAATTCATGTTTCTGCTTTCATGATCCAACATCATCCAACATTACTGAAGGCAGAGCCTTTCATGAACAGTCAAAATACTTTTTTTAATATAACTTCAAAAGAATTGAGATAATCTAATATGAATTCTTCAGTATTGTTTCTCGGTAGCTCATAGGTCAGCAATGTGAGGACCAAGAAACAATACAATATGAGAGATGTCGCTGGGAATTAGACAAGAAAAGGGTGTAGAAAAGATGTTAGGTGTATGCAGCCCCTGTTTGGAGATACTAATTATATGATCCAGTTCAGATATGGGTTATTAATGTGTAGAGGGTCTGACGATTGAGGATGTTATGGTGTGCTGAAAAACGAATAATCTGTGGTCCTTTGGCTATATTGATCAACCTGTCTCAGTGACATGACTCTAATCACACAAGGTCTTGACCAATGTGATTCACTTTTATACCTTGAGGCTTTAGAGGCATGAAAAAATGACAGAACTCTAATCTTTAAGCTAAATTACTCAAACAGTTGCAAGTATGGTGGATGTTTGCTCCATGTGTTCGATATTGACTGATGTCAGGCAGGTTATTGATCTGATAGATCCAGCAAATAAAACCACCCAGAAACGAGCAAATGAGATCTTATTAATGTGTCATATATTTCTTCCTAGACAGCAAAGAGATTAAATGGAAAGCAAATAGAGGCCTTTGCCTAAAAAAGTAGTAACTTCATATGCATCAATAGAGTTTCAATAATATCATGAATGTGTTCAGATCTGCAAATTCTGCAGTTAAAGGCACAATATGTAAGATTTTTTTTATTAAAATATCCAAAAAAAGCACTAGAACAATGTTATATATCTTGTTGACTTGTGTACTTACATTATCCCAAATGTTTGTTTAAATCCAGAGAAATAAGCAATTTTAACAAGGACACGGACCGTGTCTGTGCTTCTCCTATCAATAACATTGTGCCGGGGGGGCGTGGTTTAGCGAGGTCTTTGACGGGAGAGAGAGTTGGGAAACGAGCGTGGCATAAGTGGGTTAAGTGCAAATGATGAAAACCTGTGTGTTGTTCCAGTAATGGGCATGGAGAGACCGAATAAAAGCCACCTGGAAGAGGACATGCGGGGGAGAGAGACTGACTGCAGACTCGTGGCACAGAGGGACTGAGGAAGCTCTGGACAGCACTTGTTGAAAGAAATACAAACTTACTGAGCTGTTGTTTATTTTTTATAATAAATACCACGAGTCTCAGTCAAGCCGACCCTGTCTTCTTCCTTCCTTTCCTATACCGAACTTTGCTACAGTGGTGCCGAAACCCTGGAAGGAAGAAGCAGCCGCCGCCATGCAATCTCCGCCATCATCAACGCCGTTTGCGGACGTCATTTCATCCCTCGCGGTCCTCCACCAAGAACAACACCAGGCCCTGCTCGACCTGAGGAGTGACCAGGAGCGCCGTTTCCAGGCGATTGTGCAGGCCCAGCAGGAGGATTGCGAGAGGTTCCAGAGCTGGATGGACCGGGAGGTTCGGGCAAAGGCGCCAGCGGCCCCGAGCACGTCCACCCACCTGCCCCTGAATAAGATGGGGCCACAGGATGACCCGGAGGTCTTCCTGGACCTTTTTGACGGCTGAAGCAGGTGGGTGGGCACGGGATCAATGGCCGCTTAGGCTGATTCCCCTGCTGTCGGGGGAGGCGCAGGCAGCAGCACAACAACTCCCTGTCCAGAACCTCCTGGTATTCGACGATTCTACAGCGGGTCGGAAGCCCAGAACAACATCGTCAGCAATTTCGTTCACTGGAGCTGGGCGAAAGTGGCCGGCCCTTCGTAATGGCCCAACAGCTCCGGGACTCCTGCCGCAAATGGCTGCTGGCTGAGGGACGCGACGTCGAGAAGATCATCGACCTGGTGGCACTGGAGCAGTTCGTCACCCGTCTGCCTCGGAAAACCCAGGCGTCGGCGGACCTCTACCATCTTTCTCTCTCTCTCCCCCTTTTTCTTCCCCTGTCCCTCCCTCTGCTCCCAAACCTGTCCCTTTCCCCAGGTCCCGTCCTCCAGGCCCGCCTAGGATTCCACCCCGAGGGAGGGGTGGACCCAGCCTGGAATTCGCTGGGAGTTCACGAGCTCCGCCCAGGGGGGCGGGGCCGAGCCCAGCCGGGACCCATGCCGCTCCTTCTTCCCCGCTCTCTCCACGCCCATCGCTGGGCCCACTTACCACCACTGGGGTGGCGGGTAGGTCTGGGCCGGTCTGTTGGCGTTGCGGGGACCCAGAGCATTTTATTGACAGGTGTCCGCTGATGGAGGTGGGGAAAATGATCCGGGTCCCGGATGTCCCACAGACTGCCCCCGGTCAGGCTGGCTGGTACCAAATACCTGTGAGTATTAAGGGGGGTACCTATCCGGCTTTGGTGGATTCAGGATGTAACCAAACCTCAATCCACCAAAGCCTGATTCAGCCCGAGGTGTTGGATACAAGCCGCATGGTTCAGGTGCGGTGCATGCACAGGGACGTGGTTAAATATCCTCTAGTGTCAGTCATGATTCAATTTAGGGGACAAAAGCATAATGTGGAGGTTTTGTGGAGGATGTCCCCTCCGACATCCGCTGATTCTGGGAACAAATTGGCCAGCTTTTAGAGATTTATTGGGATATTTATGTGCGGATGTCTCTTGTGAAAAGAAAAAGCAGGAAAAGGCAGCGGCTGTGCAGGTGGGAGAGACTGAGCCAGGATCACTGAGTGCTGAATCAGGGCAACCGAGCGCAATTGAGAGGCTGATCCTCTCAGAGCGCGATGACTTTCCCCTGGAACAGTCTCAGGATGAGTCATTAAAACATGCTTTCGAACAGGTCCGTTCCATCGATGGCCAATCTCTCCAGCCTGACCACCCGCTCTCTTTTTCATATTTTGCTATTATAAAGGATCGGTTGTATCGAGTGACACAAGACACTCAGACAAAACAAAATACAACCCAATTATTAGTACCAAAAAGCCGCCTGGAAAAGCATTTCCCGGCGGCTTTTTGGTACTAATAATTGGGTTGTATTTTGTTTTGTCTGAGTGTCTTGTGTCACTCGATAACTGTAACCCTGTCCCGCTCATTGTAACCCCATGGCGGGACATTTAGGACAGGGAACAACACTAAATCGTCTCATGGCCCGTTTTTTTTTGGCCGGGCATTTACGACAACGTGCGCAGGTGGTGTTGTGAATGTCAGCTGGTAAATCCGCCGGCTGTCCCAAAAGCGCCTTTGCGCCCCCTTCCGTTAATGCAGGTCCCCTTCGAGAGAATTGGTATGGACCTCATCGGGTCATTAGAACAATCCGCACGGGGGCATCGCTTTGCATTAGTGATAGTGGACTATGCAACGCGATACCCAGAGGCAGTAGTACTCCGTAACATTTCAGCGAAAAGTGTTGCGGACGCTCTGTTTCGCTTAATCTCCCGAGTGGGGATCCCAAAAGAGATCCTCACTGATCAAGGCACGGCGTTCATGTCACGTACATTACGCGAACTATACGAATTATTGGGCAATAAATCGATTCGTACCAGCGTCTATCACCCACAAACAGACGGACTGGTAGAACGATTTAATCGCACGTTGAAAACCATGATTCGTAAGTTTGTTCACGAAGACGCCAAAAATTGGGACAAATGGTTAGAAACCCTCTTATTCGCCGTATGCGAAGTCCCACAAGCCTCCACGGGGTTTTCCCCCTTCGAGCTTCTTTATGGACGTCAATCGCGTGGGGTGTTAGACGTCCTAAAGGAAACTTGGGAGGAGGGACCTTCTGACGGTCAAAATGAAATTCAGTATGGACCTGGACCTGAGAAGAAAACTCCACACTTTGGGGCGGCTATCCATGGAGAATTTGTTACAGGCCCAGGACAAACAGACCCGGCTGTATAACAGGGGTGCTAAACTGAGAGAATTTACACCGGGAGAGAAAGTCCTTGTATTGCTTCCTACATCAAGCTCTAAATTACTGGCGAAGTGGAAAGGACCCTTTGAGGTCACACAGCGAGTTGGAGATCTCAATTATGAGGTTGTACGCACGGATAGGGGAGGGGCACGTCAAATTTACCACCTTAACTTCCTTAAAAAGTGGAGTGAGGCGGAATCAGTGATGCTGGTGATGGTAGTTGGGGCAGAAGAAGATCTCGGGCCAGAAGTGACTACTAACACACAATCTATCGCTCTAGCCCTGGGAGGAGATCATCTTTTGCCGTCCCAGATCACTGATGTGGCCAAGTTGCAGGCAGAATTTGCCGACGTGTTCTCACCCCTTCCCAGTCGGACAAATCTCATTCAGCACCATATTGAGACAGAGCCGGGCGTGGTGATTTGCAGCCGGCAATATCGACTACCTGAACATAAAAAGAAAGTGGTTCAGGGTGAATTAGAAGCGATGCTTGATATGGGGGTAATAGAAGAATCCAACAGTGACTGGGAGAGCCATTAGTTTTAGTTCCTAAAACTGATGGCTCTGTGCGTTTCTGTGTGGATTACCGCAAAGTAAATGCTGTGTCGAAATTCGACGCGTATCCAATGCCAAGGGTTGACGAACTGCTAGATCGCCTAGGCACCGCTCGATTTTATTCGACACTGGATTTAACTACAGGATACTGGCAGATCCCCTTATCGCCTCTATCCAAAGAAAAAAACGCTTTCACAACGCCGTTTTGATTACACCAATTTGTTACGCTTCCTTTTGGGTTGTTCGGGGCACCGGCCACGTTTCAGCGTCTCATGGACCGAATTTTACGGCCCCATGCTGCATATGCCGCTGCCTATCTGGATGACATTGTCATTTATAGTCATGACTGGCAGCGACATATGGAGCATTTGAGGGCTGTTCTGAGAGCGCTGAGGCTGGCCGTGCTGACGGCCAACCCAAAGAAATGTGCGGTTGGGCGTGTGGAGGTCAGGTATCTGGGCTTCCACTTGGGTCACGGGCAGGTGCGTCCCCAAATTGATAAGACAGCAGCAGTTGCAACTTGCCCGAGACCCAAGACCAAAAAGGAGGTGAGACAGTTCCTGGGGCTGGCGGGATATTACAGAAGGTTTGTGCCTAATTATTCAGAGCTCGCCAGCCTGCTGACCGATCTCACTAAAAAGGAAGCACCAGATCCGGTCCAGTGGACGGAGCAGTGTCAGCAGGCCTTCACTCAGGTAAAGGCTGCTCTGTGTGGTGGGCCGCTCTTGCATTCTCCTGATTTTTCTCTCCCCTTCTTGTTACAGACTGACACGTCGGACAGGGGGCGGGAGCGATCCAGGGAGCGGTCCTGTCCCAGGAGATAGAGGGAGAGGAGCGGCCGGTGCTGTACATTAGTCGAAAGCTCTCTAAGAGAGAGACTAAGTACAGCACCATTGAGAAGGAGTGTTTGGCCATCAGGTGGGCCGTCCTCACCCTCCGATATTACCTCCTGGGACGGGAATTCACCCTCTGTTCGGACCACGCTCCCCTGCAGTGGCTCCACCGCATGAAGGATACCAACGCGCGGATCACCCGTTGGTATCTAGCTTTACAGCCTTTTAAGTTCAAGGTGATCCACAGGCCGGGGGCGCAGATGGTTGTGGCCGACTTCCTCTCCGGGGGGGCCACTCCCCGGCCTGAGTCGGGCAGTGGGGGTATGTGCCGGGGGGGCGTGGTTTAGCGAGGTCTGTGACGGGAGAGAGAGTTGGGAAACGAGCGTGGCATAAGTGGGTTAAGTGCAAATGATGAACACCTGTGTCTTGTTCCAGTAATGGGCATGGAGAGACCGAATAAAAGCCACCTGGAAGAGGACATGCGGGGGAGAGAGACTGACTGCAGACTCGTGGCACAGAGGGACTGAGGAAGCTCTGGAGAGCACTTGTTGAAAGAAATACAAACTTACTGAGCTGTTGTTTATTTTTTATAATAAATACCATGAGTCTCAGTCAAGCCGACCCTGTCTTCTTCCTTCCTTTCCTATACCGAACTTTGCTACAGACATCATATCCGCGTTACCCTCGATGGTTTTATTTTGTAGAAACCATGGAAACACCAAAGATGTTTTAATATATTATATGTTTTATTAAACAAGGGAACAACTGTTTGGAGACATTTATAGACAGAAAACTAATTATTGTACAGTAATACAGCATTTTCTCCGTCATACAATATGTTTTAAAATTAATTGCATGCCATTTAACAACACAAGCCATCCAGCATTTATTAATATGATATTCTAATATCGATCTAGCTTACTGCAGTGTGCAACAAGTGTCTCATAGCAGCCGCAGAGCGAACGCACAGAGTAACGTTATAACATAATTTTCAACACACTCAAATGTATCTAATATGATAAAACAGCGCTAGATTACCCCACATACGCTTGACCGGAAGAAGCAGAAGCGGCGACTGTGGCATAATAAAAGCTCTGCTGCTGTCGAGCCGTGTGTCGTGCTTGTCTCTCATTAGCAATCTCCAGCGTTCAGCTCCCACAGCACTCTGCCCTGCTCTGCTTCATACTACAGTAACGTTAATAATCTCATGAACATGATTTCTGCCCGTGTCCCATCCTGATTCTTTTCCACCGGCTGTGAGGTGAAGACGACAACTCCCAAGATTCCGCACTCAATCTCGGCATCATCAAGCTACGCCTTTGTTTTGAATGGGTGACCTCTAGTGGCGAAAAACTACATGGTGTGCCTTTAAGTGAAAGATTTCAATATAAACTCCAATATTTCTTCAAATTCATTCAATACCAAATAATCTGCTATGCTATCCACTGCATGTATACTGTATGTCAACTATTGGTGTCTATTATTTGTGGTTATTGTAAACAAACATCAAAACACTATTTTATGTAAGAATTGAATAAAGAACAAAGTAGACAAGGCCATGATCTCCCCCTCAGGTCACAAGAGTACTTAAAGGTTATTTTTCCTATATTGTCAACATAGAAACACCAACATCCTGTCAGCCAAATCCTGTTCAGAGGACTATGGTATTAGCATGTCCCCTTATTCATTACAAAAACCCTAATTTTTTTGAGTAGCATGTCTTTTTAATCTTTTCCTCAGCCACTCAAAAGTCTCTGACTTGAAAGAGAATGTGACAGTGTTCCAATTTCACATTTGAATCTCTGATCTCTGAGCTCAAGTACAAGCTTATCTTCATACCAAACACTTGAATCCATTACCTCACCATGCTATGTAAGCTAAAAATGATCAAATACCTGATCTTAAGAAGACATGATTGCAGTTAAAGTAATATTTTCATCTTTTATCAATTTAGCTTGAAAAAAAAACTGTGTACCAATGTTCCAAGACATACTTGTTTTACTAGAAAAGACAATGGTGTTACCAAGAGATTACTTTTATTTCATTTTTATCTTAACTTTTAAAGATGGACATATTATTGTTATAATAGCCATTTTTCAATTTTTTCTTTACAGTTTCTCAGTGGGCCTCTTTTACGTCTGATTAAAAAAAAATATGATAAAGAGAATAATGAAGACTGAGTCATCCAACCACAAAATTATGGACAAGGAGCTGTCAGGCCATTTGCATTTAAGAGAAGATTTTGCAATTGTAAGAATTTAATAGTTGTGCTTATGTTCCGTGTGAACGAAATACCAATTGGCTAGTAATAAAAGATGTTAATCCTTCTCTATTCAGGAAAGATGACAGTGTGTTTTTACTGATGTCTGTTTCATGCTGTTGAATGCCTTTGCTTAATTATTGTTTGAGCAGAAAAGAAAAAAAAAATCATATCTCCATAATTCAACATCCATTTTTTTACTCTCATAAGGTCAAATGCTCTTTGGATATTTGACAAACGAAAGAAAAAAAGAACATATAGGCTATAAATTGGTTGAGCAGCGTTCCAAGAGCAGAGTTCCAAGTAGTCTTGCATAGCAAGACCTTCAGACTGACGGCAGAAGGTCTGGACTCTATCGCAGCTTTCATTGGTCGAGGACAGCCCAAGAGGACGTTTGACTGACATGTAACGCAACCAATCAGAGTTCGTTTTGTTCCGCGTCATGTTTAGGGGCGTGAAAATGTAAAGTCTATTTCCCTACAATAACAGGCCGTTCAAAACAGCTGATTCATTCAGGAACGAAACACTGTATTGTAATACTGTGTGTTGCTTGGAGACATGCAGCGGTTCTGTTGTAGCTTCTTTGGAACAATTTTCATTGACGGAGCAAAACCACACAACATAACTGCCATATCAACATCTGCACGTAACTGGCATAACATCATAATTTTGTGTCTAAAATATAAGTTATTTAGTATTAACTTGTGTTTATTGAACTGTTTTAAAAGCAAACTGTTTTTGTGCTGTTTTTCTGAATATCAGCCAATATTCACTGATATTTCATGTTCACGTGATTTGGAAATTCAGCTATCTAGCTATCTATGTAATTCTTTTTACATAACGTTGTACTTTAGTTCTCCTTTGATATTATGTTTCTGTCAGATTTAATGAGCTTATCATGATATATACAGTATATGAAAATGTGACATTGCATGCTTGAGCATGTAAGACCTCATGTAAGTATTCATATTCAGAAAAAGCTCTGACATCAATCCATTTGAATATATCCTTCTATATACATATGATAAAGCCATTTAAAAGTCTAATAATTTATTTATCACAAGTCCTCCATCAGAAAAGTAATTTTGATGTGGTGACGTCAAGCCAATGAATCAGTGCAGGGCTTGACTGCTCTCAACAGCGCAATGTCGAAAATGTACCTGTTTAGCAACTGAAGTGATTCATTTACATCAGCTAAAAGAGGGTATAGCCTGTAGTCAGACTCAATTCATCAACAGCCTGTGAAAGAGCAACAGGAAAATGGTCGGCCCTTTTGAAAAATGAGCCTGTCCTAAGTGTGATCCTCAGTCACCATATAATAATAGATTCACAATACAAGCATCGTACATTCAGGGTTTCCAAATTGTTGCTATTAACCTTTTAAATGGACCTACTATCCTTTTGCACAGTTCAATTATAACCTGCCTAGTGGTTATCCATGTGATGAGGACAAATATAGTTAACACAATGTCAAACTCTAATGTAATCAATACACATACACACATTGCAAAATATATTAAAAATGAAATGTTGACCTTTAAGGCAAAACATAACTATATATTTAATTTTAACTGACAAAAACGTGTGTAAAAACAGTGTATAAAAGTAATAGATGCAAGAAAAGAATCATATATATATACACTCACCTAAAGGATTATTAGGAACACCATACTAATACTGTGTTTGACCCCCTTTCGCCTTCAGAACTGCCTTAATTCTACGTGACATTGATTCAACAAGGTGCTGAAAGCATTCTTTAGAAATGTTGGCCCATATTGATAGGATAGCATCTTGCAGTTGATGGAGATTTGTGGGATGCACATCCAGGGCACGAAGCTCCCGTTCCACCACATCCCAAAGATGCTCTATTGGGTTGAGATCTGGTGACTGTGGGGGCCATTTTAGTACAGTGAACTCATTGTCATGTTCAAGAAACCAATTTGAAATGATTTGAGCTTTGTGACATGGTGCATTATCCTGCTGGAAGTAGCCATCAGAGGATGGGTACATGGTGGTCATAAAGGGATGGACATGGTCAGAAACAATGCTCAGGTAGGCCGTGGCATTTAAACGATGCCCAATTGGCACTAAGGGGCCTAAAGTGTGCCAAGAAAACATCCCCCACACCATTACACCACCACCACCAGCCTGCACAGTGGTAACAAAGCATGATGAATCCATGTTCTCATTCTGTTTACGCCAAATTCTGACTCTACCATCTGAATGTCTCAACAGAAATCGAGACTCATCAGACCAGGCAACATTTTTCCAGTCTTCAACTGTCCAATTTTGGTGAGCTCGTGCAAATTGTAGCCTCTTTTTCCTATTTGTAGTGGAGATGAGTGGTACCCGGTGGGGTCTTCTGCTGTTGTAGCCCATCTGCCTCAAGGTTGTGCGTGTTGTGGCTTCACAAATGCTTTGCTGCATACCTCGGTTGTAACGAGTGGTTATTTTAGTCAAAGTTGCTCTTCTATCAGCTTGAATCAGTCGGCCCATTCTCCTCTGACCTCTAGCATCAACAAGGCATTTTCGCCCACAGGACTGCCGCATACTGGATGTTTTTCCCTTTTCACACCATTCTTTGTAAACTCTAGAAATGGTTGTGCGTGAAAATCCCAGTAACTGAGCAGATTGTGAAATACTCAGACCGGCCCGTCTGGCACCAACAACCATGCCACGCTCAAAATTGCTTAAATCACCTTTCTTTCCCATTCTGACATTCAGTTTGGAGTTCAGGAGATTGTCTTGACCAGGACCACACCCCTAAATGCATTGAAGCAAGTGCCATGTGATTGGTTGATTAGATAATTGCATTAATGAGAAATTGAACAGGTGTTCCTAATAATCCTTTAGGTGAGTGTATATATATATATATATATATATATATATATATATAATTAAATTATCTTCAAGGCTTAAAACAGCAGTAAAAAGAATGTTATGCAAGAAAGTGGATTTCTCACACTTTCTGCTGGAGCTGTGTTTAAATACATACATCCCTGCCCCAGAGGAGCTGTAGCTTGTTTAGAAGCTCTTCCAGACAAGAGGAGGTGGAAGACTGAGTGCTGAGGTTTCTCCAGCACACAGATGCTCTTTCTGCCCGCTGTCAGGAAGAGACTGTCAGTGGAAATATACACTCCCTCAGGAACTAGTTACAGAACAAACAATATGAGCCCCGCTATCTTAAAATGGCATAAACAGCCATCTCCTTGAGCCTCCTATGTACAATTGCAAGACTTCCTGTAAGCACATTTATTGAGTCAATAAAACAAGTTTTTATATGTTTTAGTGAGAATCAACAATTTTCCTGGAGGACTCTTAATAGCCATGGATAGATTGCTTTTATTCTAGTACATAAGAATTGTTGGCAACACTTTACAATAAGGCTCCATTAGTAAACAGATAGACGTCTTTGACCACTGCGCCGCACTCCGCCTTTTTTTTTCAGTGTCCCATGCATGACGTCATGTCAAGTTAAAATTAAGTTAAAACTAAAACCTAAACCAAAATACAAAAAATATAAGCTGATAAAAAATAATAGTAGGCTACTGTATAAATGGTATTTATGCTATAAATTATATACTAAAATACAGTGGTGTGCGGTGGTGTTTTAAAATGATATATTGCCAAAAGTATTGGGACACCCCTCCAAATCATTGAATTCAGGTGTTCCAATCACTTCCATGGCCACAGGTGTATAAAATCAAGCACCTAGACATGCAGACTGCTTCTACAAACATTTGTGAAGGAATGGGTCGATCTCAGGAGCTCAGTGAATTCAAGCGTGGTACCGTGATAGGTTGCCACCTGTGCACTACTAAATATTCCACATATTCAACTGTTAGTGGTATTATAACAAAGTGGAAGCAATTGGGAACAACAGCAACTCAGCCACGAAGTGGTAGGCTGCGTAAAATCACAGAGCGGGGTCAGCGCATGCGGTTAGCTCAAGAACAGTGCGTAGAGAACTTTATGGAATGGGTTTCCATGGCCGAGCAGCTGCATCCAAGCCTTACATCACAAAGTGCAATGCAAAGTGTTGGATGCAGTGGTGTAAAGCACGCCGCCACTGGACTCCAGACCAGTGGAGACGTGTTCTCTGGAGTGACCAATCACGCTTCTCTGTCTGGCAATCCTATGGACGAGCCTGGGTTTGGCGGTTGCCAGGAGAACTTTTAAAAATGTTTTATTTTTTATATTGCTGTCAGGGTTATGTCCTGTTTTATCTGTGTTTTACTATGAGTAGGTTTTTGCTCTGTTTTCTGTTTCCTTTGTTCCTTTTTCCTGCTTTTAGTTAGTCTCCTTACTCATTGTTTGATTATCATTCATATCATTGCATTTGCATTTAGCTGTTTAGTTTTCTATTGTATTTAGCATTTAGTTGTTTAGTTTGCTCTTGTATTTAAGCCCTGTTTCTTTCAGTTAATTTTCTGTCCTCGTCAGTACTAAGTTGGTTGTTCTGTTCATGTTCCTGAGATTCTAGAGTGTTTTGTGAAGAGTTTGTTTCTAATTAAAGCTGATGCATCTAGATCCTACCAACTATTTTTGCTGCAACCAACACACATGACAATTGCGGGATCAAATTGGATGCAACCCCCCATCTTTTTTGGGAAAAATACCAGCTGTAATAGCCGGACTCTTTCTCTGGGAGGGGAACATGTTCTATGGCCCCTTTTTCCAGTAAAGTGCAATTCTTGTACCAGCAAATGCACCTGCTCCGGTTTCATGGTAGTGGAGACCACACCATTGAAATGCGGAGGACGGTGCACAAACTGTATTCTGTAGCATTTTTCTACAGTTCTCAAAGCCCAAGGAGATATGTTTGGCAGTATTTTCCACGCTGACAACTTCTCTGAAAGGGGCACTAATTTTGACACTTCGTCTTGTTGGGGTTATGTTAAATATCCTGTGTCCTGTGAAACAGCAGGAAGCAACTGAATATTTAACATTTAAATCTCATTTGTAAAAGCTTTACGAGGCATAAATAGTTCTCACTTTAGATGAGCTCACAAAAATAGTTAACTGACAACTACTAAATGTTTTATAACTACCTGAATTAATCATGCATTACAGTAGGAATACATGTTAATAAAGCATTTATTAACACACTGAGTAACTATTACTATACGTCTAAATAATATGAATAAATGTACATTTAAATAGTTTATTAATCATTTACTTACACTTTCTATATGATCTTATGAACCACTGACAACTGGTTTGTAAATAATGTAATACTTAATTTAGAAATGATAAATTGATCATTAATAAAGTATGCAAATACAATTATTAAACACATTATAGATATGCTTATAAATCAAGAATAAAGCATTTATAGCTGTATTTATAAATTTCTTATTAATGTCTATTAATGCTTTATAAATGATGAATTAACTATTTACTAATGCTTAACTAATGATTCATAGCATGCAGTTATTATAAAGTGTTACCCAAAATGTGTGATTCTTTGCTAGTGAATTCAAAGCTTCTCAGGGGAATGCAAAACCTTTGCGACAGAATGCAAAATCATCTACATATAATTTTTCCTCCCATCTAGGGCTGTACGATTCATCGAAATTAAACCACACGGCAAAGGCTGCGATTTTTTAATGTGCAGCTTGTCAGTGAAACACGGCTCTGTGACCAGCAGTAAATGCTGATCCATCTGAAAGCCAGAGGGCGCTCTTGCGCAGAAATTCCAAATATGCCCCGCAGAAGTGCGATAACGCATGTCACCAGTTAACACAATGTCAAACTCTAATGTAATCAATACACATACACACATTGCAAAATATATAAAAAAATGAAATGTTGACCTTTAAGGCAAAACATAACTATATATTTAATTTTAATTGACAAAAACGTGTAGTTTGGTACAGGGTATAAAAGTAATAGATGCAAGAAAAGCAAGAAGATGCAAGAAGTAATAGATGCAAGAAATAGATGCATGTGCATCATACTATCGCTGTAGCTGAATAAACAGAAGATTGAAACGCTTTGATTAAATATGACTAATAAACACACGACTGCGACAATATATGGTTTATCTGAGTTCTTCAAGCCTTCTCTGGTATTTTCATGATAATAAAGTATATTTATACTTCAATGCTAATCGACATAGCCTTTATCACTGTATAGAAAATTATGAATTAATATGTTGTGTGCCTTATTGTGTAAGAAGCCACATCATCTCACAGAAGGATGCTCAACTGTTGTTATGAAGTGAGTTTGAAGTAAAGAAGTTGTTTTTTGATGGACAAGAGGTTAAAAAATGCTTCTCATGTTTGGAAAGATGTTTGATGCATGTTGCTTTTTCAAATGCACGTTATAAGCGACTCAAACTCGCAGTGCTTTCAGATGGAGCAGCATTTACTACTGATCACAGAGCCGTGCTTCACTGACAAGCTGTGCATAAAAAAATAGTCGCAGCAATTTCATAATCGCACTAAGCCAAATCGGTTTAAGCGCGATTTCGGATTAATTGCGATTAACCGTGCAGCCCTACTCCCATCACATATTCAGTTTCTGACATACTCCACACATTTGAGGCTTTCAACAACAGGACAAATGGAAGAAAGAATGTTCGCTTTGACGCGTCTAGTTTAAACAGCTCTGCACAGACTTCAGAAGGATCCCAGCATTGGAAACAAGTAGATGGTGTATTTTAATGGCATCCTGGATCGCATCAGAGGATTATATGTTTGCTCGAAGCATTTTTTGTAAACAAGGCACAGTGTAATGGAGAGTTCGCAAAGAAACTTTTGTTGAAAGATGAAGCCGCAGACTGAATTAGATCTGACAGCAGCTGCATTACAAACCGTAAGTAAATGATTTCATAATGCTTTGTCATGACCATGTCCATGTCATGACCCCTTTAACTGCACTGCAGTATTGCATACTGAACTGCTGTTGCATGTAAATGCTTCAGGTGTCCAGTTCTTCACTTAATAAAACAGGCATGAGCCAGACAGGGATGAACCAGATGACACATCACAATAAGCTCTATAGCATTAACTAATATTTCAAGAGGCTGGTGGCTGCTCAATCACAGAAAATAAAAAGATGACTCATGTAATTAATGTGTGAAAATGTGCTGCAATAGGGTGCTAACAAACCCTTATTGGTGCAGTCATGTTCATATCAGTCCTAAAAGAAAACTACTGGCATTATATCCCACAAAAAAAAATTCCAGAAAAGGCCTCATTGTTACTTCAAAAATACAGGCTGTGGCCTGAACATTCTGAGAGTACTTCCCATTGCACTCAACCTGGCTGGAGAGTTCAAGTCAACACTTAGCTAAAGTGAAATCTCAGTGTGAGAGAGCTCTCCCAGGTGACTGTACAGCATCACTAATGGGCTTGTTCGGGGCCTGGCCAGCACAGACTGTCGATACAATTCGCTTCCACCTTTTCCGGCTGCCAGGTCCCATCTGGAGCCAATTCATGATCTCAGACGGTGTGCACCTTTCACCAACCGCTAGCTCCTGCTCGCCTGTATTACACTCTCTCCATCCGGCGGGTCCTTTGTCCCCATCCCCATCCCCCTCCCTCCAGACGACTCCCGTGTTCACTGTGGCAGGCCTGGAATGTGTCTCTGAGAGTCAAGCTGAACTTTAATGGTTCAGGTAAAGCAAAAGTACTGCTGTCACTCATGAAACGGCCCTGCAGCATAAACATCCTTTATGACTTTAGCCATTGAAAGGATATTTGCTGTTATTCTGCACATTCAGGAAGGAACTGAATATAGATTTATAAAGCATACAAAAAAACGGATTCTGCTGGATTTTGCTCATTCACTATCGATTTCACTGGGGTTGAGCGGATGATCTGAAATATGGATGATGAAATATTAAACTTCATCATATTAAATACCATCATTCTTGGAAAAAATTACTTTTAAAAATAGGGTTTGTTTTGTTATTCCTTTTTAATGTAATATTTTATCCTTTAGGTACTGGTATTGGCATTAATATAAGTGAAACTGGCCTTGATAGTACTTGGCATCGAGTTTAAAAAAAAAAAAAATAATAATAATAATGATAATAATAATAAAAAAATGAAAAAACAACCATTTCCACTTTTCTCCAAGGTGTCATGTGGTTTTGAATTTAACTTTCTGCCTAAAATGGTTAACTGATATATGGTTTGTGTAATTCAAAGGTTAATTGCACTGAAATTTCTTCCTTGTTTAAGTAGCGCTTCTTTTTTAATTTCATCAGAAGACTATGTGCCAATGCCATGACCAATGAAATGTCACCCGTCTCATTTCTTCGGTTTCATCAGGATGTGAACGTCAGGTGCTGCAGTCATCCTGCTGTTGCCTGGACATGCATGATTCATTCGTTTTAGACAGAGATGACCTTGATCTCATCCTCTCTGTCTCTCTCCCTCTCTTTTCTCACAGCATCACTGCTCCTCTACAGACATACTGTGGATGAATCACACTTTTTGTAGTTTTACAAGGAAGTTGTAGGGGCTGTTTTTCCCACCGTTCAAGAGCAATGAGAAACCAAGCATTTGTTCAGTGACAATGGATAATTGTGTGAAAAATCATGCAATGGGCTTGCCACATTAAATAAAGAAAGAAGGGAATTGGAACAAAGAAGTTATGAACAGATGCCATCTTATTAATAAGATGCCTTTCCACTACATTTACTACATTTTTTTGGAGGTGCATAACATCATGCACCACTTGACTTTTTAATGAGTAAGGATTGTCTGTCATCCATAAAAGGCTAATTGCCCCAAAATTAAAACACTTCATTTCCTCACATTCATGTCATTTCAAACCTGTATGACTTTATTTCTTACATGGAACACAAAAGGAGACATATTTAAGATTGCGCTAGTGGCTCTTTTCCAACATTACAAAATCCAGTCATTTCAAAAGAAATCAAGGCAATTTCAGGCGAGTTTCGCTTGAGGGCAAAAAGGTTTCCCATGCAGATTTGACTTGTGTTCAAGTTGGTCATGCAAATTTTCCGCATTGACCAACAGAAAGCGGCTGTTTTGAAAATGACTTCTGTGTGAGCTGTGCTTCAAATATGGAGATATAGAGTGACAAAGGATATTTATGTGCATGTTATCTGCTATACTGTTATAAATACACTATATTGCCAAAAGTATTGGGACACCGCTCCAAATCATTGAATTCAGTTGTTCCGATCACTTCCATGGACACAGGAGTATAAAATCAAGCACCTAGACATGCAGACTGCTTCTACAAACATTTGTGAAAGAATGGGTCGCTCTCAGGAGCTCCGTGAATTCAAGTGTGGTACCGTGATAGGTTGCCACCTGTGCAATAAGTCCATTCGTGAAATTTCCTCACTACTAAATATTCCACGGTCAACTGTTAGTGGTATTATAACAAAGTGGAAGCAATTGGGAACAACAGCAACAGCAACTTTCTGCAGAGTCAATAGCTACAGACCTCCAAACTTTGTGTGGCCTTCAGATTAGCTCAAGAACAGTGCGTAGAGAACTTCATGGAATGGGTTTCCATGGCCGAGCAGCTGCATCCAAGCCTTACATCACCAAGTGCAATGCAAAGCGTTGGATGCTGTGGTATAAAGCGCACCGCCACTGGACTCTAAAGCAGTGGAGACAAGTTTTCTGGAGTGACGAATCACACTCCTCTGTCTGGCAATCCGATGGATGAGTCTGGGTTTGGCAGTTGCCAGGAGAACGGTACTTGCCTGACTGCATTGTGCCAAGTGTAAAGTTTGGTGGAGGGGGATTATGGTGTGGGGTTGTTTTTCAGGGGTTGGGCTTGGCCCCTTAGTTCCAGTGAAAGGAATTCTTAATGCTTCAGCATACCAAGACATTTTGGACAATTTCATGCTCCCAACTTTGTGGGAACAGTTTGGGGATGTTCTCTTCCTGTTTCAACATGACTGCGCACCAGTGCACAAAGCAAGGTCCATAAAGACATGGATGAGCGAGCTTGGTGTGGAGGAACTTGACTGGCCTGCACAGAGTCCTGACCTCAACCTGATAGAAGACCTTTGGTATGAATTAGAGCGGAGACTGCGAGCCAGACCGTCCAACATCAGTGCCTGACCTCACAAATGTGCTTCTAGAAGAATGGTCAAAAATTCCCATAAACACACTTCTAAACCTTGTGGAAAGCCTTCCCAGAAGAGTTGAAGCTTTTATAGCTGCAAAGGGTGGGCCACCTCCATATTAAACTCTACGGATTATGAATGGGATGTCATTAAAGTTCATGTGCATTTACATTACAAGCTATCAGAATTTCATCTTACTTTTTGGCCATATAAATAGGCCTCTGAATGAAATAAGGGTGTTTTTTCATCTATATGAGCCATAATGCCTTGTGTATTAATTATGGTAGTCAACAAAAACACATATGCTATATACTTTACTTTACTTTATATATTATATATAACTTATATCATATTTGTATATATTATATATAACTTCATATTTAAGGTTTTACAGGGTTAAGTATCATAAAAGTAATTCTTACTCTGAAGCTATACACTCACCTAAAGGATTATTAGGAACACCATACTAATACTGTGTTTGACCCCCTTTCGCCTTCAGAACTGCCTTAATTCTACGTGGCATTGATTCAACAAGGTGCTGAAAGCATTCTTTAGAAATGTTGGCCCATATTGATAGGATAGCATCTTGCAGTTGATGGAGATTTGTGGGATGCACATCCAGGGCACGAAGCTCCCGTTCCACCACATCCCAAAGATGCTCTATTGGGTTGAGATCTGGTGACTGTGGGGGCCATTTTAGTACAGTGAACTCATTGTCATGTTCAAGAAACCAATTTGAAATGATTCGAGCTTTGTGACATGGTGCATTATCCTGCTGGAAGTAGCCATCAGAGGATGGGTACATGGTGGTAATAAAGGGATGGACATGGTCAGAAACAATGCTCAGGTAGGCCGTGGCATTTAAACGATGCCCAATTGGCACTAAGGGGCCTAAAGTGTGCCAAGAAAACATCCCCCACACCATTACACCACCACCACCAGCCTGCACAGTGGTAACAAGGCATGATGGATCCATGTTCTCATTCTGTTTACGCCAAATTCTGACTCTACCATCTGAATGTCTCAACAGAAATCGAGACTCATCAGACCAGGCAACATTTTTCCAGTCTTCAACTGTCTAATTTTGGTGAGTTCGTGCAAATTGTAGCCTCTTTTTCCTATTTGTAGTGGAGATGAGTGGTACCCAGTGGGGTCTTCTGCTGTTGTAGCCCATCCGCCTCAAGGTTGTGCGTGTTGTGGCTTCACAAATGCTTTGCTGCATACCTCGGTTGTAATGAGTGGTTATTTCAGTCAAAGTTGCTCTTCTATCAGCTTGAATCAGTCGGCCCATTCTCCTCTGACCTCTAGCATCAACAAGGCATTTTCGCCCACAGGACTGCCGCATACTGGATGTTTTTCCCTTTTCACACCATTCTTTGTAAACTCTAGAAATGGTTGTGCGTGAAAATCCCAGTAACTGAGCAGATTGTGAAATACTCAGACCGGCCCGTCTGGCACCAACAACCATGCCACGCTCAAAATTGCTTAAATCACCTTTCTTTCCCATTCTGACATTCAGTTTGGAGTTCAGGAGATTGTCTTGACCAGGACCACACCCCTAAATGCATTGAAGCAACTGCCATGTGATTGGTTGATTAGATAATTGCATTAATGAGAAATTGAACAGGTGTTCCTAATAATCCTTTAGGTGAGTGTATGATAGCTTTGTGTGAGAAACGGAAGTTTTCATTTATAATAAATACTGATATAAACACAGAGTGTGTCATAGATATGCAACATTTGCGATATAAGAATAAAAACTTTAGTCCATTTCATACAACCTGGTACTGTGACAAACGTCTTAATTTCATTCAGTCATGATATTCAGGGTCATGTTCTGTTGATCTAATCAGAATTCAAAATTATAGCCCTGCCAATGGTGTGTTCCCAGACCCAACATCTTGATGTGGGTCTGGCTTGTCAGGCTAGAGCTCTTGTGCCTTGACAAGAATTGCATTTTTTGACAAAATAAGGCAATATAATATGAAAATCTATGTATTTGAATACCATTGCCCTGAAGCATGTAAATGAAGGAAGCCAGGATGCTGGTTTAGCCAATTTATAAAATGTTGGCAAGCTGAAAGGAAATCAACAAAATAAAAGTAACTTTTGCAATGTGCCAGGTTCCATCTCTTGGCTTTTATTCTTAGTTTGCAACTCTTAGTTCACATTATTTGAATTATTAATCTCAAATGATTCTATGAACAATGCACAAACACTACAAAATGAGTTACACACAGGCGTTTAGTACTTATTAAAGGGGATTGTTTAAATCTCTACCCATAAGTATAGTTATACTTGGCTTAGCCACTCATGATTCATTATTAATATTATACAATTCTGAAATTTACTTTTCGCTAAGGCCTCATCATACACTATCATTCAATGGTTTGGGTTAGTCTTTTTAATAATAGTAAATAATAGTTTTCTGTTCAGTGGTGTAATTTGAGTAAATGTAATTAATTACTGTACTTAAAGGGTTAGTTCAACCAAAAATGAAAATTCTGTCATTAATTACTCATGTCGTTCCAAACCTGTAAGACCTTCGTTCATCTTCGGAACACAAATTAAGATTTTTTTAATGAAATCCAAAAGCTCTCTGACCCATCCATAGACTGCAACGTTACTGCATTGTAATTAGTGTTCCGAAGATGAATGAAGGTCTTACAGGTTTGGAACGACATGAGGGTGAGTAATTAATGACAGAATTTTCTTTTTTGGGTGAACTAACCCTTTAAGTATCTGTTTGAAGAAAAAAAAGCAGTAAAAGTATCTTTTTGGCTACTTTTGGCTATCTTTTTGAGTATCAAAGATATTATCAACTTTTACTCTCAACTTGACTACATTTTTGAATAAGCATATGTACACTTTACTCAAATACATTTGCAATAAGTAATGCAGTTACTCATTACATTTTGCAAGGCACCTAACCTTTTCTGCAGCAGTTTATTTCTGCTACAAAAGAAGCGATATTGCCATCTACAGGGCAGTGAGTGTACAATATCTTGTGTGTTTTGCCCTTATTCACCCAAACTTGACAACAAGGCATTAGCAGGTAGTTGCTGAATCACAGGTGTTTCATTTATGAGATGAGGACATGGCTGCAGCTGAAACCAGTGCCAGTTTTACTTAAAATGTATTTATTTATCTGTTAAATTGACTCTTTACACTTCTGGTTTTAATATATTTGTTTTTTAAAAAGTATTTTAAAATGTATACTTATTCCTGATTTTCAGTAGTCATTACTGCTGAATTACATTACAGTCTTCAGTGTCACATGATCCTTCAGAAATCATTCTAATGTGCTGATTTGGTGCACAAGAAACATTTCTTATGATTATCAATGTTGAAAACAGTTGTGCTGTCTATTATTTTTATGGAAACGGTGATACATTTTTTCTTCAGGATTCTTTGATAAAGTCAAAATTCTGTAAATTGAATTTGTTTAATAAAAATTCAATGGCTGAATAAAAGTATTAATTTATTTTTTTTAATAAATTTTTATAAATAAACAAAATCAATATTCATAACCATGTCATTTGTCATAAGAGTATGACAATATAAAGGATTCATTCGACATGATGAGAGGTAAAAGCTCATTCCACACCAATATAAGAAAATGAGACACATTCATCTCTGTCTATCAGGTACATCGACAGCTCTGGTGAAAATTTCTAGTCTTGGACGAAATGAAAAAGAGAGCAGACCACCAAGGCAGCTAAATCCCACTGGAAAACTTGTCAATCCATCAGAGAGAACTGGATCTGAGTCAGACTCATTTCCCCACTGGACCTATAGTAAGTGTTATTACATAGCTGGTTTAATATCCCTGCTATAGGGATGGGATGATCCATTGATGTGAGAATCTGAGGATCACATTTAAATAGCATGGATGAAATGTGATCATATATGCAGCGATTCGTGGCTGTTTGCAATCATTTCACGGATTAACCACAACCATCTTCTAAAATGAAACTGCAGTATAACCTAGAGTATCCTGAGATTTTCCCTTTTCACTAGTATGGTTCTGATAAACATCGCTATCAACATTACCATCTAAATACAGGCTAAATACTCACAGAAGTTCTTTTGAAAGCAGAGCTCCCAGTGAGCTAGAGAACACCCGCTTATTTGGCTTATCTTTTTCTTTGAAGGGCACACAAAAAGGACAACAGAGACGGGCATGTAATTTGAGGTAAGTGAGTGCATCAAAGAGTAGAGTTTAATCCCTGATTTATTCTAAATTGGAACATGGAGGGTTGTCAAAGCAGCTCTTTTGAGAATGAATTTAGAGACATCATCTTTTCTTCTGGACTAAGTGGATCTGCTTGGTTCAGCCTAAAGGCTGACATCAACAACCTAATGTGTGCAAAGACACACACAGCTTGGATTTTTGCATAATTCCTCAATGACAAAATGTTGAATTTGCCTTGTTTACAAATCTTACTTTTCCTGCCTAATCTTTTCCTTGATGTATCTTTCACTAGTACATGACCCTTGATAGGTCAAATGCTATACAGCTTTGAACAAAATAGACAAATTAGTGCACTGTATTGTATTTCAGCTTTACCCTCAACCCATCTCTCAAAATTGTTTTACACTTAAAAAAATGCAATTTTTAGAGGCAATTTTTGGAGGCTTTTGAGATCCATGTATCGCTAGATCTCATGTAGCAGGTTGCTCTCTGTAATGTATTATAATCTAATTCTGTGGGAATGTAACTGATCCAGGCAAGGTGGATCTTAAAGATGCTTATGTGTTGTAATCAACCTGTTAACTGTCACCCCCCTTTTTGAGCATAGATCTGAATTAGACTTTAATTAGACTAACTTCTAATTAGACTAATTAGACTTTATTAATTAGACTTACTTAAAAAAAAGCTTGCAAACCGATTGCCTTAAAGGGGTCATGAACTGGCTTCTTTTTTTTTAATACTGTTGTCTGAGGTCAACTTATGACGTTCACGTGGTTTTTACATTAAAAACATCATATTGAATAAGTAATAGGCTGTTTTCTACCCTGGTTTTGAGCCTAGCTCCTGGAACGCTTGGTTTTATGGGCATGCCGTATTGAAGACTTGGAAGTAAACGCCCAGTGCTATGATTGGATAACAGTTTTGCGTATTATAATGAGTTTTGACTTCCCCGTCAGTACACGTGGGGAATTGTTTTGAAAACTTCCAATGTGGAAAAATGGCAACTGGAATGATTTGGCCACAGGGCTCGCAAAATGTCTTTATCAAACAAACACAATGATTTATCTCTCATCCACCCGCAATTAATTGGAATGTTATAAGCCAAGTACGTGCATCAGCAAAACTTCACTGCAGACAAATCAGCATGATCAAAACTTGTTTGATCGATTGTATTTTTCCTTCAAATATCAAGAGAGTGAACAATGCACATCAAGAAAGGAATTTTATTTCACTATTTAAGATAGCCCGTCGGGCAGACTGGTGATACATTTTGGTAGCCCAACTGGAAAACACATTAGCCCTGGGACATCGGGCTAGCGTTTCTGTGAGCCCTGGCCCATACATGTTCGACCCAGAGTCTGATCCCGAATCGCAGGACAATGAACCAACACCACCTCAAATACAAAGGATACTCCAGCCTGTGACAGCATGGTAAGTTATCGTTAATTGTTTAGTTAGACACGTACACATAATCAGAAGATATCAAACAATCTGTAACAATGCAACACTTTTTAAACATATAAAAAATTTTTACTCACATAAGTGTGTTGCACCATTTCTGTCAGATCCAATATAGAAGGCACAGCATAATTTTTTTAATCTCATTCTGTCTGCAAATCCAGTCTCTTGTTTACAAAAGAATCCGCGGTGAAATGAAGCGAGCAAACGCACAATGTCCCACGTGAGCTGGAACTTCATTAAAAATAAAGTTCAACCGCATTCCTAATATTAGAATCCGAAGTAAGCTTATGCAGCGACTGTGTTCTTCCACAACCAGGCACTGTACAATATTTTGTAATCTTCAACGGCATGTTTATTGCTTGGTACTGACGATCCGGTTTAGCTCCACGTAGGCTGTTATTTATGTTACATGTCATGCGCGAAACGGTAGGCGGGGCTACAGAATTAGGTGTCCGTCTTCTTCTGCTGAGGCGCCGTTTCGCTGCTCTCTGATGTCACAGGGAGCCAAAATCGCAGATCCCCTGTTTGATGAACCAGCTGTCAATAAAAGCTTTTATTTGACTAACAAGGAAGTTTTCAGCTCCAAAACTTAGAGGATATTCTTATATTACGATGACCTTTTCTATATCAAAAGCTCAAGGAAAATGCTTAGTAGTTCACTTACATAAGAGTTCTAGTAACTAAAAAGAACTGTAGAGAGTACTTGATCATTTACTTTAGATTTACTCTTGACTTAGCTACCATTGTTGTACCTACTGTTGTGTTTTGCATGCTGAATGTTGAAGTCTGTGTGTGACTCAAGCATGGTCATTTGCAAGATATTGTCACAAATATAGAGGGATTATGTCAGTGGTGTAAAGCTTTTGAGTAAAAGTAATTAGTTACTGTACTTAAGTATCTTTTTGGCTACTTTGTAGTTGTACTGAGTATCAAAGATATTAGCAACTTTTACTCTCTACTTTACATTTTTGAACAAGTAAATGTTACTCCAATACATTTGTGTTGAGTAATGCAATTACACATTACATTTTGCATGGCACCTAACTTTTTCTGCAGCAGTTTATTTCTGTTATAAAGAATCAATATCGCCATTTAAGGGCATTGAAGCTATTATATCTTGTGCGTTTTGCCTTTACTCACCCAAACATGTCAACAAGTCTACTTTTGCATGAATGTGAGTGCATTAGCAGGTAGTTGATGAATCGCAAGTGTTTGATTTATTATGAGATGAGGACATGACTGCAGCCGGTGATGAGGCTGAAACCAGCACATCCAGTGCAAGAAGGCTTTGACTATTTTACTTAACATTATTTTATTTATCCGCTATATTGACAAGACCTTATTGAACAATATTGGTTTATTTATGGCCTTTTTGTGCACTTGAGCTTAACTGAGAATTGAGAGTTTGTAGACGCTTAAGAGGCTGTTGTGTCGACCTTGATTTATTGCAATATTGAGGTGTTCAGTTTTATTTTGATTTTAGAAAATAAACATGATTTCTCATCTTACAAATCAATTGTTTCTTATTTTCACTGATATGTCTCTCAGGTGTTGAGGGCTAGTGCATCGTTGAGCCTATATTTAGTATGAGTAAAATACTTAAGTACTGTTAAAATCAGATACTTTAAGACTTTTACTCAAGTTGTATTGGAATTGGTGACTTGTAACTTGTAATGGAGCCATTTTCGCTGTAAGGAATCTGTACTTTTACTCAAGTATGGTTTTCAGGTCTTCTTTACACCTCTGGATTATATCAACCCAATTAAAAGCTTCACAAGGTTTTTATGACATAAGTGTTAGCAGTAAAATTTTAAAAGATCATTATCCAAAATGAAAAATAGACTAGTTAATGATTTAGTCTGAAGTTAGGTCACCTTTTAAAAGCAACCTATTTATTACTTCTCTTCCTTTAAAATTAAATAACTGTGATTTCTTGTTGCATCACTGAATCAATAGGAAGAGAATTACAGTCATATAAATGAAGTTCCAAGTGCCCAAAAGGGAATACTGATCACCATAATGGTGACTTCAAACAAAAACATTTTAGGAAAATCAACATCAATTTATAAAGTCAGCTTATGTGATGCTCTCTCAAATTTTTCAGTTGTATTGACAATTCAGCATTCAAGATGACTTTGGGAAATGAGTGAAAAGTCTACTAAGAATTTTATCCTCATATCCCTTCTCTTAATTATGTAACATTTAAAACCATGGCAAAAACTCTTTTCGGCAAATGCATTCTCCGATTAGCCCTCCCCTGTGGCATCTTCATTCATTATTTACGCTGGTGACATCCACTTAATTCTACCTATTATAATGCTTGTATTGTCTCAAGTACTATGGTTCTTTTATAGTAATGCCAATTCAAGGTCAATTGTCCATGGCATTTAAATGGTGAGTGCTGAGATACGTTCACGTCTTAAGAACAAACTGCTCGTTTCAGTTCTCTGGTTAATTTCTGATTTGGTTTCACAGTGAATGTGAAAATAAAAAGGCATTTTTAAACTATGAGAATGTAGCTGTTTGTATTGTTTCTGAAATGTTTACCCCATGTTGATTATTTTTCATTCTGCTAAGTTTTGAAGTATGTGTGTTCAGTCGCTTGATAGAAAAAAAAATTGACCAGATCACTCCTGCTGTCATGAGAAAGAAAAAAAAAAGAAAAAAAAGGGTTATTAAGAACTGGCACATCTCTGAAACTTTCTAGTGGCAAGCCACTGTAGCAAGATAGATGCACTCCTCACAGATTTTGCCTTTGTGAGAAAATGGCTACAAGGAAGCTTTTGAAAGAGCCTGACCTTAAGTTATGACTGGAGTTTGCTAGAAGCCATGTGACAAGTGGAGGAAGTGGAAGAAGATTTTAAGGTCTAATGAAACTAAAGTTGAGCTTGAGCATGATGTATAAAGCTGCTGCCATAAAACAAGTCCCTAATGAAATAATCTAGAGGAATGTGAGTGCTAAAATGTTCTGCTCGTCAAAATAAAAGATGCCATCCATCATAGCAGGCAATATGGCTCAGGTGCCAGAGAGATGGGCATGATGCCTGCTCTTCACCAGCCAGAGTCAGAAAGCTCACAACCACTTTATTCTGATTCTGCTCCAGAAATTAGATCTAATACACAGCATGGAAAAGAAGACAAAAGAAAACTTTTATCCTCATATCCCTTCTCTTAATTATGTAACATTTAAAACCAGAATCCAAATTATTATGCTGCACCTGCAAATGGTGAGTGAATGTAGACAAATTAGCAGCCATATATACAAATGAAAGTGGCCTTTTCTTTGACATTAATGACCTAGTTTCTCAGTAAAAAAAACAACGAGAAACGTTGATAGTAGTAAAATTACTAACTGAAATCAAACAAAAACTAAAACTGAAATTAAAACAAAATAAAACTATTTATAAATATAGTATATATTATACGGCGATAACATTATGACTGACAGCAGAAGTGAATAACACTGATTATCTCTTCATCACGGCACCTGTTAGTGGGTGGGTTATATTAGGCATCAAGTGAACATTTTATCCTCAAAGTTGATGTGTTAGAAGCAAGGAAAAATGGGCAAGCGTAAGGATTTGAGCGAGTTCGACAAGGGCCAAATTGTGATGGCTAGCATCTCCAAAACTGCAGCTCTTGTGGGGTGTTCCCGGTCTGCAGTGGTCAGAATCTATCAAAAGTGGTCCAAGGAAGGAACAGTGGTGAACCGGCGACAGGGTCATGGGCGGCCAAGGCTCATTGATGCACGTGGGGAGCGAAGGCTGGCCCGTGTGGTCCGATCAAACAGACGGGCTACTGTAGCTCAAATTGCTCAAGAAGTTAATGCTGGTTCTGATAGAAAGGTGTTAGAATACACAGTGCATCGCAGTTTGTTGCGTATGGGGCCGCATAGCCGCAGACCAATCAGGGTGCCCATGCTGACCCCTTTCCACCACCGAAAGCTCCAACAGTGGGCATGTGAGCATCAGAACTGGACCACGGAGCAATGGAAGAAGGTGGCCTGGTCTGATGAATCACGTTTTCTTTTACATCACGTGGATGTGCATCGCTTACCTGGGGAACACATGGCACCAGGATGCACTATGGCAAGCACAACAACGAGTTTGAGGTGTTGACTTGGCCTCCAAATTCCCCAGATCTCAATCCAATCGAGCATCTGTGGGATGTGCTGAACAAACAAGTCCGATCAATGGAGGCCCCACCACGCAACTTACAGGACTTAAAGGACCTGCTGCTAACATCTTGGTGCCAGATACCGCTAGCACACCTTCAGGGGTCTCACCATGCCTCGACGGGTCAGGGCTGTTTTGGCAGCAAAAGGGGGACCATCACAGTATTAATAAGGTGTCATAATGTTATGCCTGATCGGTGTATATAAATATAATTTTAAAAACAAAAACTAATAAAAATGACAAAAGCACAACAAAATTGATAACTACTAAACCGTAAATATTAAAAATAAAAGCTAATGCAAAATATTAATACAAATTATAATAGTAGCCTATATAATACTAAAATGATTGTTTTTGAGAGACAGATCACCTATACTTATGTTTCAGTTTCTATAGCCACAATTGAGTAACTGTGCTTTATTTAGTTTTTATTTACTGTACTTTCTCAGCTCAATTCATTTTATTTTTTTACTTGCACCTGGCATTTGGTGAGTGTTTTGGACCCTGGTTACAACCTAGAATTTAAAAAAAAGAAAAAAATTGTTTATATTAATCTTACTAGTTTTAATACTTGAAAGACAGAAAATAATCAGAGCACATCCCTCCAGTGCCCTACTAGAAGGACACGCAAGAAATCCTTATCTACCAGTATACTACTACATAAAATAACTGGCGAACAAATCACTAAAATAAAGACATTTGTTAGGGGAAGGGAACAGTGCCACAGTAGTGTTTCAGCATTGTTTGATACAGTGATGTGTTTTCAAGAAGTTTTCTTACTCATCATGAAGCAACAAGAACAATGCAGCTCCCAGATGTCTCAACTGCACTCTGTATTGCTTACATTGTGTGGGAGGTTGTAACTGATAAAAGCCATGGCAGGTGGGCTCCTCTTTGAAGCCAAACAGGACTCAAAACTTTCCAGTCCCTCATAACAGGTGTCAGGCCAAGAACAGGGAATTATGGTAAGTGATGCATGCAGAAGTCAACATAACAACCACACAAATCAACCAAACAGCTTCAAACTTGCCGCTTAGTAAGGTAATCCAGATGGAATAAATCAAAAGCGACTCGGCTATCAGAAAATATAGACAGTTAGCAGCAAAACACTGACACTGGCAGAATCCATAGATTCCATTATTGATCCAATCGAAGCATACCACACAAATGCAGGGCTTGAGCTCATGTGGCTGACCGGTAGCTGGTTATGCTGATTCAATGATCAAAGATTTAATAGAAATGTCAAGTACAGCACAATGCTGACTGCAAGCAAAGGATCCTTCCGACGCTCACTGAGCTGTGTGCTTCAGTCAGATGTTAATAGCTATTCAGGACTTGCCTGCTGCAAAATCCTCTTCATCAGAATGTAAATTGCCTTGCAACTTTTTAATGGGTTTATAGGGCTTTGTTGCATATAAATGGCTTAGGTAATCAATAACAATGAGCGCTTGTTGAGTCGCACGCGAGATCACTATCACACAGGATCTCTATCAGCAAAGACATGATTTTAAAGTCATTTGTATTGCAATGATAAATCCTTTACAATCATTCTCCATTTACACAGAGCCTGTTCTTTTAAATGTACACATCTTTAAACAAGCCGCGCCACAGTTGTTTCTATCTCTCTCATTCTCTTTTATACACACACAAACACATTTACCCACTCTCTATGTACCAACTCATATACGAAAACTAAATTATTGATGTTACAAAAACACTATAAAGGTATAGTTCACCCAGAAATAAAAATGATTTCATAATTTACTCATTCTCATGTCATTCCAAGCCTGTATGACTTTCTTCAAGCACAAAAGAAGATATTGTAAAGAACCAAAATGTTTTGGTTAACATTGACTTCCATTATATGAACAAAAAAAAACAAATACAGTTCTCAAAATATATTCGTTTACGTTCCTCAGAAGAAAGAATCTCATACAGTTTTGCAACAACATCAAGGTGAGTAAATGATAAATGGGGACTATCCCTTTAACCTTCGTAATTCAGCTCGCCCAAATACAACCTCTCATGTGATCTCATGTTGAACTTGTAATGATTCGTACTTAAACAGATGGCAAAATTATATGATGCGGTATGAGTTCACTCATACAAAACTGTACAATTTCTTCTCTCCTTGAGGAAAATCAATAGATTTTTGAATTAATCAAATTCAGACAGTTCATGCTAGCCATGCATTTTTTTCTACGGTTAACCACAACCCTAAACCAGGATTTAATCTAGGATACATGAAGAGAGAATTTCAATGCAACAAAAGTGAATAGGAGCCGAGGCTATCATGCACCAAAAAGGACAAAACGTACCATAAAAATCCATATGATTCATTCACTATATTCCAGGTCTTCTGATACCATGTGACAGCTTTCAAATCTAGTACAATCTGCCTTACTTATGATAGGCACAAGAATTTGAGGTAAATTTGAATGTGAGAGATTTGAAAGCTATCATATGGCTTCAGAGAGGACTTGGAATACTGCACAACTCGTATGGAACATTTTGTTGTTTTTGGAGTCTGACAACCCCAGTTCTCATTCACTATATAGCATAAGAAAAAAAAGTGAGAATAAATGACCGTTTCTTTGTGTGGCTGTACGATTTGATCTAAAAAATCAGATTATATTGCATTATACTGCAATATAAGAAAGATACTGTGAAGAGAACATGCATGATAAGCTGTTGTTAGGCCTAATTGTTGTAGCCTACAACATTTGGGGGTAGAGTGGGAGAAAACACCCCCATGGGGTAAAACGCATACATTTTTTTCAAACCTAGTCTGTGGGGTAAAACGCCCCCCAGCCACCCAGGGGGCATCGCTTCCCACTATCATAATTACTGTAGTTACCATGTTCTGAACATCACATTCTTTGTTTTTCCATCAAATGTAATCTAATTGAATACAAATATTTGGACTTTATATTAAAAATTACCTCACATTAGCATCAGCTAGCTAGTTAGCCAGCCAGTTAGCATCAGCTAACAATATTTTTCAAAAAGATTTATTTTCAAAATGGTTCATTAATAAATATTCATATTTATCTACTGTTATTTTGGCTTGTCTTTTTAATTTTAAGCTAAAACATGCTTTTACTCTGATTTTGCTGTAAACGTATAAAGCAAATTGCTTTGTCAGAGTGGGGGCATTTTACCCCACCTTGGTACAATGAGTTGAATGAACAACATTTTTTGTTAAAAATCTAATAACATGAAAACTCTAAAAAATTTTCATACTTGGTTTATAATTTATGTAATTGTCACTGAAAACTAGGATAGACACATTTAACTTTTGTTTCACAGAAAAAGTTACACAGTCCTTAAGGGGGGTGTTTTCCCCCACTCTACCCTATTGTGTGGTTGTACAAACCAATAGTCTAAAATCTTGTTTCACTGTAGAAATGTTTTAACTTTATACTTTAAGGTAATTTGCACTAAAAGCAGACCAATCTGTTAGTAATAATACAGATGCTGTCGATGTAGGCCTACATACTCATGTGGAAGTGTCACTGCTGCTCATTCAACATGCGCGTGATCTGAACTCTGCCGAAGAGACTCGCGAGAAAAGAGGTTACATAGCCCTCATCATCAGTCCTAAGAGGTCAGCGGAAAGCAACATTTATTTAGTTATTTCTGTGAAAGGTCGGTAACCGTCAATTACTTTGTTTAAAAAAAATGTCTGTTTTTACCTAAGCGACAATCTGTGACTTCATGGATGCAGTTTTGAAAATGACTTTCACCTTTTCATTAGTGCTTTTATATTTGCTATTCATCAAATAAATGGCAATTAAAATTCTTCAAGCTGACTATTCTGATGGATGTTTAGCAAAATCAATTTCTGGTAATTTTTCTTAATACATAGCCTTTATAACTTAACGGTCGTCCCATATTGGACATAATGTTATCTAGGTAGGCAGTCTTGAGAGTCTGTATGTACAGGCATTTGGAAGTTTAACCTGTTTAAGCAGATGTCCAAATGTTCACGCGGCTGCGGGCCCTTTAGGACCCAGCGGAGAGCTCAAGTGCGCGGCTTGAGTACGCTTCATTCCCTCAAACTTACATTTGGAGATGATCGCTTTCAGCAGGTTAGTTGTTCTCTCCCGGACAGGGTATAGGTAAGCGCTGACAACAACTAAATCTAACTGGAGTTTTGGCAGTATTAACGCGCATTTTACGGGCTGAGTGTCATTACAATTACTTTTTATTGAAAAGGCTGGACTTCTTATCTGTAAAGTATGTTCAGCTTTCCGATGAACAACAGACGCGTAGGAGAACCTGTGCATTGCATGTAGTCAATTGCTGTGGAGTAAAATCTCTGGGACATGATCTGATCAGTAAAGACCGGATTCATTCATTGGATGTTTTCTGTCTGGAAAACTGACAAGGTGGGTTATTTTTGTCGCTTGCATGTTGCATGAACAAAAAGAGTCGAATCATCATCCATGTGTAGGCATTTTCTCAGCATATCTGGAGGAAATCAATTGAGGCAGGTATAAAAACTTACCATTGTGTAATTCCCCACGCTTCCATGTGAAACAGATCGTTCAGGTGCTTTTTTCCCTGTGTAAATAGTTATTTTATTTCTGACACCTCGTCCATTAATCGATAGTTGAACGGATTTACCAAAATATAAAACTATATTCCCTTCTAAACAGCACAGTTTATATTCTTGCAATTTTACCGATAATTTTTGCTTTTGCTTATTTAAAGGAATGCATATTGCACATTCAATTTGTAATTCTTAACTTGTATGCTCATATTATTCCATTACCTTTCCACGCCTCATGCGCACGAGCGTTCCAGGTGCGACATTGGTTAAGACATAGAAGATCAACAATGTTTTGTCTCCAAATGAAGGTGTTTTGTCTAGTTAAAGACTACGCCTCGCCTGTTGCACTTTTTCTTGTTTACGCTCTTAAGAATTAGAAACAAAAAGGCGTTTATGCATCAGGAGCATATTTTAAGTTCGAAAAAAAAAACGTTTTATTCTCTAGTTATTTAGAAAACCTATATGTACAGGTGCTTTTAAGAACCAAGAAATTATGTTTTATTAACAAGGTTCGGGAGGAGCACGTTCAGATAATTGACACAAGTGGAGAGCACTCAGCTTATCAACAATAAGAGGTATATATACGCAGCAGTCCTACCTCCGTTTGTTGACAGTTATCAGCATCCCTCCACCACCCCTTCTCCACACTCTTAGTTCTAACCACTTACATACACGGGGGGTACTCTGGGTTCGGGCCAAATTCCGAGCTCGAAGCCCTACCCCCGGACAGCACGCCAAATACGCATTTAAATTTACTCTCCATAATTATATGTAAGTGTGAACTCGTGAAACTATATCACTAAACTAAAGAAGAACCCTAATGACACATCGAGATTTAATCCTAAAATATTAATCTTTAAAGAACCACGCAGTGCATTCAACTCAAGAACCATACAGCTAAAATGAGAAGGATCTTTACTCAAATTTACAACGCACTATTGAAAAACCTTTCATTAATCATGAATGTCTAAACCTCATAGCATGTTTTAATTAAATAAAAAAAAATTATAAGGGAAGATTACAGATAGACGGCATGATGTATTTTAAAGTCAATGCACATTTTATTCCCTTAATGATTATTCATTAATTGGCATTTGTTTCACTCTTAATTGGAGCTCAACACAGATATGTTACTTCAATGGAGTTAACTGGAAGGACATGACTCTGTGTTGATCTTTTGTACATCAGTATGGGAATGCGAGTAGCACTTTAGACCACATGTCACTTAGTGTGTGTGTCGGAGCATGCAAACCTTCCAGGAAAGAGGTAGTTAATTATGTATGTTCCTCTAGTATGTGGTGACGATGAGAAGCAAGTGACAGGCTGATTGGCATTACTCAAGGAAAGGTTGATTCCTACATGTCTAGAAGAACATGCCAAGCACTTTTGATGTTTAGCAGTTTTCTTTCTTTAAAAAAAGGAGATCTAAATTTTAAATATAAAGGTTCTGTATTTGGCATGCATCTATGGTTCCATGAAAAACATCTATGGAGCCTTTCCAATGCACAAATGGATCTTTGTAGTGGAAAACGTCTCTTTAGATTATTAAAATGTTAACAAAAAGGGGGAAAAAAACTTACTATTCACTGAAAGGTTCTTTTGGGACCCCAAAATGGGTCTTGCTGTGAAACCTTCTTTTGGAAGCTTTATTTTTAAGAGTGTAGATACTTTTTCATTTTCTTACTGACATCATTAACACTATAGCAGATGCTAATCTGTCAGTTCAGAAACTGACAGAAAACAAAGCTTCACACCCTTAAAAAAGACTGCAGGGTGCTAAGTTGTTAGGGCTTGTTTCAATTTCAGCACCTGAACAGCTCCAGTCCCATTGCACGCAAGGCTAACATGTAAGCATGCAGTAATATGTGTTTGAGAGCAAGAGAACAGCGCATAGGGCAGAAATTATCATGGCATGTGAGCAGCACTGACACTGTGAGGGACAACATGGATAGTGGAAAGAACACTGAATAAACAGAAGTATCCACAGTGGTTTTACAGGGTACCTGAGAGTCTGTAACCAACGTAAGCCATGTGCTATGAGTGTCGACTGACTTAAAAATACTTTGGTATGCTTCAGTTGCCTGGGGAGTAAAATGCAAGTGGACACAGGGGGGTGTTTTCAGAGGTTCTAAAAAAAAAAAAAGTAGGAATGAAAAAATACCCAAGCCATCACTACACCTTTTTCCTGGGCATATGGGACACTTGTAAATCATTCATGGTCCTTTCTTATATAGCAACATCTCTTACTTTCCTGCTGTTGGAATCCAGACGTAAAAAAAAAAAATAAATAAAACTGCAGAAGAGAAATACGAGAATCTTTTGAATGGTATTTGCCCGTCTTAAAGGAACAGTTCACCCAAAATACATAATTAATATGAAAATATTACATAATAATAATATGAATATATATCATTTGTTCACCCTTATGTCATTTCAAACACACATAATTTTTTCTGTGAAATTCCATGAAATTACAATTAATGGGGACTGAAGCTTTCATAATTTACAAAAAAAGAGACAAAACAACCATAAAAGTATCATAAAAGTGGTTCATGCAACTCATGAACTATATGAATTTTCAGTAGTTATTCACTGATAATATTTCACTCAAAGGAGCTTCTAATTTCTCATTTTCTGTTTTAAGGAAGAATGAGTTTGGAACTTCGTCTGCTTCATCATCATCATCATCATCATCATCAATATGATGGTCTTGAATGCTGATGCCTAAAAGTGAATTTAGTCACCACAACAATATAACTAAAATTAGGAAAGACTGATATTCACTGCTGAATACTGCTGATATAAAATTAGTATCGGCCAATAACCATTATGGGACCGATATATGGTATCGCTATGATGATATAAAGGCAGAGAGATACGATGTTTCTTGCAAATATATCTCAATACATAGTTGGTGAGGAAGCCAACTCCAACTGATTTTGGAAAAACCCTCAGTTTATTTATGATGAGCTGGCATGTCCATGGTCTCCATACATCTCTAGAAAATTCCAGGAAGCTCTCGTTCCTCTCTTATCAGCCGCCGATGTATTAGTTTCCTCTCTAATGCAAGCCTGATAAGCTCACATTTCTCAAATTCCTAGTGTTAAGTGCATGGAAAAAAGTCTCTCCCATCTCTGCTGTAACCCAATCACAGGACTGGGAGTCTGAAGCTTTATCTGGATTAGAAGTGTGATAAAACACTTGTGTGATATCGGACCGCACCTTATCTATCCCTCTATCCATGACTGCCGCCTTTAACTTATCGCCTGTTCTTGCTCTTTAGAGCAGCCACTATTTCAGTCCTATTACTGACATTTTTTATGAAACTCATGATGCTGACGGCTATACAGTAATGTCTTATTAATCACATCCTGCCCCGTGCCGGGGGCTGAACGTGGTAATTGGCTCCTTGTTAGACATCAGCATGATTGACAAAGCACATTTAGAGGCTGCTCTGTCTCATCTATCATGGCTCGTCCCCCAATTTGAGGGGGCACGGACCTAATCAAGTCAACCAATCATACCCCACCATCAAGGATTCCTTGTTTTGATGGATATGATGGAGGAGTGCAATCTGAGACCTATTCTTTCATACTGTATGGCCAATGCGTGCATCATTGATTTTAAATGATTGATAGTTACTGATACACAGTAAAAAGTGAAAATGTTCCCCCAAAAATGTACCCACCCTTATGTTTCTCCAAACCTGTATGACTGAATTTATTCTGTGGAACACAAAAGTAGAAGTTTAGCAACATGTTCACACTTCTCTTTCCCATACAATGAAAGTGAAAGGTGATCAGGGAATTTCAAAAACCAAAAATGTGAAAAAGCAACATAAAAAAGTTTGTATTTAGGTCTGTTCACACCAAGAATGAAAAGAATAAAGATAACTATATTAGCATACACACCAATGGATAATGTTCTGTTTATTATAAGTGCACTCTGCAGGTATTCTATAGCCGCAGGAACTTTCCCCAGGAATTAGAAACTTTGGGGTGGTACTCGGTGTGGTTCGACCGCAGGGACCAGGTCTAAATGAAGTAAATATGAAGTCTAAATGAAGTAAATATTTCCCCCTCAGAAAGTCCCTGCTTGTGAGGTAGTACTTTTTCAAAGTTCAGGAACTTTTGTGGGTGGGACTTGGGCACTGAACATGCTGATTGGTTGAGTTCACACAGCATTTTGATTGGTTGACTCCCTGCAGTATTTTATTTCAACCACCATTTTTAAAAGTCTGTTGCTGTGCGTGCAGTAAGAGTTGTTTGCTATTCGAATCAACAGTGAAGTTTAAAAAATACAGATGCCGATGGACCGACGACGAGGTTCAGGCTTTATTAAGCTTATATGCGAAGGACGAAATCCAGCGGGAACTGGAAAGTTGCGCGCAGTCCAACGTCACCGGACTAATTTGCCTAAACTTCACGGTACTATAGACCGCAATGGAAATGCAGACAGCAACAGGTCTGGGGGGAAAAAAGTTTCTGGGACAAATTGTTCCGGGTAATTTCGGTGGAACCCCGGCTCATGTTGTCTGTTGCTTTAAATGTTCAAACTCATATGTCAGGTTCTGACTCTGATTGGCTCTCAATGTTTTTATTGTTCATAATCTAGAAAAAATTGCTCTGAAAGTTCCTCTGTGTCGTTACAACAGTAACCAAGACGTTCCCTATCTGTGACGCTAGGGGTCCCCCGGGGAAAACGCCATGTGCCGGGTAACAAACACACTCAATAAGCAACATCGTAACCTATCCAACACCCCACGTAAGCCATGTAGTCCTTCGTGCCATGCAGGGACAGAGAGAACAGTACTTACCATGGGAGTAGGTCGCTTCAGCTTGTCTTTTGACCTTTTCTCTTTTTTTTCAAATAAAAGCTCACAGCTGTGCAGAGCAGAATTAGCTCTGGGGAAGCGCTCTTTCTCCTAGATAGGAGAAAGAACACTACGGAGACTAAATCCTGCCTTAAGGGAGGTTAATATGTGGAATACATCACAGAGACTTACCAACCGGGAAGTACCACAAATGGAAAGAAGTCCCTGCGGTAAGTCCTACATGAAAAGGGAGGAACTACTGCAAATGCAGTGATTGGCAGCAGAGACAGAGCTCTGCCTAGGGGAAGACATGTGTTTACCGTTAGGGAAACCATATCATGGACAACACATTATATGGGATTACCATCATAGAATCGTTACAAATGGAGCACCTAGCCCAACTATATGGGCTGACCTGAAAGGGCATGCATCACGAGTACTGGGCCTGGCGTCGTATTCCTCCACCAAATTCAACTGCTGCAGTGTGCTGAGGGAAAATTCATATAGGATTCGCTGGTCCAGGGAAGCAGCACTTGCAAGCTCACCACTTGGTCCCTAAAAGGGGTAGTGGGAACTCTACCCTTGTAGTGGGGTCTCTAGCCTGAGTGATGGTTTCTATCACCACTCGTGATAGCCCACTCAAGTCTTCCGAGTCCCGCCCAGGGACCAGGCTATGGAGGTTCCAGAGGTCTTGGCACCGGTGCCAGATTGTGCACCATCCCTGAGAAAGAAGCTCCTTCCTCAGGGGAATTTGCCAAGGAGGAGCTTTTGCAAGGAGCATGAGGTCAGAGAACCAAGTCCGAGTGGGCCAGTATAGCACAACTATCAAGACATGTTCTTCTGTGCAGTCAGGCTCACTGAGGGAAACACATACTTGCGAAGGCCCCGGGGCTAGCTGTGTCTCAGCACGTCCATGCCGATGGGGACCTCGGTCAGGGAATACCACAGCGGGCAATTGGAGGATTCCTGGGAAGCGAACAGGTCTACGTGCACTTCGCCGAATTGACTCCAATTCAGCTGGACTGCCTGGGGAGTCTCTACTCCCCCTGAAGCATAAATCGCCATGAGAGTGCGTCCGCTGTGTGATTAAGTTAGCTTGGGATGTGGGTGGCCTGCAGCAACTTCAGTCACTGCTGACTTCAGAGTAGGAGATGGCAGGCGAGTTGCAACGTGTCGTGAGCATAAACCGCCTTGGCAGTTTATATACACTACTGCCACTGTGTTGTCCGTCCAGACCAACACGTGCTTGTACTGGATCAATGGTTGAAACCTCTGCAGGGCCAGCAATATCACTAGCAACTCGAGGCAGTTGATGTGGCACTGCAGTCAAGGTCCTGTCCAGGAGCCAGATGCTGCCTGCCCGTTGCACATGGCACCCCAGCAAGTATCAGACATGTCTGTTGTGTCCACAACACACCTTGACACTTGTTTTAGGGGAACCCCTGCCCGTAGAAATGCAAGGTCTGTCCAAGAGCTGAATAAGCGATGACAAATCGCTGTGATGGCCACGCAATGTGTGCTGCTGTGCCATGCCCATTTCAGGACTCGAGTCTGTAGCCAATGCTGAAGCAGTCTCATATGTATCAACTTGAGATCCATAGCCCCAGGAGCCTCTGAAATAGTTTCAGTGTAACCACTGCTTTTCCCCTGGACGTTTTCAGGGAGTTCAGCATCGACTGAGCTCGCTCGTTTGTGAGACATGCTGTCATAGTGACTGAGTCCAACTCCATACCGAGAAAAGATATGCTCTGCACTGGGGAGAGCTTGCTCTTTAACCAGTTGACCTGAAGAACCCAAACGGCTGAGGTGTCTGAGCACCAGGTCCCTGTGTGTACACAACAAATTGAGTCATCAAGATAGTTGAGAATGCGAATGCCCACTTTTTCTTAGTGTCTGAACATGAGGAGGAACTACGAACTATGTGACCCAGAGAATGAGGAAGTTCGTCTTTCTTTGAAAATTTGGGTCCAAATGCCACTTGGGTGAGTGCGGAACAAAAAGAAAATTAAACCAAATATTCTCCACCTGGCCATCCACTGGTTCTGACGAGTGGGCTGTGGGCTCGGGCTGCAGTGGAGCCGATGTGGTAGCCCGGCAGGCGCCCGCGGCAATGAGCAAACGATGACCTTTGTCACTCGTAGAGCGAAGCCGGTCCCCGAGCGCAGTTCCTGCATCAATCCAGGCTCAGAAATACCCATGTGCAGCTGTTTTAGAGCTTCAGCCTGATGGATCTGCAGGATGGTCATGGCATGCAGGGGGGAGGCAGCTTGTCCAGCAGACCTGTATAGAGTGCAATGAGGATATGAGCCATCCTTGAAAGCTGTCTCAGCGTGTTTTCGATGCAGACACACAAGACAAAGATCTAAGGACGAGAGATATCAACCGCACCCAGAAACATACAGGTGGATAGGCATCTTTAAAAAGACGCTCTCCGTCTGTGCTTGCTCTTATAGAGAAAAATATTTTTTTATAGGAAACTGCTCTTTCAGGCTTGCTGAAGCAAAGACAGAGAAAGACCGCTGCAATGTGCCATCACACCAGCGATTCGCTTTCTTTCCTCAGGATGAATGGATTGAGCTCGGCTCCAAAGAACAAATCTGGATGTCCAGGGGAGTGCCATGCAAATTCCACTCACCAATGTATCAGAGATGTTTGGGGCTCCCAAGTGCGACCCCTAGTGTCGAAGTCGAAGTGACTGACAGATAGGGAACTTATCGTTATAGTTGTGGTGTGGACTGTGCTGTTCCCACAGAATTCTATTCCCATAGAATTTTATAGTTATGGTTATCGTCCTTGGTGTTAACGGGCCTTTACTTGCATGCTATATTTCAAGTCTTCTAAAACCATATGATAGCTTTGCATGAGGAAAAGGCAGAAATTTATTAAAAGCCATTATTTATTGATAATCTTTTCCTCTAGTGCACCTTTAAAATCTCATTAATGTTCATGTATATTCAAGTATGGTGCGTTAAAATGTTTTATTAGGTTTGACGTCAGTAATGCCAAAGGTCATTGTTTCTTATGCCTTGTAACTGATCTCAATGTACCAAATTTTAATATGTGCATATTTAAAACAAATATCACACAAATGAAAATGAAGACAGATGGGAGATTTTATGAACACCAACTTAAATGTCCGTCTGGTCATCACACAAAGTTATCAAATGACTTAAATGCAGTGCTTGAATCATACAGACAACTTTGATGAAACTTTTATGATACTTCTTTTGCCATATTTTGAGCTTGACAGCCCCTGGTCATGATGGTGAGTAAATTATGACAGAAATTTCATTTTTGGGTGAACTAGCCCGACAGCTATTTTCACCTGACTTAAAACCTTAAAAATGACTTTCATTTGCTGTAATCTACTGTGGCCTGGTTGATTCAGTCATATTAAATAAATCCAATTAAATATTTCATACTTACTGTATATAAAATCAGTTACTTTTATGTTATCACATGAAGCACATTTTAGGCCACCTGACAAAATATTTTTTGCAGTGTAGCGCTAGTAACAAGGGGCTCTGTCTCTGACATTAAAATGCCTATGAAATGCATTAAGGTCTATAAAATATGAAGTATGCATACTATTTCTATATCTAGAAAATATAATGACCTCTTTCCACCACTGCTTGCCTCACACTAGAACAGAATTTTTGAAATCTCAAATTGCTGAGAGACTAGTGAGAGTTGCACGTTGGAGAGATGTGCAGACTTAGACGGTCTTTTTGTGCCCGCAGGGATGTTTGGCTATTTGTCTTCCGTAATAAGCAGATATTTTTAGGATATTTCTCTATGAAGTCCGTCTCAACAACAGAAAACACTTGACCTGCACCTCCTCACCTTTTCCACTGGGCTACTCTTTATTCACACAACACCAATCCTGAAAGCTCCTCCACTGACACACTTTTGTTTTCCTCTTCTTTTGTTCTTTTCCTCTACAGACTGCAGAGAGCACACTGGAAATGGCGATGGACAGGCGGATGATCTGAAATGGCCTGCACTAATGGCTTCAAGAAGGAATTAATATCATTCTTTCACACCGGTGACCCGTACTTACCGCAACTTTGTCAAAACACATTCAAGCGCCTCTGCAACACAATCAGACAAAAAGAAACAAATAAATGAAATTAGAGTGGCCTCTCTTCCCCTTTAAAGTTCAGTGTTACAACAGAGGCAGTCTGCCTCATCACCCTCTGCCTGCTTATTATTTATCAGACTCCATTTAATGAGGCATCAGAAGAAAGGCGCAACCATGTACTTGCTGCTAGTGTTTGTACTACAGGCCCTGTGGGTGAGTTGGTGTCATGCCACGCAGCATTACCCGGCCTCATGGGGGCACTATGATGTTTGTAAGTCCCAGGTATACGCGGAGGACCGCCTGGCCTGGCATTACATGGCCTGCCAGCCTGAAGCCACTGATATGACCAAATACCTGAGAGTGTCTCTGGACCCGCCCAACATCACCTGTGGGGACCCACCTGAGATGTACTGTGCCCTGGTGAGTTTGAAACAGTTTTATGAACTTCTTGATGAGTGTCAAAGAGAACCATGTAACTGGTATACAACAACATTAGGCAAAACACATTACATTACCTATATTATTACATGGCTGGAGTACTTGATTCTTATTGGTCAATTGTGGCATTCAGCTGTCAAAGTTTTTGTATAGTGAACGGTGCTAAAAACTATATATTTAAACATTGTCACAGGCAATCCATTTCTTTAGCTAGTTTCCTGTCGTATCACTTCAAAATCAATTTCAACTCAGTTTCAATTTCATGCCCTTTTATTTATTTGATATGTAGCCACATAATAAGCAGTATAATGTACTACCTCTTGAAAGTTTAGTTTTCGGTACGTTTCGGTAAGAACTCAATACTTTTCAGAAAGTGACAGTAAAAACATTTCTAATGTTAAACATTTTTTTTTAAATGCTGTTTTTTAAACTGTCTATTCATCAAAGAATCCTGGAAAAACGTATCATGGTTTCCACAAAAATATTAAGCAGCACAACTGTTTTCAACTGTGATAATATTGAGAAATGTTTCTTGAGCATCAAATCGGCATTTCAGAATGATTTCTGAAGGATCATGTAACACTGAAGACTGGAGTAATGATGCTGAAAAGTCAGCTTTGCCATCACATGAAAACAGTTATTTTAAATTGTAATAATAATTCAGAATTTTAGCAGCCATGGTGAGAATAAGAGGATCATTTCAAAAACAAAAAATCTTATTGACACCAAACTTTTGAACGGAACTGTAAATTTAAAGAGCAAAATAAGTGATACACATAAACTTTCATCCATGTATAGGTGGCGTACATGTTCTTTAAATATTAATCTATTTCATGTTCATTGAATTCACATATTCTGTGAAAATCTCACAGATGGTCAACAGAACTGTAGAAAGGTGCTCATATGCTAGCATGATGAATACAGTTAATATCAGCAGGCTGAATTATCGACACATATAGCAGCATACTAATGAAAGTATACTAACAAAATGTTCATACAAAAATCTTTTCCATTCCATTATAGTCCATTTTATCTTTTTTACACCTTTCAATGATATTTATAATAAACTATAGATCAGCAACCCAGAGAAAGTGCAAGAAACTCTTGGCATGTATAGTGACAGATCACCTGATATAAGTGAAACGTCAATTATTTAACACGTTTGAAATTAATGTATTTTATTCATGAGGGGCTTTATTCAGAAGCGCATCCAAGAAATAGTGTCAAGCAGTGATAAACTGTCAGAAAGCAAAACGCAGTAAATGGACCTTTGGCAGCTGTGTACAGGAGAAACGAGGGCTAGTTGTCACATGGGCTGAATCTCAGTAACTATAGGGAGTTTAAAGTAAAATTACACAAAAGTGTGTTTTCTCTAGTGTTTTGTATGTTGGTTTAAAGCACATATGCACACATGTAATTTAGAATTTTTATGTGAACTCCAACATCATCATATTTTTAATGCTGACTGTAAACAAGGGTATAATTTTACGACAAGGGTATTTTTCATAAATTTTCATAAAATGATATATTATTTATAAATGTAATAAAATAACATGTTGGCCAAAACAGTTATTTATTTTGTATTTCATAATTATGGAAGCTTGTTTCCACCATGGAATAAAACACAACAAAAAGGTAATTGTGACTTTTTATATCACAATTCAGACTCTTTTTCTCGCAATTGTGAAATTATTCTGTGGCGATAAGAAGCTCTCCTACATAATTGCTTTACCATTTAAATTTTGCCAAATAGCCTATAACAGGCAGGTTCTCCCTGTGACAACTTACCCCATATAGGGCCAAATTTACTATACAGGGCAAATTAACACAATTCCAAAAAAGTGCTGATGTCAGTGGAAAGTTCTGCCCGTGATCTACTGATGACGTAATGACCAACGCAATCTACCAAGAGCAGCACAAATTAGCATCTGGTTTAAGACATGCTTTTTTGGGCAGTAAATAATGCCGCAAATACGAGTAAATTGATTCATTTAAATACTCTCCTCCCATAAATTTTGCGTCTGAAAGGGAAACTCCTACAAATGCATATGCAATAAGGTCAGCCGCAAAAATAATGCAGTCCATGGCTTTTCAGCACTAATTTTTCACTGTGTGTCTTCAGTAAATCCTGACAGTAGTTTTTTAACGCCAAAAGAGGGTTTTGCACTGACGGAAGCTGTTAGTAAATCTGGCCCATAGTATGGCAACACCCCTCCCCCATCCCACATCAACCCTACCTTACAGCAACTTTCTTTCAAAAATAAACCAACCCTGAGAAATATTCACTGGATTAAAATAGACTAGTTGTCACATTACTAGACAACAAGTTACCTCTACTACATTGTTATGGTGAAAACGATGAATAATCTGTCATTTTTTTCTGTCATTTTTCTCAGGATTTATACCAAATTTCTGTTCATCTAATATATCTGCCCACCTTGTGCAACTTCACATTAGGCAAATTACAACCAGTTATAGCTTGTTATAAAATGATGTTTTTATTTCCATGACAGTAATCTGACAACAAACTGACAGTCAGTCTAATGAACGTCAGCATTACAGTGCTGCCAAGCTTCAGGCCATTCTAACCTATGTAAGGTCAGCATCATTTGGGGTAACAAGCCAGTCATGGAGGTCCATGTTGATCTCGTCTTAGCCGGTAAAACAATGAGAGCTGATTTTTCTACTCCATCGTGCCTTGGGGGAAGGAAGGTTTGGCAAACAGAGGTGTCATGTAACTGCAATGAGGAGTTATGTGTTAAGTGCAGTGCTCAAGGGCACAATAGCAATGCTTAGTGGCTGGTGGTACAGAACACAGAGTATCTTGTTACTCAGCAATATTTTCTCTTGATGCCTCATTAGGCTTTTTATAGTGGGAGGTAAGTGCAATATTTCTGATATAATTACACAGTTAAACTAATTTACTAACTCCACACCATGGCTTCAATCCATTAAAAGATTCAATCAGTTGTGTTTGCTAAGAAGCTTAAACTTCCTGGTATTATCAAATATGATAAAGGGAAAAGGAACAGCAGATGGTTAATTTAAGATGCTATCAAATTTTTATGAGTAACCCCCCTAATGTGAGATAGAAGAACACAGATGACTGGTGTAAAGTAAACAAGGAAATAAAGCACTGCTGTGGGCCCCATCCCAACATGCTCAACAGTTCACCTTGTGTGGAACATAAATTCAATGAAGTAAACTACACACACACACACGGTTTCCATGTTTTATGGGGACTCTCCATAGACATAATGGTTTTTATACCATACAAACTGTATATTCTATCCCCTAAACCTACCCATCACAGAAAACTTTTTTTTTTTTAATTTTCAAAAAACTTTATTTAATATGATGTATAAGCTGTTTTCCTCATGGGGACCAAAAAATGTCCCCACAACATAGGGAATACCTGAACATACACACCCACATACACATTCAAACATACAAATTTACATGAAATTTAAAATGTTTTCAAACCAAGAAACGGATATGTGTGGAGTATGGAAGCTTGTTTCTGCCACTAAATAAAAAAGAAAAAAGGTAATTGCGACTTTTTATCTCACAATTCTGACTTTTTTTCCTCACAATGCAAAATGATATAAACTCGCAATTGCGAGTTATAAAGTCAGAATTGCATGATATTCTGACGTTTTTTTTTATTTCTCAAATTTTTTTCTTAGAATTGCGAGTTTATATCTCACAATTCTGACTTTATAAAAAAAAGAGAGAAAAAGTAGAAAAAAAAATCGAGATGTAAACTTGTTATGCAAGAAAAAAGTCAGAATTGAGAAATAAAAAGTCGCAATTACCTTTTTTATTTTTTATTCTGTGGCGGAAACAAGCTTTCACAGTGGATTCATCTTTTCACTTTACATGAGATAAAGACACCAGTCATAAAATAATAAAACATAAATGCAGTATTATTCTTTATGGAGCAGGTTGCTCTATAAAGACATATTGTGGTTCACTTTTACTGACACTTTTACTTAATCATGGCTGACTGTTTATGACATATTTCTACAGTGGCATCGGAAACTCAACACTTTTGCTTTAGTATGATGCTGCATTCACATCAATAGGTGTGATTATTAGTCCAAGATGACTGTTGTGTCAATCAGCACAACAAAACCAACAGAAAATGACTGACTTTAAAGTGCCCCAATTATGCTATTTTAAAGTTTCCTAATTTAGTTTTGGAGGTCTCCAACAACAGGTTTACATGCATCAAAGGTCAAAAAACACTTTAATTTTCTCATAATCCCTCCTTTCTGCGAGCCTACTCTGCTCTGATTGGCCAGATGGCCCAGTCTGTTGTGATTGTTCTACCACGTACAGCACGTATTTCGGAAACAAACGCCCATTACCATAACTGAACTCCAGCTCCGTCCGGAGGCTTCCTAAAGCTCAGCGATTGTACACACTGTAAAGACAGTAAAGATGACGTCGATTTTAGACCAATCCCAGTGCGAGTCCGAATCGATGATGAAACATTAGAAGAACTAGTTATCAACCCGAACATTGAGCAGGACGTTTCTCAGTGATGCTACTCAGTTTGAGGTAAATTATGAGATGTTTCAACTGTAATTCCTCACCATCAGCATTAACAAGTGTGCGTCCATCAACAAACCCGTGTGTGTGTGTTTCTAATTTATTGCGATGCACATGCAGGAACTGTATCAATAACAGAGCATACGTTAGCCCAGCACTAACGTGAATGACTGATGTAACATTAAAGTTTGCAAAACAAATCTTGCTCCATCCTTTATCTTTACTCAAAGTAGTAAGAATTATAAACAATCTGCATTAATAGACACAGTTTTAGGTAATAGTGCAGCCCACAGCTGATTCACGGTAGTATTTCAGTTAGACAGTAATAACGTGAGTTAGCCGGTTAGCCAGATACTTACACAATATGAAACGCAATAAACACATTGTGGAGTACAGCGAGTACAGCGTCTTCTCAACATGATGCTATCCATTATCCGCTGCAGTGTTTGAGGTGGTTCAAGTTTTCCCTGGTGTCTGCGCGTGCAATAAGTGGGCGGGCAATATGCTAATGTTTCGTCTTGACGTCACAACAAAACGGCTTGTGATTCGTTTGAAAAACAATTCGTTTCATTGACTCAGAGCCGACTCTTACTTTTGCGAGACAATAACTTTATATACGGTGCACTTTCAGATTTAAAACTTGCAGGATGTTTTCATTCACGTAGAACTATGTTACGCACTACATGAATTTTCAAAAATCCATAATGGGGCACTTTAAATATGGCAGAGGTAAATATTTAAACATTGTGCAAATAGCAATAGATGCTATTTATTTAAATAAAAATAGCAGTATTTTCTTTGCAGTGTGTAAATAGTAGTTAGATGCTATTTATACTTGGTGCAAATAGTGGCAGATATTGTAGTTCATTATAAAACAGTATGCGATAATAACATATTCAGTATATATGATTATATTTATTAGAATCATAAATGGATGTTCCCTTATTGGGCTATAACTTGTCCCTGTCACTAAAGCCCTCCCCTACACTTACCCCTAACCCAACCCGAAAAACACTTTATTCCACTTATTTTATACCTCTCCAAGCTGATACACGATGGGATAAGGGAGAAGAATGATTTCAGAAAAATTCGAACCCTGGTTGTTTGCATTAAAAGCTATGATGGGTTTCTTTTGTATTTTTGTCTGGTTCAACTAGACATTGGTGGATGAAGTTAGTGTTAATAGCCTCTGCCAACAAGGCGGTCTATTTGCATTTGGTGTAAATAGACACTCAGTTTATGGCAAGCCGTTTAGACTTTTATTCATTCCCAGGATATGAATTTGTGATATCAAGAATTCAGTTTTAACTAGTTAAAATGCTAATTCTTGATATCAGGAATTAGATTTCTGCTAGTAACAATGGCAATTTTTGATATCAGGAAATACATTTCCCTTAGTAAAAATGTTAATTCTTGATATCAACAATGACGTCATCACTCACAGAAATACGAATTCTTGATATCAAGAATTTAATTTCAACTAGTAAAATCTATAATTCTTAATATCTGTAATTGTATTTTCACTAGTGAAATGTCAACATAGGCTGCCATTCAAATTCAATTGTTGATATCAAGAATTGATATCTTACTAGTTGAAATTCCAATTTCACCTATCAGAAATACAATTCTCATTAGTAAAAACCTTTATTTTTGATATCAATAATTATGCAGTGCAAATGTCTATTCTTGATATCAACAATTAAATTGCTACTAAAAATTTTCATTTTTTATATCAATAATTCGATTGTCACTAGTGACCATGTTAATTTCTGATATCATGAATGTGACTGTTACTAGTAAGAAAGCCATTTTAGACATCTGAAATTATATTGATATCATAAATAAATTTTCAGATATCGGTAATAACCAATGTAACATGTTGGAATACATGTGTAGATATCAAGAATTAACATTTCAACTAGTGAAAATTGAATTCTTGATATCAGGAATTTATATTTTTACTATTAACAAAGTAATTATTGATATCAAAAAAAATTTACTAGTAAGAATTAAATTTTTTACTAGTAGAAATGTAATTCCTGATATCAAAAATAAGCATTTTAACTAGTGAAAATTTAATTGTTGATATCAAGAATTCATATCCCGTGAATGATTAAAAGTCAAAACGGTTTGCCATACTCAGTTTAAATACAGATAAATCTGCAGCATTAAGCATTTGTATTATGAAATAGGCATTGTTATGAGAAAAGTCAATGCGAATCTTCTGTCTATAAGTGAACAACAGGGTGTATTTAAAATACCCCAGATAATTTACTGTTTCTTGAATATTAAGTATGTCTGTGGGGAAATCTGACTCAAACTTATCTTATTGAAGTTACTGTTTTCCTGAAGATGTCTTAGATTTCAGAAAAGTCTGCCCACAGGTAGATTCATGACAGGAATTTTAAGTAGCTTGCGGCGCGGTGCTTTAAACATGTTCCTGGGGAGAGAGATTGTTTAAAAAAAATCGAAGCTAAAAACACAAAAGGCATCTCATGAACCCAGCCAGCGGTTATGTTCCAGTGTGGATCAGTATATCGTCTCTAATAACACTAAAGAGAAGGAAAGCTATAGTCTCATGGTCATTGCATAATCAGCATACTGCATTGAAAATAAGTACTGAAAAACCTTGGACTGAAGCTGTCATCTCTAGACTTTATATTAATATTAATAGCATTTTTACAGTTTTTAAAAAATAATAATACAAACTTTATCATTATTGGTTTGTATTATAATATTTTTATTTATTTTGTAATAAATAAAAAAAGTCTGATGACTGAATTTTCAGGAAGGCGCAACTCAGTTGAACTGACAAAACCGATCAGGCATAGCATATCCTAATATTGTGTTGGTACCCATTTTGCTGCCAAAACAGCCCTGACCCGTCGAGGCACGGACTCGCACGGACTCCACTAGACCCCCGAAGGTGTGCTGTGGTATCTAACACCAAGATGTTAGCAGCAGATCCTTTAAGTCCTGTAAGTTGCGAGGTGGGGCCTCCATGAATTGGAGTTGTTTATTCAGCACATCCCACAGATGCTCGATTGGTTTGAGATCGGGGGAATTTGGAGGCCAAGTCAACACCTCAAACTCGTTGTTGTGCTCCTCAAACCATTCCTGAACTATTTTTGCTTTGTGGCAGGGCGCATTATCCTGCTGAAAGAGGCCACAGCCACAAGGGAATACCATTTCCATGAAAGGGTGTACATGGTCTGCAACAATGCTTAGGTAGGTGGTACGTGTCAAAGTAACATCCACATGGATGGAAGGTTTCCCAGCAGAACATTGCCCAAAGCATTACACTGCCTCCACCGGCTTGCCTTCTTCCCATAGTGCATCCTGGTGCCATGTGTTCCCCAGGTAAGCGACGAACATGCACCCGGCCATCCACGTGATGTAAAAGAAAACGTGATTCTTCAAACCAGGCCACCTTCTTCCATTGCTCTGTGGTCCAGTTCTGATGCTCACGTGCCCACTGTTGGCGCTTTCAGCAGTAGACAGGGGTCAGCATGGGCACCCTGACTGGTCTGCGGCTATGCAGCCCCATACACAACAAACTGCGATGCACTGTGTATTCTGACACCTTTCTCTCAGAAACAGCATTAACTTCTTGAGCAATTTGAGCTACAGTAGCTCATCTGTTTGATCGGACCACACGGGCCAGCCTTCGCTCCCCACGTGCATCAATGAGCCTTAGCCGCCCATGACCCTGTCACCAGTTCACCACTGTTCCTTCCTTGAACCACTTTTGATAGATACTGACCACTGCAGCCCGGGAACACCCAACAAGAGCTGCAGTTTTAGAGATGCTCTGACCCAGTCATCTAGCCATCACAATTTGGCCCTTGTCAAACTCGCTCAAATCCTTACGCTTGCCCATTTTTCCTGCTTCTAACACATCAACTTTGAGGTCAAAATGTTCACTTGCTGCCTAATATATCCCACCCACTAACAGGTGCCGTGATGAAGAGATAATCAGTGTTATTCACTTCACCTGTCAGTGGTCATAATGTTATGCCTGATCCGTGTATATGTGAATGCAAGGTACCATTTTTAGAAGCTGCATGAAATTTCTCTCGGTTTCAAATCTGAGACGACATGTTCCCTCAGTTTCAATGGCCATAATGCTGCTGGTAGTGTCCTTAGTATTATGACATTGGGCACTATTGTTACAAAGAGAAAACAAACGGTCATTGTTGGTCTAATTTGTGCTCCCTAAATATTATCTCACTCTATATGATGCCTGAGCACGAGGACAACATGACCTGTGGTTCCACAATAGCAATGAATCTGTTGTGTTTTATGATCTATCACTGGTTTCACTCATTTATCACCTACACAGAGGTGGGAGTCTGGGTTGCACGCACACACATAGCAGAAGATGGAGTATATGGGACAGCTTTTTTGCAGCAGGGAGTTAACCCTAATATTATTTTTAGCTGCAGCAACAAGGGAGTGTGTCCAAAAACATGTAGATGAGCCTTTTCTCCTCTAGTTCTCTCTAACCTTACATCTTCAGCTTGTTTGCAACATCAACAAAAATACAGCATAAAACACAAAGCAATGCAACAATCTCTCCCTTTGTCCATTTACTGTACCATGCAAAGAGGCATATGGAAAGACCTGTTCGGCATTGTAATTTGATATTTAGGCTTCACAACATAATTTTGTCCACAAAGCTAGATCTCGCTATTAATAAACCGGGTTTAGCATAACACATTAATCTTGTTAATTAAAACAAAATGTTCAATTACTCTACATCTATTCTAATTGTTTTGAGCAGGGGCCACAAGTACAAGGATGTTCTTACAAGATTTTAAAGATCAATTATGACTACTAAAGTGGGACAAACAAGCACCTAAGAGACGTTGGTACTTCTGAAGTCTAGCGAATATTAAATCATTTCATGGAATGCTGAAAAATCTCAAAGGAAAGACTTTGCATTATAAATAAACTTAATTGCTTTTTCATCAGATTCGAATAGCTCGTTCTATTTAAAATGTTACCGATTCCTGGTATTTGGATGCTGAATGCCACTATATACATTTAGTAAATGAAGCATACATGCCAATGCACACGTTACCTAAAGACCAAATGAAAATAAATTAGGATTTTTGTGACTTTCAGTCCATGTGTTAGTTTTAAGGCAATGCATACACTTGTATACTCAGAAGAAGACAGGGACAAGCCTTCACAAATGCTTCAAGTTCCTGGCTCAAAAGGAAATGTCCTAACACAGGAAAAACTGACTAAGCTATTTGATTGGGTCTTTTTTTATTAAACAAAAGTATAATTAAATAAAAAAGTATGGATGGATGGATGGACGGACGGACGGACGGACGGACGGACGGACGGACGGACGGTTGGATGGATGAATGGATGGATGACCTGAAGCTGAAGCTCATCAGATGCCTCTCTACGACAATTATGAAGAGCGCAATATAATCTTGGTCCATCTATTAGAAATTAAATTCCAATGCTACTACTAATTTGAAATAGTTTCAGAGTGGTCCAGACCACAAAGGTAGGGTGTTTCTCAAACGGAAGGCTGCATCCTACGAAGGCTGCATATCTCGGCTGCCACGTCATCAAAAGTCGCTGAAGGCCATCTCAGTTTGAAGGATCCTTGGAAGGCAGCCTTCGTTTCGCATCCTTCATTCAGCCTGTTTTAAAGGACGCATCTGATGCATCCTTCACGGCCTTAAATCACCCACAATCCTTTGCACATTTAAATTCACAAAAATAAACTGATAGAAAATGAGTCCGTACTGAGCTTGTCTGAGTTTATGATGAAATGTAAGACAAAAATAATGTTTTCGGACATGAAAGCATAGATGTTATCTTTTGTTTTGCTGTAAATGAATCACTAACACTAAACTGACAATAATGTAAGCCACTGGGAGACTGCAGATGGCTGGCATTCACTGTATTGCATTAATAGAAATCCAGTTATTATAAAGATTTGTAATACAAAGTATTTTTCCAAAATTAAGTTTTAATAGTATTTTCGTGCTGTGACCGTGGGGGCAGGGAATATGTGTGACATAGCCATGCACACTTATTAGACTGTTTCATTGTAGTGTTTAATTGCTGAGGAGGACACTAGCCTACAAGCCTCAGAAGGACCAGACTGGGAAGGACGCAGTCTTGGTAGGATGCAGCCTTCCATTTGAGAAACACCCTAAGACTCCTTTAGCTCGAAGCAAAAGAACTGATGAGCATCTTGGAGCACATTGGCAGCAGCGCTCTGAGCCATTAGAATACTATAATTCTTATGAACTCTGACCTGCTCTTACAGAACGCATGAATGTGAACAGAGGTGCCAGATTACAATGTGGTCCCCTAGCAGCTTACTCAAGAAAACGAGGATGAGTGTGCAGCTTAACACTGCTCTGAGATCATCTGAATACTGACAGGCTTTATGGCAGAACTGTCTTTGTTTAGGAATGATAAGCATATTTATAGAGCCCCTTGTTTGGTGGTTTAATTGTCAGTTGCTGAATTAGTTCAAAACTACGGACAATGACATCATGACAAGCCCTGACAAGGCCATATGGTATTTTCTCTTTTAGGTTGTATTTGGATGAGGATAAAATGGCACTGTGCTGGGACAGATGACTTTGAAGCATCCAGACATTTAATTTCTCAGTGCATGTGCAAAGATAAAAAGATAAATAATGCAGTATAAACAAGACTGATGGTTTTCAGGATCACTAATTCCGTTGTGGATGTGAAGAGTAGTGAAAGAACTTGCAGAGAGAAATGAAAAACAGTGTGAAAAAGCATGTCTGCACACACACACACACATACACACACATAAACGGGAGCAGCTCCAGTGGAAGACAATGACAGGGTCTAAAACCTTTAGCTCTATATGTATATTATAAAATATATAGATTATTTTTGTGTAGCCATTAGGCCCCTCCCCAATGTAGGCCCCTGCGCTTCAGCCCATGAAAGCCTGTGGCTTCCTTCTTTCATGAGGGGGTTTGGCTTCACAACGGCTTTGTTTGCAGGTGGACTGTTAAAGGGGTGGTTGATTATGATTTCACTTTTTTAACTTTAGTTAGTGTGTAATGTTGCTGTTTGGGCACAAACAACATCTGCAAAGTTACGACGCTCAAAGTTCAAAGCAAAGGGAGGTATTTTATTTTAAAGAAATAGCTTTTTAAGGACTACAACAAGCTTATTCACGGGTTAGTGACATCAAATCAAAATCAAATCAAATCACCTTTATTTATATAGCGCTTTTTACAATGGCAATTGTTTCAAAGCAGCTTCACAGTGGTAACAGGAAAATAATGCAACGGAATTTGATTCGGCTGTACAGCCGCTCTGGTGAAAACGGTGATGTCATCCAGCTCATTTCAATTATCATATAGTGTCAATGCGGGCAGATCAGTAATATAGTTGAAATTTAGGTGTCCCCAACTGAGCAAGCCAAAAGCCAAAGGCGACGGTGGCAAGGAACCAAAACTCCTTCAGGGCCAGAATGGAGAAAAAAACCTTGGGAGAAACCAGGCTCAGTCGGGGTGCCAGTTTTCCTCTGGCCGACGAACAAATAGTGCATGATTATGATTCTGGCAACATTACAGGTCAGAAGTCATATTAGATAAATAGATATTCGTAGGATTATTCGAAAGATTGGAGTTGTCACGCCGGGGACGGGTTAATGAGGATGTCGTGTCGATGCGGCATTTACAGGGGGGAGTTTAATTGACACTATTGTCTCTACAGACACTTCAGGGATATGGTCGTCATGTCCAGGCTAAGGTCCACCATCTGGTCTGGATACGGCCCGGATCCGGCCGACTGCAGTAAACCTCGGGATAAACAGAGAGACTAACATTAGCGTAGATGCCATTCTTCTTATGATGTAACGAGTACATCAGGTGTTATTGGAAGTGTTCCCGGTTCCGGCTGACCTAGTTAATGCAGCCTAAAACAATCATTTAACTGATTTGAATAATAGAAATTAAAAATGTTTTATGTGTATGCCATAGTAAAGAGATGTGTTTTTAGTCTAGATTTAAACTGACAGAGTGTGTCTGCTTCCCGAACAATGCTAGGAAGACTGTTCCAGAGTTTAGGTGCTAAATAGGAAAAGGACCGACCGCCTGCAGTTGATTTTGATATTCTAGGTATTATCAACTGGCCAGAATTTTGAGACCGCAATAGACGTGATGGAGTATAATGCGTTAAGAGCTCGCTCAAGTACTGGGGCGCTAAACCATTTAGTGCTTTGTAAGTAATCAGCAAGATTTTAAAATGTATACGATGTTTAATGGGGAGCCAATGCAGTGTTGCCAGAACCGGACTAATATGGTCATACTTCCTGGTTCTAGTAAGAACTCTAGCTGCTGCGTTTTGGACCAGCTGCAGTTTATTTATTAAGCGAGCAGGGCAACCACCCAGTAGAGCATTACAATAATCTAGCCTTGAGGTCATGAACGCATGAACTAACTGTTCAGTATTTTGCATTGAAAGCATGTGCCGTAATTTAGATATATTTTTAAGATGGTAGAATGCAGTTTTACAGATGCTAGAAACGTGGCTTTCAAATGAGAGATTGGTATCAAAGAGCACACCCAGGTTCCTAACTGACGACGAGGACTTGACAGAGCAGCCATCGAGTGTTAGGCAGTATTCTAGGTTACTACTTGTGGAGTTTTTTTGTCCAATGATTAAAAATTCAGTTTTTTCTGAATTAAGTTGCAGGAAATTACTAGTCATCCAATTTTTTATATCAGCTATGCATTCTGTTAATCTTGTGAATTGGTAAGTTTCGTCAGGGCGTGAAGAAATATAGAGCTGAGTATCGTCAGCATAACAATGAAAATTAACGCCATGCTTCCTAATAATATCTCCCAGTGGTAGCATGTACAGGGTGAAAAGCAACGGTCCTAGCACTGAGCCCTGCAGTACTCCATACTGAACTTGTGTTCGGTGTGACATCTCTTCATTTACTGCTACAAACTGATAACGGTCAGATAAGTATGATTTAAACCATGCCAATGAAGTTCCACTAATGCCAACATAATTTTCGAGTCTATTCAAAAGAATGTTGTGGTCGATAGTATCGAATGCAGCGCTAAGATCGAGTAACACTAATAGAGATATACAACCACGATCGGATGATAAGAGTAAATCGTCTCGGTTACGTATGTAACCCTCGTTCCCTGAGGAGGGAACGGAGACGTAACGTCAGTGACTGACGAATGGGGGTTTCGCTTAGAAGCCTATCATCTTCGAGATCTAGAAAACGCCCAATGGCAGCGCCAATGCCATGGGCATGCGGAATTTGCATAGCGTAACTCCGCCCCACAGCGTGGGTATATAAGGAAGTACGCTGGCAACATCGCATTATGTTTACCTGCTGAGGAGCCAAGACTGAACTCCCGGCTGTTCCAGCGGTACAGCGGAAGTGGCAGAGGGACGTTACGTCTCCGTTCCCTCCTCAGGGAACGAGGGTTACATACGTAACCGAGACGTTCCCTTTCGTTCAGTCACTCCGAGTAACGTCAGTGACTGACGAATGGGGGTCCCAATATAATCACGCCACTCGGCTGTCATCCAGTGCCCTGCGTAAGCGTGAGCTCCCTGTCGTAAGCTAGTACGGACGAAGGATTCCCACTTAACACAGGAATACCAAGGTACACTGGGAAGCATATTCCAGGTGGAAGTATGCGCCAATGCCTACCCGTAGGGAGGACTTAAGAACACATATGACCCGCTCAGGGCTACATATGGGAAACTCTGGGGTAACCAGCCGAAGGTGGAAGAATTTTACCCCCAGGGGTGGCAAGGGGCTTGCCAAGGGAAGACACCTGCTCAGGGAGACTTACAGTGGGAATACACATGTGGGGGTCGCCCAACGGGGGAACCATGCACACGGTGGCACCTAGCCAACACGAGGGCCTGAGCGAGTGGGCAGACGTACTGGTGTCGGCATCAACAGTGCTGGAGGAACTCAGGGCTTCAGGGAAACTACCTGAGGAAAATATCGCACGTATCCAGTCCGTGGAGTGGAATGGCGAGCAAGCGAAGACACCTGAGCCTAGTCCATTACCGGCCACTAGTAGAGGCGAGTACAAGAGAGGACACTGGCTCCACTCGGAGATTATAGAATCTGGCGAATGTGTTGGGTGTCGCCCAGCCTGCAGCTCTGCAAATGTCTGTCAGCGAGGCGCCATGTGCTAGAGCCCAAGAGGAGGCCACACTCCGGGTGGAGTGAGCCCTGACCCCAAGGGGGCATGGGCGCCCCTGCGTTTGGTAAGCCAAAACAATGGCGTCCACTATCCAGTGAGACAACCTTTGCTTGGAGAGAGCCTTTCCCTTCAGCTTCCCACCATAACAGACAAAGAGCTGGTCTGAGGTCCTGAAACACTGCATTCTGTCTACGTAAGCACGGAGGGCGCGTACTGGACAGAGCAGTGCCAAGGCTGGGTCTGCCTCCTCCAAAGGCAGCGCTTGCAGGTTCACCACCTGGTCCCTGAAGGGAGTGGTGGGAACCTTGGGCACATATCCAGGCCGGGGTCTCAGGATCACGTGAGAGTTGGCCGGCCCGAATTCCAGGCACGCTTCGTCAACCGAAAATGCCTGCAGGTCCCCTACCCTCTTGATGGAGGCCAAGGCGGTCAGGAGCACTGTCTTCATAGACAGGAACTTAAGCTCGACTGACCGCAATGGCTCAAAGGGAGCCCTCTGCAGAGCGCTTAGGACTACTGCGAGGTCCCAAGAGGGTACGAGGGGAGAGCGAGGAGGATTCAGTCTCCTCGCTCCCCTCAGGAACCTGATGACCAGGTCGTGCTGACTTACCTTTTTCGTCTCCACAAGGTCGTGGTAGGCAGAAATAGCGGCCACATAAACCTTGAGGGTGGAAGGAGACAGCCTTCGTTCCAACCCTTCCTGGAGGAATGAGAGCACGGACCCGATCGGGCATTTCCAGGGGTCTTCTTGGCGAGAAGAACACCAGGTGACGAAGAGGTTCCACTTCAACGCATAGGCGTGTCGAGTAGACAAGGCCCTAGCGGAAGTGATGGTAGCCACCACCTGAGGTGGTAGGGTACTCAAACCTGCCGCGTCCCATCCAGGAGCCACACGTGGAGGTTCCAAAGATCGGGACGCGGGTGCCAGAGGGTGCCCCGTCTCTGAGAAAGGAGGTCCTTCCTCAGAGGAATCGACCAGGGAGGGGCTGTCGCAAGGAGTACGAGTTCGGAGAACCAGGTCCGGCCGGGCCAATACGGGGCGACCAAAAGGACCTGCTCCTTGTCCTCCCTGATCTTGCACAGAAGCTGTGCAAGAAGGCTCACTGGGGGAAACGCATACTTGCGGAGGCCCCGCGGCCAGCTGTGCGCCAGAGCGTCCGTGCCGAGGGGGCCCTCGGTCAGGGAATAAAACAGGCGGCAATGGGAAGAGTCGTGGGAGGCAAACAGATCTACCTGTGCGTCGCCGAACTGTTCCCAAATCAGCTGAACCGTCTGGGGATGGAGTCTCCATTCTCCAGGAAGTGGCTGAAGCCGTGAGAGCTCGTCGGCTGCACGGTTCAGGACTCCCGGGATATGGATGGCACGAAGGGACCTCAGGTGCTTCTGACTCCATAAGACGAGATGGCGGGCGAGTTGAGACATGCGGCGGGAACGCAGACCACCCTGGTGGTTGATGTACGCTACTGTGGCCGTGTTGTCTGACCGGACTAGCACGTGTTGACCCTTGAGCAGCGCTCGGAAGCGGTGCAGGGCGAACCGTACTGCCAGCAACTCGAGGCAATTGACATGCAGGAGGCGCTGGGGTCCTGTCCAGGAGCCCGCGGCAGCATGTCCATTGCACATGGCACCCCAGCCCGTGGTGGAGGCATCTGTTGACACAACAATATGCCTGGAAACTCGTTCTAAGGACACACCGGCCCGTAGAAAACTGAGGTTCGACCACGGGGTGAGGGTCTGCAGGCAGGCCCGAGTCACTGGGACCCGGAGCGTGCCCGACTGCCATGCCCATCTCGGGACTCGATCGCGAAGCCAGTGCTGAAGCGGTCTCATATGAAGCAAACCGAGCGGCGTTACCGCGGCTGCAGATGCCATATGCCCCAGGAGCCTCTGAAATAACTTCAGTGGAACCGCACTCTTGCTCTCGATTTGACGAAGGCAAGTCAGCAGTGACTGCGCGCGCTCGCTCGTAAGCTGCGCACACATGGCGACCGAGTCGATTTCCATACCGAGAAAAGAGATCCTCTGCACTGGGCAGAGTTTGCTCTTCTCCCAGTTGACCCGAAGGCCCAGACGGGCTAGGTGCTGGAGCACCAGGTCTCTGTGTTCGCACACCTGCTCTCGAGAGTGGCTGAGGATCAGCCAGTCGTCGAGGTAGTTCAGGATGCGAACCCCGTGTTGCCTGAGTGGCACAAGGGCTGCCTCGACAATCTTCGTGAAGACGCGAGGGGACAGAGCTAGCCCGAATGGGAGGACCGCGTACTGGTATGCCCGCCCCTCGAAAGCAAACCGTAGGAACGGTCTGTGTCGAGGAAGAATGGAGACATGGAAGTAGGCGTCCTTCAGGTCGATCGCTGCAAACCAATCTGCTGGACGAACGCATTCGAAAAGGCGTTTCGCTGTCAACATCCTGAACGGAAGCCTGTGAAGGGATCGGTTCAGGACGCGCAGGTCCAGGATCGGTCGTAACCCACCGGTTTTCTTGGGTACAATGAAGTAAGGGCTGTAGAAGCCGGACTCCATTTCGGCTGGAGGGACAGGCTCGATCGCACCCTTCGCCAGCAAGGTAGCAACCTCCGCACGCATGAGGGGGGCATTGGGCCCCACTATGGTGAATCGGACTCCCCGGAAACGAGGAGGAGCCTGAGCGAACTGAATCGCATAGCCGAGCCTGATGGTCTTCGCGACCCAGCGGGACAGTCCAGGGAGCTGAAGCCAGGCTCCCAGAAACTGCACCAGCGGGGTCATGCGAACCATAGACGTACCCCGGGTGGGGCAGCGAGGCGGCGTGACCGGCCCAGACGTGGGAGGCGTAGCGTCCCGGTGTGGGGGCACGGTCATCAGCCGCGTCCTGACAGAGGAGACCAGGGAAGGACGCGCGTTCCACTGGGGTCTGCTCTGAGAGGAGACTGGCGTCAGAGAGGGACGAGAGTGGCGTGGCCCGGGGGCGGCGCACACTGCCATCGGTCTCTGGTCGCTCAGGGATGGGTATGTCAGTTCTTTCTTTAACCATAAAAGGGTGCCGCTGACCCGGGGGCCAGCAGCGGAACAAAGGATTCTCCCCCGGCCCTCCACCGGGGGAAGGAGTGGTCCTGCTACCATCTCCTGGAAAGAACTGCCCATCCCTGAGCTGTCCGCGTCAGGAGCGCCGCTTAGCCTGGCGCTTGGCGGGCTGCGGGGCTGGAGCAGACTGGGGCGCCTTCCTACGGCGTCCTCCACGGCGCGGCCCAGGTGGAGGCTGCTGCTTGGGTGGCGCGGGAGGGGCGGGAGCCGCGGGAGGGCGCCCTCGGCGGCGAGCAGACTGAGGCAACTGTGCCGGCGGCTGGGTGGAAGCAGCAGCTGGCCGCCGGGGCAGTACGTGCTTGATGGCCTCAGTCTGCTTTTGGGCGGCTGAGAACTGTTGGGCGAAGTTCTCAACCGCGCCGCCGAATAGCCCATCTTGGGATATGGGAGCGTCGAGGAGACGAGTCCGCTCGGCGTCCCGCATATCAGCCAGGTTGAGCCATAGGTGTCTCTCCTGGACCACTGCTGTGGACATCACCTGGCCCAGGGAGCGTGCGGTCACCTTCGTCGCCCGGAGGGCGAGGTCGTTGGCGGCACGCAGCTCATTTCTGAGCCCTGGGTCAGCTCTACCCTCGTGCGTGTCCTTGAGCATCCGGGCCTGGTAGGCCTGAAGGATGGCCATGGCATGCAAAGAGGCGGCAGCCTGCCCCGCAGCTCTGTAGGATTTCGCCACCAAGGTTGATGTGAAACTACAGGCTTTGGAGGGGTGCTTAGGGTCGCCACGCCACGTTGAAGCACTCTGCGGACACAGTTGCATCACAACAGAGCGTTCAACCGGGGGAACCCCAGTGTACCCTTTGGCCGCGGCCCCATCGAGGGCAGAGAAGGCGGAGGAGGCCGCCGATCGGTCACGGGAAGACAACGGGGACTTCCAGGACCGCGTGACCTCCTCATGCACCTCCGGGAAAAAAGGTATTGGGGGCGTGGTCTGACGGGTGTCAGAACGCGGCGCCCCCAAAAACCAATCGTCCAACCGCGAGCGTTCAGGACGGGGTGGAGGGTTCCACTCCAACCCGAGACTCGCGGCTGCCCGGGAAAGCATGGCTGTCAACTCCGGGTCCGACTCGGACAATGCTGGCACACCGGAAGGCGGCAGCACAGCCGAATCATCATCCTCGGAGGACTCCAGCCCACCTTGTGATGCGGCGATCGACATACGCTCGTCCTCTGCGGCGCCAAACGACACACTCGGAACAGCAGGAGCCGGCTCCGATGTCTCAGTCTGAGCGCACGGCGGGAACGGTGCGCTAGAGGGGGGTGTGGTCCGAGGCATGAGCGTCGGGGCTTTGTTCCACACCGTCACCCTCAGGTCACCCTGGCCACCAGCCAAAGTGCTGCCTCGCGTAGAGACCGCAGATTGGGGTGTGGCAGAGGGGACTCTCACTCTATTACGGAGCTCATTGAGTCTCGACCGCAGCACCGAGATGGGCATGTCCCCGCAGTGGGAACATGTCTCATCCACAAACGCTGCCTGAGCATGCTGAAAGCCCAAGCACATCAGGCAGTGATTGTGCCCATCAGAGGGCGGCAGATATCGACCGCACCCAGAAGCACACTGGCGAGACATCTTGAAAAAGACGTGCCAAGTGTGAGCTCTTTTAAGAGAGGAAGCTTCGCAGTGATGCCGAAGCGCCCAGGGACCGAATACCGGCTGAATGCAGACCACTGCACAGATCAGCAGGCAGGCAGTAAACGATCGCTGGAACACGCCGTCACACCAACACCAACTGGAAAGCTGTTCGTCTCGAAGAAGCTGACGATACTCAGAAGGCTTGAGGAGTGAAGAGATACTCTTGGCTCCGAAGCAGAAACATAATGCGATGTTGCCAGCGTACTTCCTTATATACCCACGCTGTGGGGCGGAGTTACGCTATGCAAATTCCGCATGCCCATGGCATTGGCGCTGCCATTGGGCGTTTTCTAGATCTCGAAGATGATAGGCTTCTAAGCGAAACCCCCATTCGTCAGTCACTGACGTTACTCGGAGTCACTGAACGAAAGGGAACATTTGTAACTCTAATTTGAGCAGTCTCAGTACTATGATACGGTCTAAATCCTGACTGGAAATCCTCACAGATACCATTTCTTTCTAAAAAGGAGCATAATTGTGAGGACACTGCCTTTTCTAGTATTTTTGACAGAAAGGGTAGATTTGAGATTGGCCTGTAATTGACTAATTTTGTAGGATCAAGTTGCGGTTTTTTAATAAGTGGTTTAATAATAGCCAACTTAAAAGTTTTCGGTACATATCCTAATGTCAAGGATGAATTAATGATATTAAGGAGAGGATCTATGACCTCTGGAAGCATCTCTTTTAGTAGTTTAGTCGGTATGGGGTCGAGCATACATGTTGTTGATTTTGATGATTTAACGAGTTTAGCCAATTCTTCTTCTCCTATAGCAGTGAATGAATGTAATTTTTCCTCAGTGACACTACAATGCACTGTCTGATGTGATACTGCAGTAGACGGCTGCATGGTTATAATTTTTTTCCTAATATTATCAATCTTACAAGTAAAGAAGTTCATAAAGTCATTACTGCTGTGCTGTTTACAAACATCAGAAGGTGAAGCTTTATCTTTGGTTAATTTAGCCACTGTATCGAATAAATACCTAGGGTTGTGTTTGTTTTCTTCTAAGAGAGTCGAGAAATAAGCAGATCTAGCAGTTTTTAGGGCCTTTCTGTATGCAATCATGCTCTCTTTCCACGAAATGCGAAAAACTTCTAGTTTTGTTTTCTTCCAGCTGCGCTCCATTTTTCTGGCTGCTGTTTTAAGGGCCCGGGTGTGCTCGTTGTACCACGGCGTTGGACTATTTTCTTTAATCTTCTTTAAGCGCCGGGGAGCAACTGTGTCTAAAGTGCTGGAAAAGAGAGAGTCAATAGTTTCTGTTGCAACATCGAGTTCCTCTAGGCTATCTGGGATGCTGAGGAGATGAAACTGATGAGGAAGATTATTTACAAAGAAATCTTTAGTCGCAGCAGTGATAGTCCTGCCATATTTAAAGCGAGGGGACGGCTTTGCAGCCTTTGCTAAATTAAGTGTACATGATACTAGGTAATGATCTGAGATGTCATCGCTCTGCTGCAGAATTTCAATGGTATCAACATTTATTCCATGTGACAGTATTAGGTCTAACGTATGATTACGGCGATGAGTAGGTCCTGACACGTGTTGCCTTACTCCAATAGAGTTTAGAATGTCTCTAAATGCCAATCCCAATGCGTCTTTTTCATTGTCTACATGGATATTAAAATCACCAACAATTAGGACTTTATCTGCAGCCAGTACTAACTCTGATAGAAAATCAGCAAATTCTCTGGTAAAGTCTGTATGGTGCCCTGGTGGCCTATATACAGTAGCCAGCACAAATGTCAAACGGGATTTATCAATTTCACTACATAACGTTACATAAAGCACCAAAACTTCAAAGGAATTATATTTGAAACTAGACTTGTGAGTAATACCAAAGATATTATTATAAATTACAGCAACACCTCCCCCTTTACCTTTCAGACGCGGCTCGTGTTTATAACAATAATCTTGGGGGGTGGACTCATTTAAAGTAATGTAATCGTCAGGTTTTAGCCAGGTTTCTGTCAAACACAGCACATCTAGGTTATGATCTGTAATCATATCATTAACAATAAGCGCTTTTGAGGAAAGGGATCGAATATTCAGCAGCCCGAGCTTTATCATTTGATCATCTGTATTATATCTGTTGTTTATTTGTTGGACATCAATTAAATTTTTACCGTTGAATGGTTTTGATGGCTTTTTGTATTTACTAATTCGTGGAACAGACACAGTCTCTATGTGATAATATCTAGGTGAAAGAGTCTCTATGTGCTGGGATTTATCTGACTTCTGTGACATCACTAACCCTAAAATTTACATAAATTCCCGGGAACACGCAACAAAGGGGGTGAGGCCATGTTGAGAAGAGGAAGAGTTGTTGTAGTAGAGCACATTTAGGAGTCTGCTTAAGCTGTTGTATCCGTCTTTTTACATCCATTGCAATACAGTATGTAACACAAATGCAATAGCATGTCATAAAAGCAAGATGAAACTAAACTATACCTGTTCTATCTTAATGCAGCATATATTCTCTGGCTCTGTAGGCAATCTACAACAGTTCCCACATGAGTGGGAATATGCTAATCAATGACTTGAAGATAGTTAACGCCACATCAGCTACATAAAACATTCCGAAACGTCCAGTTGCATTCTACATGTTGTCACTTCTACTTGAGTCTCTCCATCACTGTCCGACTCCGGTGTGAACATGAAAGGCTAAACAGTTTCAGACCTTTTCAGTGTGTCTGTGTGAAGTAATCAGAGCTGCTAACACAAGCTCTTGAAGCTCCGCCCTCTTCTTGAAAAGGGGCCAGGAGCAGCAGCTCATTTGCATTTAAAAAGAAAAAGAAAACGACACATTTTTCCTCACCCTCAAAAAGTGACAATTTTAATATGCTATAAAAAATGATTTGACGTTTTGAGCTAAAACTTCACATACACACTCACCAGAGGGTTATTTTACATCTTGTAAAAAGGGGCATTATAGGACCTCTTTAAAAAACTCGACACACACTTCTCCCGTAAATCCTGTAGAATTTAACCAATCAGATGACGACTTTGAAACTCCCGAAGTTCTTTCCATTCTGAGTGCCTTATGCATCAGACGTTCAGCCAGTGGTCTGTAGACATAACCTCTGTGGCTTAGACTAGTAAAGGAATGGTTGTGTGCTAGACCCTTATATGGAGATATTCAAATTACTAGCCTCGGGTGTGCAGTCATTCATTCAAAAAGAAACATTAGAACACGATTAAGAACACATTCATGTGTGTATTTCCTGTGTGTATAAATACAAATAATCTATGCAATTAATCCACAAGGTTCTGTTTTTATTTAACAGATTTCAGAATTTGAAAAAAACTTGTATACAAGCCTGCTCACACCAAGAACGATAACTATAAAGATAACTATATTAGTGTCCACACCAGCAGACAATATTGTTCTGTTTATTTTTATTAAGAGTGCTGCTGTTTTGTTATCTGCTGCTTTAAATGCTCAAGCTATTTAAACCAGGATGGATTCTGATTGGTTTCCAATGTTTTTATCGTTTTTCAGCTGGAAAAAAAAATTGTTCTGAAAGTGAGTCCAGCGATATTGTTTTTCTGTGCCATTACTGTTATAGTTGTGGTGTGGACTTTTAGAACTATATATTTATCATTATCATTATAGTTATTGTCCTCAGTGTGAACTCCAAGATGTCTTGGAGTATCTGTGATCTGATGATCTTTCTAGTATCTGTGTATTAGAAATATACATGTCAAGAATCTATATGCATGTTATTGCATAGACTATGGCTGTTAATGCGGGTAGAGAGATCTAGGAAGATTTCCCAAATTTATTTACTCCTCACTTTTTATTCCACCGCATACTATACAATCCATTGCTGTTATGGGAATACCAATCTGACATAAATTACCAAGAATCAACTTGCCTTATCAGTCTCATTTCCCCAAAAAGCAAAGCTGAAGCCAAGATCCAGCAAATAAATTAATGAAAGTAAGGGCTTTTGGCAATCCAGCGCAAACTGTCTGCCAGCAACGCGCTCCAGACGGCAAGGGATTCCTTTCAGAGTCTGGCCTGCTGGCTGGCACTGTGAATTTCCCATCCTCCTTCTAATCTGAACGGCTTGGCAGTCTGTGAGGCAGAGCCTCATGAGCATGTGTCAGACCTGCATCCAAAGACAGCGAGAGCTGGACGGAAGGCTTGTTCAGGATCACAGGGGTCACAGATACTGAAAGCCTCTTCACTCAGAGAAATACAAAAGCACCGACACAACAGAAAGACATTTTTGTTTGGACAGTTTCTAGTTTATGAGTAATACACTTCATAAAAAAACCATAGTCATAAACACTGCTGCACTTTATGTGGCATTGCTTTAATGGCTTGAGACTTTTCTTTGTCAAAAGTACAAGTGAAGACACTTCAACTATTCTGTGTGGACTTGTCAGTCTGAGGTGTTGTTGGGCCTGAGGAATATCTGCCTACCTGTCTGATTGGTTGAAGGAGCAAGGTTTGGCAAAAAAAAAAAAAAAAAAAATTCTACATTCATTATAGTATAGGTGACTATTGCCTGAATGGATGCCAAATGGTTTTATTGTGTTTGTCCAAACACTATAGGGAAAAAAAAGGATATTGAAATTTTAGTTTTGAGGACAGAAGTGACAAAAATGATTTTAAGGATTTGAAATCGGTGTTTGAAACCAAAATATAAAACCACTGCTGCATAAAACACAAATTTGTGTGACTGGACTTTTGGCTAGTTACTAAGATATAGCCTGTGTGATTTTTGATCTTCCCTGTGTGACAACTATATCTCAGGGGTCTGTTCTTCGTACCTCGCTTAATACATCTGAGATGATTTGACAGATGCCAGATCTTCTAATCATGATAACTGATCTCTGGCTAATTTGGTTCTTCAAACGAATTTGCAGATTTGATTAAAATATCTGGATTAAGTTGTCTGAGATTACTGCGCGTTCTTGTGTTCCCTGAAGAGGCCAGATGCATCGATACTCGAAACCACGATCAGCAATGCAGCGACTGGCTGGTGGCAAGACAGCAGCGTAATGACATCATATAATTAAAAAAAAGACACCTTGACGAATTTCTGGACCTTTATAAGGAAACAGCCAAGCAACCAAAATGACATAAAAGTTATAATAGATAGGCCTAAATGAAATGTGCAGTTTTTTTTTTTTTTTGAAACATGATTCCCAATTATTTATATTTACGATTTCTAATATTCGTACAGCCTTTATATTTTTATCAATGTTGTAATTAGCAATTCATTTAATTTTATCTGTGAAGCAGATTTGTTATGTGACAGCATTAAAGTTTCTTAAGGGTCAAGATCAAGTTATCTGCATCTCCTGCGCTGCATCAAGCCACTCCCATAATATCTGTCACCACTCAAATTAATGCACGGCTCAGATTAACAGTACAGCATGTGTGTAAGACTCCAATAAAATTATAAATTAATTATTCCATCACGAATAAATCTCTCAATCAGTAAAACTGATTGTGTCTATAGTATTATAGACTACACAACATTATATTTTTATTTTCAAATTAATTTTTAAATTATTATTACCCCTGGTTCGGTAAGGAACTCTTGTAATAAATTAGCAGTGGCTGGGGCATATTTTAAGTATTAATGCTGCTTAAAAAGCAATCAGCCGGTTTAATTTTATTTATACATTTTTCATCAGATATTGATATTTTATTTCAGCTTTATTTCAAAAAAAAAAAAAAAAAAAAAACTTTATTAGGCCTAGTTTTAGTTTTCAATAACAATACTGATGGGAGATATACTTAGGAGAGGGCGTTTGGATGGATAAGTGGTTGATTATGCACTAACAGTTACACATTTTAAAAGATTTTTTTTGGGGCTACTGTAAATGCATTTCCTAGTGTAACGAGGACTCATGGGATCACTCGATTGGGATCCATGTGCAGTTTATTAAAATAAAAACAAATTCACAGTACAAGCAGGTGTGGGTCGGTAAACCAGGGTGAACAGCAATATCAAAGGCAGTGCATCAATCGTGGTCATAACAGGCAATAGTGGACAGGCAACAGGCAAATGGACCCACATACCTGGGGCTGAGCTTTTTGCATGGGAGTCGTAGACGTAGGTCCCGTGTGGATAGCCATACCCATTGTCCTGGTGTGTAGTTCGGATGGGGACGACGATGACGATCAGCCTGTTGCTTGACCCTGCTTACGGCTCGTTGAAGGTGTACGTGTGTCTGATTCCAGATAGTGTCGCTGCGCTGGAACCAGTCGTTCACTGCGGGGACTTCAGATGGTTCCCCGGACCAGGGAAACAGTCGCGGCTGGAATCCTAGGATGCACTGGAACGGCGTTAGTTTAGTGGATGGTTTAAGGATTGAGTTTTGTAAGTACTCTGCCCAGGGGAGGAAGCGACTCCAGTCCATCTGATTTTGTTGACAGTACATGCGGAGGAATTTGGAGATTTCCTGGTTTAGCTGTTCGGTTTGTCCGTTGGACTGTGGGTGATAGCCAGAGGTGAGACTTATATTCACATTTAATAATCGAAAAAAGGCTGACCATACCCTCGATGTGAATTGGGATCCTCGATCTGAAACAATGTCCTCCGGGAGTCCGTAGTATCGGAATACGTAATGGAGCAGGTGTTCGGCGGTTTCAAAGGCTGTGGGAAGCTTGGGCAGAGGGATCAGTCAGCATCTTTTAGAAAAACGATCAGTTAATATGGTGGTGTTACCTTGTGATACTGGTGATATGAAGTCGATGGCAATGTGTGACCAAGGGCGTTGTGGAATGGGTAATGGTTGTAATAGTCCTGCTGGAAGTTGCTTCGGGGTCTTGGCTGTGGCACATGTGTGGCAAGAGTTGATGAATTCGGTGACGTCAGTCTGTAGTGTGTCCCACCAGAATCGGTTTCTTATCAGCCGTGTTGTTGTTGTAATTCCCGTGTGACCAGATGTTGTGGCCGAATGAACCCAGCGTATGACCTTTTCCCTGAGTTCTGGCGGAACGAATGTTCGATCGTTGGGGCATTCTGCAGGAGGTGGATTCTGTGCATGTGATTGCGTGATCTCAGACATAATGTCCCACTGCACCGGGGCTAGGATTAAGGTGGGAGAGATAATGGTCTCTTGTTGAGTGTTTTGAGGGGTGTGGTCGAATTGTCGTGATAGTGCGTCAGCTTTGGTGTTCTTTGAACCTGGGATGTATGTAATGGTGAAACTGAAACGAGTGAAGAAAAGTGCCCATCTGGCTTGCCTGGGGTTCAGTCGCTTAGCTGAGCGTAGATACTCCAGATTCCGGTGATCGGTTAGTACCAAGAACGGGTGCCTCGCTCCCTCCAGCCAATGTCGCCACTCCTCAAAACGCAGCCTTCATAGCCAGTAGCTCACGGTTTCCCACGTCATAATTCTGCTCGGCGGTTGAGAGTTTTCTGGAGAAGTAAGCACATGGGAACAGTTTAGGTGGGTTACCTTGTCGCTGGGAGAGAATGGCACCAACTCCGGTGTTGGAAGCATCCACTTCTACCACAAATGGCAAGTGCGGGTCAGGATGGTGTAGGATGGGAGCGGTAGTGAAACAACTTTAATTTGTTGAATGCCTGGAGAGCGTCTGTGGACCACCGCAGTTTGTTGTTTCCTCCCCTTGTCATGGCCATGAGCGGTACGGCGACTGAACTAAAGTTCCTGATGAATCTCCTGTAGAAGTTAGCAAACCCCAGGAATCTTTGAAGCTCCTTCCGTGTAGCAGGTTGAGGCCAACTCAGGACTGCCCGAACTTTCCTTTCGTCCATCGTCACTCCTTCGGGGCTGATGATGTACCCAAGAAACGACACTGATGACTGGTGGAACTCACACTTTTCGGCCTTGGCGTAGAGCTGATGATCAATCAGACGTTGCAGCACCATGCGGACCTGTTGGACATGTTCCTCCATGGTGTTTGAGTAGATCAGTATGTCGATGTACACCACCAAGCACTGATTGAGCATGTCTCTGAAGATGTCGTTGATGAAGGATTGGAACACCGAAGGACTATTGGACAGCCCGAAGGGCATGACGAGATATTCATAGTGCCCGTTGCTTGTGGAGAAGGCTGTTTTCCACTTGTCCCCCTCCCGGATGCGAATGAGATTGTAAGCGGAGTGGAGATCGAGCTTGGTGAAGAACCGTGCAGTTCTCAACTGTTCTAGAGCCACTGGGACCAGAGGTAGCGGGTATCTGAATTTGACTGTGAAGTCATTTAGGCCACGATAATCAATGCAAGGTCTCAGACCTCCGTCCTTCTTCCTCAACGAAGAAGAAGCCGGCTGCAGCCGGTGATGTGGATGGTCGAATGAAGCCCTTTGCTAGCTCTTCCCTGATGTAATCCTTCATGGCTTGGCCCTCAGGCTCAGAGAGTGGAAAGATGCGTCCCCTAGGTGGCGTGGTTCCTGGCAGAAGATCTATGGCACAGTCATTGTTGCGATGCGGTGGGAGTTGTGAAGCTTTGGACTTACTGAAAGCCTCAATGAGATCGGAGTACTCCGGTGGGACCCCCGGAGTGGTGTTTACGGTGTTGATCAGGACCGTGGCTTTGCTGGGTTGAGGTTGTGTTGAGCGTAGACATTTGGAGTGGCAGGTGGAGCTCCAACGTGTGATCTGTTTTTCTTGCCAGGATATCTGCGGGTCATGTTCTTGAAGCCATGGGAAGCCCAGAATGACAGGGTTATGCAGAGAGTGAATGACGTAGAGACGGATGAGCTCGGAGTGAAGAGCACCCACTTGGAGATTGAGTTCAGTAGTGGTGTATTGCACATGACCAGTCCCCAGGGGGCGCCCATCTAGAGCTGCCACTGCCAAGGGAGAGTTGCAAGGGGTTAGAGGAATACCATATTGCCGTGCCAACTCTTCGTCAATGAAATTGCCTGCGGCCCCAGAATCGACTAATGCTTTGGCGTGTATAATCTTAGTCTCATATGTCAAGGTAATGGGTAGTTTAAAACAGTTGTTCTGAAAGATGGCAGAAATCAGTAAACTCACCCTGCGGGCTTGTGTCTGTGGAGGTCGGCTCGGACAGTCAGCTTTCAGGTGTCCAGCGATACCACAATACAGGCAGAGGTGATTCTTAACGCGGCGATCCCACTCCTCCGTGGATAGGTGAATACGTCTGACCTGCATGGGTTCCTCGTTGCAGTTTGATGGAACATTAGGTTGGGGAATTCAACGGCTGAGATTGTCGATGCGGATAGCCAGTTCGATGAATTGGTCTAGGGTTTTATCTTCGTCTCGGCAGGGGAGTTCTGACTTTAGTTCATCGTTGTGACCCTGGCGAAACATGGTTTTTAACGTGTCCTCCAACCATATGGTTGGTGCTGCCAGTGTGCGGAAAGTGAGAGCGAATTCCATGGGCGTGCTTTTCCCTTGACGCAATGCTAGCAGTTGTTCCCCCGCGCTCCGTCCTCCTTCAGAATGCTCGAAAAAAGTGAGTAAGTGTTGAATGAAGTGTGTATGTGAGTCGTTCTAAGGCTTGATTATCCCAGACCACCGTTGCCCACTCGAGCACCTTGCCTGTGAGAAGGGAACACACCAGTGAAATCTTGCCAGCATCAGTCGAGTAAAGAGAGGGTTGTTGGGCCAGAAACATTGAACATTGCATGAGGAAGCATTTACATTTAGATGGAGTGCTGTCGAACTTCTCGGGGAACGCCAGGCGAGGGTTACTTGTTATCGTGTTAACAGGTGTTGGTGGTACTGCCTGACTTGGCTGCAGCACTGGGGCGTTGGAGACCGCTGGCATTTGATGAAGGTTCTGGACCGCCTTTACCAGTTCCTCCGTCATGTTGGCCAAACGACAGTTGCTGTTGGTGGGCCACGAGTTGATTTGCTTGTGCTGTTAACTCATTGGAGTAGTGCATGAGAACCGCTGGATCGCTAGTTGGCGAAGTCTTCTGTAACGAGGAGTCAGGCAGATTGGGATCCATGTGCAGTTTATTAAAATAACACAAATTCACAGTACAAGCAGGCGTGGGTCGGTAAACCAGGGTGAACAGCAATATCAGAGGCAGTGCATCAATCGTGGTCATAACAGGCAATAGGTCAGGGCAGGCAGCAAACAAACGAGAATCAAAGATCAAGGGCAGGCAGAACAGGGTCGTAAACGGAAGTCCAAGGCAGAGTCAAACACAGGCAGGATAATCACAGGGAATAACGCTCAGAAATGCAGCCGGGGCAAACAAGACTTCGCATTGAATAAGTGTGAGAGCAGAGTTTATATAGGCAAGGTGATGAGGAACAGGTGTGCAGTAATCAGTCCAGGAGTGAGGGTGTATGGGAAATGAAGTCCGAAATGGAGGTTAGTACTCTGGTGAGTTCGACCTCTGGTGGCCGACGGTGGAATCTTCACCGGCGTTTGTGACACCTAGCTCCTTAAAACGGGAAAGGGAAGTGTTGAAATTATCATTGTCAAATTTGGCAGCATACCACAGATGTAGTACTTAAACATTAGGATGAAAATAACTACGTATTCCTTTGTGCATTAATACAAGGTGGTGACAGCCTTGCAATTTGTAGTATTAATTGGAAGCTAAAAAAGGATTCTCCCCTAAATCTATTAGTAGATTCAGGTAGCCTTGTGAAAACACCTTACACATGAGATATGTAAAATAGGCTGTTATTAAGAAAGATTTGCACTTTTAATTAAAAAAAAAATGAGGCAGACTTGCATATATGGAGAGCTTCTTAGAAAAATAAACTGGGATTGATCTAGTCTTTAATACCTGGAGAAAGCTATCATTAACATTCCCATTTATGTCAATGGCAGTTGTTTGGCTGACACGAGACCCTCTAGAAGTACACGATTGGAAATGTGGCATCTTTGCTCAAGGGACCAAGAGCTGCCAATGTCATGTGACAACGTTCTCAAAACTTTGGTTGACGTTCTGACAAGGTTCTCTCAAAGTTATGAACAAATGTTCTTCCAGTAACATTAATAAAATATTTTTCCAAAGTTATCTGGTCTTTAATAATGTTCTCAAAATCGTTCATGGAATGTTTAGTTGGATGTTGTTCTAACATTTTTTTTAAATCAGAGAACATTCAAAAGTAACATTCTCATAATGTTTACAAAATTACAAATTGGAATGTTCCTTGAACATTCGTAACTAAGAAAAAAATGTTTTAAAAACATGTTCAGGGAAGTGTTCAGCTGGGGAAGCTGCATTAAAATAATGTAATGACAATGCTGAGTGGTTGATGACATTGGCCTTGCTCAAGGACACACTGGCAGTGGCGACAGTTGGGATCGAACTAGCAACTTTCTGCGTATCAGTTCAGTGGTTTAACCCACTAGACCGCCAATATAGCATTATTTCTTCCTAACACCAACAAAGATGTGTAAAGTATAATGCATGCGCCCATTCAGGCAGTGTTCACATTACATTCAAAAACATAAAGCACAAAAATGTACAAATAATACTTTTACATTTTCAATGTCGTAGACCCCACACTTTGGGAAACGCAATACTATAAATAGTATATATGTTTCTTGCACCCGCAATCCTATATAGGACAAGCAGTTTGAAAAATGGATGGATGTTTCTTGAAAAAAAAAGGTAGAATAAATAGCTAATAGTTAATGACCAACCATGAATAGAGAAATATGCTAAAAAGAAGCAGATGGTTTATTTACAGAATCTATACAAGCAGGGCTGACCGAGGCTGACAGGGCATAGCCAACCAAACCTTGAGATCTGGAGTCAAAAAGATTCTGGGAAGAGGATCTAATAGGATCTTCAACATCAGTGCGGTGAGAGTAAGTGGGGACATAATATTAATCAGAATGAGTCACACTGCTTAAACCCATCTTCAATTTCTCCACTAGAACTGAGTTGATTTGAGAAACAGCTCATTAATCATGCTATGAAATTTCTATGACTAACCCTGCATTAAAGTGGCAATCAAGAATACATGAATAGTCAGATGGTTAATCAGCTGAGTCTTTTGTATAATTCTCTTCATAAGTGTGACATATTTAAATTATTACTGAGGGTCACTTGTTTAACAGAAACTACCTCTGTATCGCGTCAAGCAACACTGAGGGGGTAGAGCTGAAATGACTCAGAGTTTGACTATGACTTTATACAATAAGATAACAAAGAGGCAAACGGGGAGCAAAGTGTCAGGGAGGGCGGATGTGAAAGTTCAAGGAGTGCAAACATAACAGCTATCTTGCAGAATGGCTGAACAATGGAGGTGATGGGCTCAGAGGTTACTGGCTGGGTGGCAGCCCTGCCATGTGCCACACATGGACCTCAAGGACACCTTATGCACCAGAAGAAAGAGTATAGATTTATGACAGCCGTAATGGGGCATGACATCCTTCAATTACTTGCATTTTTCACAATTAAAAATGCAATGCTCCTGTTATAAGCATAAGGAAGCCTATTCTGCCACATAAAAAAACATACTTTTGTAAATCATAACTATGACAAAATGTTAAAATTATGAGATACAAGGTCATAATTATGAGATAAAACGTCAAAATTATGACATAAAGGTCACATTTTTGACATTAAAGGGCAATTAGTATCTCATAATTTACTATTTTTGTTATAATTATGATTTACCCAAGCAGGATTATTTTTCTTATGTCAGAAATGGGCTTCCTTCCATATAAGAATCATCGGTTACACTTTATTTTAAGGTGTCATTGTTACAGTGTAATTATATATTTAAGTACTAAGTAATATTAATTAACTACATGTACTTACTATAGGGTTATGATAGGATTAGGTTTGGTTGCATGTAATTATGCATAATTTACTGTTATTACTGGAGTAAGTACATGTAACATATGCAACAAGGACACTGTAAAATAAAGTGTTACCGAATCATCATATATAGATGAATTATGTATATGAATTTATTCACTCATTTGAATAAATATTTTAGTATTATCTGTACAGCGAAAAAATGGTCATGTCATTAAAAAAAGCTGGTTGTTAGTGCATACAAAATGAGCTACAGTTTTCAAAAATATTCATTTCTAGCTTTGCATTTGTGCATTTTGCAAAATGAATATTATGATGTGGCTTATGCTTTATGCGTTCCTCACTTTGCATATTATAAATGAGCTGATAAAAACAAGTTAATTATATGGTATAACTAAGAAACAGTATGTGTACATAATATGTATCTGTATTTAAATGTAGATCAATTTCATGCAACAACTTGCCTTCAAACAATTAGTAAATTCAACAAAAAAAATTTAGTATACACTGAAAAAATAGATTTGTGCTGCTTGTTCAATTGATTAAAGTGCGTTAATGCAAGACGGTTCTTGAACATTTTATACAGAAATGCAGATCCAGACTGACACAGACATTTGAGCATTATTAATCTAACATCATCCGCTCATGAAGATGAATTTAGTACTTAAGGGAAAGCAGGTAATGATAAAACATATAAAAATCAATCAAATCAGGAAACAAGTCATCTCAACCCAACCCAACTCCATGTGCTGTTAAACATGAGAGACAGACTATTGAGACGACTAGCACAGTGAAGTGGTGGGAAGAACTGTTGATTGAATTCTGACAGCTTGGTGCATCCGGCCTCTTCCACCCCCTCTGGATATTGAAGTGGTGATAAGTTTACCCCAGCCGGACGAAGCCCCATGGGATAGATAATGAGGCCAGTTGTTAATTAATGTAAAGTTCTCCTGGTCTCTGTATGCTCTGTGAATCCCAATTAGTCTGAAGCTTAACAACATGTTGCACTTGATTTTCAGTTCACTTCAAAGCTCGGGCTCCTTCTGCTGTTTTCAGAGTCCCTGCTTTCTCAAAGTCTTTATACTAAAGGGCACACTGCATGGCATGGAGGAAAGACAGCAATGTGTACACTTCTGCTTAGATGCAACCACTGCTTCCACCGCTCACGTCAAATTATTAAAACAACACATGTCGTAACCAGACGAGACAAGCAAGTTATCGGCCTACACTAAACAAGAAAATGCTCCAACACAAACAAAATCAGAACAGCGTGTGGAAGAGTTTGGTGTTTGTGTGCACAATTCAAATCTCGAAATCTCGAATTCGCAACACTCTGCACAGCATAAAACACACACCAACCTATTGTTATGACTTTGGATTGCTTCTCCAGATGGCATCCTTTGTTATGGTTTTCCGTGTGGAAAATTAGGGATTTGTTATGAAATATCAGATGTTTCTAAACGTCATGGATGTTGGATGATTAATGTACATGAGGAGAGATACTTCAGTCCAATGAGATTTTGGTGTGGGCGGAGCTATATTGAACCAATACATTAATAATAGAATATTAACAATATTAGGTATGCCTGATATGTTGGATATTGCATTATTCATATTTAAAATGTTTTTTGTTGTTGTTGTTTTTTCTTTTTGGTTTGGTTTGCTGTTTTCTATTTTAATATACACTATATTGCCAGAAGTTTTGGGACGCCTGCCTTTAATGACATCACATTCTTAATCCGTAGAGTTTAATATGGAGGTGGCCCACCCTTTGCAGCTATAACAGCTTCAACTCTTCTGGGAAGGCTTTCCACAAGGTTTAGGAGTGTGTTTATGGGAATTTTTGACCATTCTTCTAGAAGCGCATTTGTGCGGTCAGGCACTGATGTTGGACGGCCTGGCTCGCAGTCTCCGCTCTAATTCATCCCAAAGGTGTTCTATCGGGTTGAGGTCAGGATTCTGTGCAGGCCAGTCAAGTTCCTCCAAACCAAACTCGCTCATCAATGTCTTTATGGACCTTGTTTTATGCACTGGTGCGCAGTCATGTTGGAACAGGAAGGGGCCACAAGTTAGGAGCATGAAATTGTCCAAAATGTCTTGGTATGCTGAAGCATTAAGAATTCCTTTCACTGGAAGGGGCCAAGCCCAACCCCTGAAAAACAACCCCACCTCCACCAAACTTTACACTTGGCACAATGCAGTCACAATGCATGTCTTCACTGCCCTGGAGTCCAGTGGCAGCGTGCTTTACACCACTGCATCCGACGCTTTGCATTGCACTTGGTGATGTAAGGCTTGGATGCAGCTACTCGGCCATGGAAACCCATTCCATGAAGCTCTCTATGCACTGTTCTTGAGCTAATCTAAAGGCCACACGAAGGTGCTTGATGCCTACGTGCTTGATTTTATACACCTGTGGCCATGGACGTGATTGGAACACCTGAATTCAATGATTTGGAGGGGTGTCCCAATACTTTTGGCAATATAGTGTATTTTAAAGGGGTCCTATTATGCTTTTTCTCTTTTTTTTTTACTTTAGTTAGTGTGTAATGTTGCTGTTTGAGCATAAAAATGATCTGCAAGGTTACAAAGCTCAAAGTCCACTCCAAAGGGAGTTCCTAGAACTACAACGAATAACTCTTTTGGACTACAATGCGTTTTTCTGGGCTTTGTGAAGTCTTAATGTTACTCATTTAAATAAACTCTGCCACTGAAGGGGGGGGGGCTCTCCCAAGGGAAAGACACGGGCTTCCGTAGGAGCAACCGTGGAAAAATATATGGGATCCCAGCAGGGTCACTCATATAACCCCAGCCCAGCCCAGTACTGGTTCTCAAGGATTCAGCGGCAAAGGGCCTGATGCCAGACGCTCCGCCACGTCCGGCACCGAGGGTGATGGAGGACTCGACAGAGCTTCTGGAGAATATAAGTGCCGTAGCACAGCAAGCCAACAAGAGCCAGGGCCTCTCAGTGCTTCTACCCGTTTGAGGTGAGAACACAGGAGGAAACCGGCTCTACACGTAGGCTATAGAATCTAGCGAACGTGTTGGGTGTCGCCCAGCCCGCAGCTCTACAGATGTCTGACAGCGAGGTGCCACGTGCCAGCGCCCAGGAGGATGCAACACTTCTAGTAGAGTGTGCTCGCACCCTGAGGGCACACCTTGTGCTTGGTAAGCCAAGGTGATGGCATCCACTATCCAGTGGGCCATCCTCTTAACGCGGACGGGACAGAGCAAAGCTAGGGCTGGGTCTGCCTCCTCCAAGGGCAGTGCTTGCAGGTTCACCACCTGGTCCCTGAAAGGAGTGGTAGGAACCTTGGACACATAGCCAGGCCGGGGTCTCAGTACCATGTGGGTGTCACCCGGCCCGAACTCTAGGCACGATTCGTCGACCGAAAATGCCTGCAGGTCCCCTACCCTCTTGATGGAGGCCAGTGCAGCCAACAGCAAAGTCTTCATAGACAGAATCTTTAGCTCTGCCGACTGCAAAGGCTCAAATGGGGCATTCTGAAGTGCTCAGAGCACCAGAGCAAGATCCCAAGAGGGTATAGAGGGAGGTCGAGGAGGATTTAACTGTATCGCCCCCCTGAGGAACCTGACGACCAGGTCGTGCTTCCCGACCGACTTACCTTCTACGTGATCATGATAGGCAGGTATTGCAGCAACACAGACTTTGAGGGTGGAGGGCGACAGCCTACGCTCCAACCCCTGTTGCAGGAAGAAAAACACAGACGCGATCGAACATCTTCGGGGGTCTTCTCTGCGAGAAGAGCACCACTCGACAAACAGGTTCCACTTCGAGGCATAAGCCTGTCGTGTAGACGGTGCTCGTGCCAAAGTGATAGTGTTAACTACCTCTTGGGGTAAGTCACCTAGAACCTCCGCAGACATGAAGTTTCCAGAGGTCTGGATGCGGGTGCCACAGGGTGCCCCGTCTCTGAGTCAGAAGGTCCTTCCTCAGAGGAATCGGCCAGGGAGGGGCTGTCGCAAAGAGCATAAGCTCTGGGAACCAAGTCCGGTTGGGCTAGTACGGCGCCACCAGGACCTGCTCCTTGTCCTCCCTGACCTTGCACAGTGTCTGTGCAAGTAGGCTAACTGGGGGAAACGCATATTTGCGCAGGCACCGGGGCCAGCTGTGCGCGAGTGCATCCGTGCCGAGTGTGCCCTCGGTCAGCAAATAAAACCACTGGCAGTGGGACGTTTCTGGGGAAGCAAACAGGTCGACCTGTGCCACCCCGAACTGTCTCCAGATCAGCTGGACCACCTGGGGGTGGAGTCGCCACTCTCCCGGGAGCGCAGCTCGTGACAGCTCGTCGGGCACACGGTTGCGCACACCAGGGACATGAATGGCCCGAAGCAACCTCAGACACTTCTGGCTCCAGAGGAGGAGATGGCGGGCGAATTGCGACATGCGACGGGAGCGCAGACCACCTTGTCGGTTGATGTACGCAACGGTTGCAGTGTTGTCCATGCGGACCAATACATCTTTGCCCCGTAACAGCCTTTTGAGGCGGCTCAGTGCAAGATGTACTGCTAGCAACTCGAGGCAGTTGATGTGCCAATGCAGGTGCGGGCCCGTCCAAACCCCTGACACTGCATGCCCATTGTACGTGGCACCCCCAGCCCATGGCAGAGGCATCCGTGAAAACCACAGCATGCCTGGACACCTGTTCCAAGGGCACCCCGGCCAGAAGAAAACTCCATACCGAGAAAAGAGATCCTCTGCACGGGGGCGAGTTTGTTCTTTTCCCAGTTGACCTGAAGACCCAACTGGCTGAGGTGTCTGAGAACCAGGTCCCTGTGTTCGCACAACTGATCCCTGGACTGTGCTAGGATAAGCCAGTCGTCGAGATAGTTGAGAATGCGAACGTCCTGTTCTCTCATGGGAACAAGGGCCCCCTCCGTGACCTTTGTAAAGACACGGGGGAACAGGGACAGCCCGAAGGGCAGGACTTTGTACTGATATGCTCGACCCTCAAACGCAAAGCGCAGGAACGGCCTGTGTCAAGGAAGAATCGAAACATGAAAGTACGCGTCCTTCAGGTCGATCGCTGCAAACCAATCTCGGGGACGGATGCATTCGAAAATGCGTTTCTGCCTGAGCATCTTGAACGGTAGCTTGTGAAGGCTCCGATTTAGAACTCGCAGGTCCAAGATTGGCCGTAACCCACCGGTTTTCTTGGGTACAATGAAGTACGGGCTGTAGAAGCCTGTCTTCATATCGGCTGGAGGGACCGGCTCTATCGCGTCCTTCGCCAGTAGGACTGCGATCTCCGCACATAGGACATGGGCATCTGCGGCGTTCACCGAAGTGAAGCGGACGCCCATGAACCTGGGGGGACGTCGGGCGAACTGAATCACATAGCCGAGCCTGATGGTCCGAGTGAGCCAGCGAGACGGACTGGGGAGTGCTAGCCAGGCTCGCAGAGACCGTACAAACGGGCCCAAAGGGACCACCGGCGTACCAACCGTGTGGCAGCGAGGTGGAATGCAGGTACCGGGCTGGGGCTGCTGTCTCGTGGAGGTGGCCCGCAGCGGGGTGTGAGCGTGCTGTTCAACACTTACCTGATTCCACGAGTGGGCAGAGGGTACGGGAGAAGGCTTGGTTGTGTCCTCAAACGTCCACTGCCGCCCGCCGGCGAAGGAGGAGGATGAGTGTGGTCCGGTGTTGGACCGTCCACAGCTCTCCGAACCCCCTTGGAACCCAGAGATAGAGAACTGCTCTTTTTTTTTTTTTCTTTGAGAATTTGGGTACCACTGGTTGTGACACCAGCGGCAGAACAGAATTTTGACTCAAAATATTCTCCTGCCCGGCCCTCCTCCGGGGAAGAGCAGCCCCGCCCATCTCCAGGTCGCCCGTCTCAGAGGTGATGTTTCACCAACCACTTAAACAGCAGCAGAGATGGGTGGCATCGTCTTCCTGCAGCGGACACAGTAGAGCAGGCTGTGCCGAAGTGTTTTTTTTTTTTTTTTTGCGCGCAGGGGACGACACCTTTGGCGACGAGCAGACTGAGGGGCGGCCCACGAGGCACTCTTGTGGTGCGTCGGGGGAAGCTCTTGATTGCCTCAGCCTGCTACTGATTGCAAAGAACTGCTGGGCCCAGTTCTCAACAGTGTCACCGAAAAGGCCACCTTGTGAGATGGGAGCATCGAGAAAGCGTACTTGACGACCACTCACACCTCAGCAAGGCAAGCCGGGGGGCATTTCTGGACCACCGAGGTGGACATCGGCTGGCCGAGGGTCTGCGCCGTGACTTTGATCATGGTTAGTCAACATGCGCAGCTCAACCCCAACTCAGAACTACCCTCGTGCATTAAAAGTGCAGGGCGGAGGTGGTCTGCGCACAGCCACCCCACCATTGAGGCTAGTGAGAGAGGAAAAACTTATGCAGTTTTGGCCCCCTTGGCGTTCCATATCTTTGGCACCAAAGTAGTTCCATACTGCCAAGTTTTCCATGCACATCCGGGAAAGATCCCGGGCAAAGCACACACCATTACAGTGGGCTCAGCATCATCCTCATTCCCAGAGCACAACAGCCCTCTCTCCGATCCAGCGATTGACATCTGATCCTCAGGTGGAGCCCCGAATGAAATGCTAGGTTCCTTCATAAGAAGGGCCAGCAGTTCCATCCAGAAGCTGCACAGCTTGCAGCGCGCTAGAGGGAGAGGGGCCCTAGGAGGTTGGTTCCCCGAAGGAGAAGCCCTCCCCTCCTCAGGTCACCCCAGCTATTTCACTGAAGTAGATCGCTCCTGTTGGCCACCAGGGAGGGCGCTACAACGGGAAATAGGCAAGGGGACAGCGCACCTAGAGTGCCGAGCAAGCTCTGGGTTGCCGTGACAACCCGCGCTGCAGCCCGGCAGCTCGACGGCACACGGCACGCAGAGAAGCGAGAGGTCCATCCGGGTTTCCCCGGCGGGCAGCTCTCACCGCGGGTCGAGCAGACCCGCGGCTGTGCTTTTACACACGAGCGGCAGCTGGCCAACAACAAAGGGGACTCAAGCTTCCCGGAGAAAGAAGAGTCGTGACCGGCCTGCCAGCGTGGTCATGTTCTCATTAGAAAACGTGAACCACCCACGAACACCATCTCAGCATGCATACGCCCAGACATGTGAAACAGTGCTCGTGGCCGTCAGTGAGGACAGGAAACAACCGCATCCAGAAACACACAGATAGAATGTCATCTTTAAAAAGACGCAAGCTCTATCTGTGTAGCTCTTCTAGGGAAACTGCACTCCGCGGTGCTGAAGCACACAGGGGGATAGTCGCGGTGACACAGACAGGGAAATGTGCAGCCTGTCATGCGCGCTTTCTCTCTCATAGAAGGCGATCTCTTACCAGCCGTGAAAATGGCTTTTCAGCGCTCTTAACAGCACACCGAACCAGCTGTGAGAAAAGCCTTTTGTTTTTGCTCAATAAAACAAAATAGAAAAAGAAAGAGAGAAAATCGACCCCACTGCAGTGCTGTCACTCCAACACCAAACGAGGAGAGATCCACCCGAAGAGCTTGACTCGTTATAATGTTAACATTCGGCTCGGCTCCGAAGCAAAAAGCTAATTTGATGCAAGCACCTGCGCCTCATTTATACCCACGCTGAGGGCTCGTTTAGTTACACTCGAAGTAGATTGGCTCTCGCTAGCGAGATTCCTATTCGTCGGTCTCCGACGTGGCGTCGGAAGTGACCGACTGAATGGGAAACGCTGTTTTGTCCACCTCGTTTCCAAAACTCATTTGTTTGACCTTCCTAAGGCTGACAAATTTAGGCTTCCTAAGGCTGAGTGGTTTAAATTTATTTTAAACACTGTTCCTGAACATTATAACCCCAACGTTTATCTGTGTGATGTAAACAAAGGGCAAAGCTCTTTGGCTCAACTCGCCTGTTAGCCAACATTATTTGATATAGTGTTTACTGTAGCTTTTGTAAGCTCTCGCTTTTGTAAGACTGTTCACCGTCCCTTAAATTAACCTTGGTTTTGTGATCGATTACTGTTTGTATTACCATAGTTTTCCAAATATCATGATTGGTGTATAACATTGTATCTAAAATGTATAAGAAAATTACAAAACAACAAACATACCACTCTGAGACGTCCTGTGAAATCTGTGGTCGCAAAGTCCGTGCATGAAATCCGTTCTGGACGATCCTCTTGTTTGTTAACATTTTCTGAATCAGGCTTGAATTTGTTTGAAATTGACACCATCCTTAATATTTACATCTGATTAAAGGTTGCGGTTATGGTAAGGGGCGTGACAAACACGCGCTAAGCGGTGCCAATCACAACACACCGGGCCAGCTAACCAATCACAGCACATTTCGTATTTCGGAAGGAGGGGCTTCATCGAAACCAGAACTAAATGGTGCGTTCGGCCAGACTCTGGAGAGAGGTGCTGCAATAATATAAAATTAAATGAATGTGTTTTTTGAACAATCAAGCATGAAAGCATATTCTAGTACACCCCAAAAACAAAACCAGGACTTTGTAAAAGGGCATAATAGGACCCCTTTAACATGTAATTTATTCCTGTGATGGCAAAGCTGAATTTTCAGCAGACATTACTCAAGTCTTCAATGTCACATGATCCTTCAGATATCATTTTAATATGCTGATTTGGTGCTCACGAAACATCTCTTGTTATTATCAATAGTATTTTTTTCAGGATTTTTTTGGTGAACCAAACTTTTGAATGGTAGTGTATTTAATGGCAGCACAACTGTTCAAATCCATCATTTTTTGCGCACCTGATCAGATCTGAGCTTCCTGTGTGACCTAATGCCACAGATATTTAACACGCTGAGATCCTGCAGGGATTTACTTGGCCCAGGATCTTATCATAATGTTTTCATTTTACGGCCAATGAAGTGATTTCCACATATCCTATTGGCAATCTGTCAGGCCTACGCCACAGATCTTATTCTGCAGCGTGTGTAGGTCTCACTGGCTTCAGAGTTCACCACCGCTTTGCTTCATTTCTCCCATGGTCAGTGGGGTAAGTCCTGCACTGCAGTAAAGCACCTCGATGACTATGGACCATTAAAGTGCTATTGAGTTTCTGTCAAATCGCCAGCACCTACAATCTCTCACTGTCCCTTCTCTCAGCCCTTTCCATTATCAGGCCCCTCCAGCCAGCGTGGCTCAACATCACCATAGACATAGCTAAGATTGCCATACCTTGACAGAGTCTGCATCAGTTTCAGTCGTCGAAACCTTGCTTTAGGTCTGTGTGAGGCAGGATGTGATGTATCCTTGTGATTCTGGGCTAACCAATAACCCTACATCAATATAAGCCTTAGCAATTTTGTTCCTCTGGGAGAGATTGGGGACTCAATCTCATATAGTTGCTTGTGAAGACCCTTGTTGTAATTGAATCCTTCTCATAGTGCAGAAAGGCCTTTTCTGGAGAGCAGATAAAGCAGAAATCATTGGTTTCAGAGAGTGGGGTGACCTGGAGAAGCAGTTTGACACAGTGGTGTCATAACAAGAGTGTCAAGGTTTGGCTGGTTAGCATGATGCCGTTACTCCCTGCTGGTAAATACCAGAAGTTCACTATCTGGTTTTAAAAACTTTCCGCCATTTAAAGTGTCCCTATATTATACTATTTTAAAGGTTCCTAATTTTGCTTTGAATGTCTTCTACAATAGGATTACATGCACTTTGATTTTCTCATGATATACATTGCACATAATCTAATTTCTCAAAGACTTTGAAAACGGTTCGTTCGAAGATTCAGTCCCTTTAAACCCCTCCTTTCTGAAAGCCTATTCTGATCTGATTGGTAAGTTGGCCCAGTCTGTTGTGATTGGTCTACCGCTTACAGTGCGTGTTGGAAACAAAACACCTATTACCATATCTGAATTTTAGCTCTGGAGGCTTCCTCAGCACTTGATACACAGTGATATGAACAGATGGCATTGGTTTTTTCATATCAATTCCAGTGCGAGTCCTCGTCCTTTGGAAGTGCATGCACAGTGGATTCAGAGCACTAAACACAGCATCTTCTCAACATGTCAACAAAACAAGAAAAGCTCTTCCAGTCTCAGCTACAACTACAGTGTTTGAGGGCAGGCAAAAGTAGACCTTAATGAAGACCATAAGCCAATAGAGACCATAGGCTGGCATTATTCAGATTTGTTACATTGTTACGTAGGTATGTAACAGGAAGTGAAACTGGAATTGCTGATGATCAATTCTTTCTTTTTAGGAGACAATAACTTTATTTGATCTTTAAAACTTTAAAACTTTGCAGACCTTTTACCTTCACAAACAGCTATATTACACACTGCATGAAAGGTAACATTTGAAAAAGCATAATAGGGGCACTTTAACATTAGCTGTATTCTGACTAAGCACATTTTTGTAACCAGCATACACTATATTGCCAAAAATATTGGGACACCCCTCCAAATCATTGAATTCAGGTGTTCCAATCACTTCTATGGCCAAAGGTGCATAAAATCAAGCACTTAGCCATGCAGACTGCTTCTACAAACATTTGTGAAAGAATGGGTCACTCTCAGGAGCTCAGTGAATTCAAGCATGGTACCGTGATAGGTTTCCACCTGTGCAATAAGTCAATTCGTGAAATTTCCTCACTACTAAATATTCCATGGTCAACTGTTAGTGGTATTATAACAAACTGGAAGCAATTGGGAACAATAGCAACTCAGCCACGAAGTGGTAGGCCACGTAAAAATCATAGAGCGGGGTAAGTGCATGCTGAGGTGCACAGTGTAGTCAATAGCTACAGACCTCCAAACTTTGTGTGGCGTTCAGATTAGCTCAAGAACAGTGCACAGAGAGCTTCATGGAATGGGTTTCCATGGCCGAGCAGCTGCATCCAAGCCTTACATCGCCAAGTGCAATGCAAAGCTTCAGATGCAGTGGTGTAAAGCACGCCGCCACTGGACTCTAGAGCAGTGGAGACGTGTTCTCTGGAGTGACGAATCACGCTCCTCTGTCTGGCAATCCGATGGACAAGTCTGGGTTTGGCGGTACCAGGAGAACGGTACTTGCCTGACTGCATTGTGCCAAGCGTAAAATTTGGTGGAGGGGGGATTATGGTGTGGGGTTGTTTTTCAGGGGTTGGGCTTGGCCCCTTAGTTCCAGTGAAAGGAACTCGTAATCCTTCAGCATACCAAGACATTTTGGACAATTTCATGCTCCCAACTTTGTGGGAACAGTTTGGCCCCTTCCTGTTCCAACATGACTGCGCACCAGTGCACAAAGCAAGGTCCATAAAGACATGGATGAGCGAGTTTAGCATAGAGGAACTTGACTGGCCTGCTCCTCAACCCAATAGAACACCTTTGGGATGAATTAGAGTGGAGACTGCGAGCCAGGCCTTCTCGTCCAACATCAGTGCCTGACCTCACAAATGTGCTTCTAGAAGAACGGTCAAAAATTCCCATAAACACACTCCTAAACCTTGTGGAAAGCCAGAAGAGCTGAAGCTGTTATAGCTGCAAACTGTGGGCCAACTCCATATTAAACCCTACGGATTAAGAATGGGATATCATTAAAGTTCATGTGCATGTAAAGGCAGGCGTCCCAAAACTTTTGGCAATATAGTGTATATAGTATAACTAATTTCCTTTTAGTATGGCAGATTTCAATTCGGGAGGGTCCTGCATCAGCCGAGCACTGTTATTTTTGTATTATTTATATAGGTTACTATTATAGTATTTGTTAATATTTTAAATTAACTTTTAGTTTTATATTTTCAGTTTTCATTTTTTTCATTTTAGATTAAGCTTTAGTAAATTTTGTGTTTTTGTAATTTTTATTGTTTTTTTTTTAATATTTATATTTAGCTACAATTTATTTTTATTTCAGTTAGTTCACGTCAACATTTCTCATTTTCATTTTGTTTTGTTTAAGCTTTTCATCTAATATTTATATTTTATTTTATTTAAATTAACGAAAAACATTTTTAATAGTTTTATTTAACAACACTGTAGCCGAGCACCTGCCATTGAGATGAATGGAAATGCAATTAAATTTCTTTGGGTATTACAGACCTTCTTAAACTCATAACCACAATGTCAAATAATTTTAGTGCATTATAATCAATACATGCCAAAGGTTTACATGTTTAAAGAAACTGAATTGTAAGTGAAATATTGGCACTGTTCCTTCGTAAATTCCTCAAGGAGCATATCCTGTCTTTGTCTAGGCAGAAGAAAAGAGAGATTAATAAAGACGATTAATCAGACATGACGTTGAAGCCAGACTTCCTCAGGCATTCCCTTGATCAGAGTCTAAACCGTGAATCACACAACCTCCACTACTGCTATATTTCATTGAAAAGCATTTTCTTTTCGTTACATAAAACATTGAAATTGCATACATGGTTTTCAGTGCATTTTATCAACAATTTGTTCTTTAAAACCTTGGTTGCAGGTAGTGATTCTGTGCATTGAAGGAATGGGGAATTTAGAGGCTTCAGTCTGTGATCTGGGGTGCGATTCTCAAACATTTGTTACATCAGCTGATTTGTGGGGCAGCTTAGACCTATTCATCAGGCCCTGCTGTCACTGGGCAATGAATTTACGTTCCTCATCCACATACCCTGTCCCGGACCACATCAACGGGGCTCGGCCTGTCAGTCTCACAACCTTCATGTCTGTCACAGAGTTTTGTTTTCTAGAGTTACTGCACTAACTCTATATGATACGGCATTATTAGACACAAAACACAATATTTGAATTAGTTTAATAGCTTATTCACTTGTCCAAAAATTTGAGGTCAGTAAGATTTTTAAATGTTTTTAAAGGTGTCCCTTATGCTCATCAAAGCTGCATATATTTGATCAAAAATACAGTAAAGACGTTAAATTATGAAATAATATCACAATTTAAAAGAATGTGTTATATTTTAATACTTTTTAAAATGTAATTTATTCCTGTGATGACAAAGCTGATTTTTTTAGCAGCCATTACTGTAACTTTTTATCAATTTAATGCATCTATATTCAAAAGTTTAAAAAAAAATTCTTACTGACCCCAAGCCTTTGAACAGTAGTGACTGTTTTTTATTTATTATTTGATTATCTTTTTATTTCAGTTTTTGTTGCTATGATGTCTTAAATAATCTTTTGATGTAGGAATCAAAATAATGATCAAAGTATGTTTTGATAAAAATGATCATCCTAATTAAGTTGAAATGTTACTATTGTTCAACAGAATTTAGATTCAGTTCTAGTCATATCATAATTGGTTTATTGTCAGAATTACAAAAGATGATGTGTTCAGTGTTATCAAAAAAATCAATAAAAACACAATAGTGCAAAAATTCGTATACTTAATTGAAGGCATGTGTCTGTGGCCAAATGATTAAAAATGAGTTTGTGAAATTAGGTACCATATGTATATTAATCTTCCAGTTCTGTACCATAATTCATTTTAGGTTTGAAATTTACAACCTGTTTTTCTGCTCTGGGTCAGTTGGGGTAATAACATTGAACGCTTTCATTGGCGCTCACAAATTCTCAATTAACACACGATCGTATGATGAATGCCCTAACATCCCTAGTTCAAACCACTGGACCGCTATTCCAAGACACAATATTGGATTGCCCCTTTGGCTTTAAGAGGCAGGACCTCATTAGCGACTGGTCTAACATGACCTTTATGTTGAAGTGTCTGTGATGCACACTTCTATGGCGGTACTCTAATCAGCAGGGATTAATAGAGAGCAGCTTTGGAAATTAATGTTGTGGTCCAGTGCTGCTGATGGAGATGTCAGCTATTCTAATGAGCACCGCTGCACTGTCTTTCCTCCTCTAACAGAGACCATACGTGGAATAGGATATAATCTACATCGATTTTTCAATGGCCACCTTCAACGCTGGTCACTCTATCCCCTAGTGTTAAGAGGAGAGAGCGTATTGATCGTGACAAGGCAGCAGCTTTTAGTCAGGGAGCCACTGCAGGGGAATCCAGTGGAAGGTCTGGCCCTCTTTGTCACATTAAGCCACTCAGTGTTGTCTATATCAGGGTATGTAAGTGTTGTAATGTGGTGGAGGAAGAAATCAATGATAGTATGTGTGCGCAGGTGGTAAATCTCTTCTACTTTAAATGCAGACAGAGGGGGACCGATGATTCAGTAACATGAAGACTTAAAAGAAGATTTCAGCCAAAAATGACCCTCATCTCCCTTGTGTTGTTCTTAAACCCATTTGTATTTTCTGTGGGACACAAAATTAGATGTTTTTGAAGAATCATTAAATGAAAGAAAGAAAGAAAGAAAGAAAGAAAGAAAGAAAGAAAGAAAGAAAGAAAGAAAGAAAGAAAGAGAGAAAGATAGAAAGAAAGAAAGAAAGAGACAAAGAGAGAAAGAAAGAAAGAAAGAAAGAAAGAAAGAAAGAAAGAAAGAAAGAAAGAAAGAAAGAAAGAGAAGTAGGTCTTGTGTGCTATAACAATTGTTTCTCATATACATCTGCAATAGAAGACATGGTTGTGTAAAATTGGAATTTTAATTGGATTCAAAAATTTAAACTGGGAAAATGAAGTGTTCTTCCACCTTGGTGCATTAATTGATTTAATGTAAAGAATTATATAAAAGCTAAGTATACATTTCTATCCACCTCATTTTTCAACTTGGAAGTCTATTTCGTGTGAATGTGCAAAACTTCCGATTCATTATTCACTATAGGTAAATAACTAGAAGAATTTCAAAGTGCAGTAAACAGTAAAACCTTGTGTGTTTATGATTACAATAATACATTGAAATAATATAACAAATTCCAGTTTGCAACATTAAGCAGCATAGCAGGCTGCTTTAAATTGCAATTCTGCATCCTGTTTGCTACCACATTTTAATTTCTGGAATCAAAATTTAAAGGGGTCATGAATTGAGAAATCAACTTTTCATTCAGCCTTTGATATATAAAAGTTCATTGTGATATAAGAATATCCTGTAAGTTTCGGAGCTGAAAAGAGTGTGCCAGAGTGTGGCGAAACATCGCCTTAACCGAAGAAGAGGAACGCCTGATTCTGTAGCCCCGCCCACCGATTTGTGCATGGCATGTTATAGATAAATAACATAGGCCTACGTGGAGCTAAACCGGATCAAACTTCCAAGCAATAAACATGCTGCATAAGCTTCATTTGGATTCCAATATTATGAATGCATGGATGAACTTTATTTTTAATGAATATCCAGCTCACGTGGGGAAGACATTGCGCATTTGTTCCTTCATTTCACTACGGATTCGTTTGTAAACAAAAGACTGGATTTGCAGACAGGATGAGATTACATGAATGAATGAAGCAACACACTTATGTGAGTAAAAAATGTTTTTTATATGTGATAGTATTGCATTGTTACAGATCATTTGATATCTCTTGATTATGTGTACGTGTCTAACTGAACATAACTTAGCACGCTGTCACATCCTTTATTTGAGGTGTTGTTGGCTCATTGTGCTGCGATTCGGGATCAGACTCGGACATGTATGGGCCAGGGCTTGCAAAGCCCAACTTCCCGGGGCTATGTGTTTTCCAGTCGGGCTACCAAAACGTACAGTGGGGAGAACAAGTATTTGATACACTGCCGATTTTGCAGGTTTTCCTACTTACAAAGCATGTAGAGGTCTGTAATTTTTATCATAGGTACACTTCAACTGTGAGAGACTGAATCTCAGAAAATCCAGAAAATCACATTGTATGATTTTTAAATAATTAATTTGCATTTTATTGCATGACATAAGTATTTAATCACCTACCAACCAGTAAGAATTCCGGCTCTCACAGACCTGTTAGTTTTTCTTAAAGAAGCCCTCCTGTTCTCCACTCATTACCTGGTGAGAAGGCAACCACTGTTGGCGCAATTATTAGAAAATGGAAGAAGTTCAAAATGACAGTCAGTCTCCCTCGGTCTGGGGCACCATGCAAGATTTCACCTCGTGGGGCATCAATGATCATGAGGAAGGTGAGGGATCAGCCCAGAACTACACAGCAGGACCTGGTCAATGACCTGAAGAGAGCTGGGACCACAGTCTCAAAGAAAACCATTAGTAACACACTACGCCGTCATGGATTAAAATCCTGCAGCGCACGCAAGGTCCCCCTGCTCAAGCCAGCGCATGTCCAGGCCCATCTGAAGTTTGCCAATGACCATCTGGATGATCCAGAGGAGCAATGGGAGAAGGTCATGTGGTCTGATGAGACAAAAATAGAAAATGGTCTAAACACCACTCGCCGTGTTTGGAGGAAGAAGAAGGATGAGTACAACCCCAAGAACACCATCCCAACCGTGAAGCATGGAGGTGGAAACATCATTCTTTGGGGATGCTTTTCTGCAAAGGGGACAGGACGACTGCAACGTATTGAGGGGAGGATGGATGGGGCCATGTGTCGCGAGATCTTGGCCAACAATCTCCTCATATCCTCAATCATACAATGTGATTTTCTGGATTTTTGTTTTAGATTCCGTCACTCACAGTTGAAGAGTACCTATGATAAAAATTACAGACTTCTACATGCTTTGTAAGTGGGCAAACCTGCAAAATCGGCAGTGTATCAAATGATGCTTTGGAGAAATGCAGCCCAGTGGATCTGTAGTTCCCATGCATGCTTTGCAAGGGACTGCATTAGGAGAGTAAATTTAGGGATAAAGGGCCCTATCATAGACCCGGCGCAATGCGATGCCAGGCGTGACGCAAGTGTTTTTTGCTAGTTTCAGCCTGAGGCAGTTATCATTTTCACGTCCAACGCCACATTGTTTAAATAGCAAATGCACTCGCGCCCATCTGTTCGCCCATGGACGTGCTGGTCTGAAAACGAGGTGTGTTCAAATTCCGCCATGTAAATAGCGAATCCGCCATGGTGCAACTGGCTTTTAAAGGGAATGGAAGATGAGACTCTGATAAATAGAGCCCTAAGTGTTATTTTATGTGTTTTTCAGTAAAGGGGAAGATGTTGGTAGTTTATGTTAATGTTTAATGTTCAGTTACGTTGTAGTTGGACATTTAGGGGAGTTTCTGTTATTGATTTTTTCACTGTTATGGTGCTTTTAATGTCATCTTTGTAGCTTGAAAGCCCCTGGTTACTACGAACTGTCCTTGTATGGCGAGAATTGTGTAAAGATTCTTCAGAAATGTATATTTTTGTGTTTCATGGAAACCAGTATATGGTTTTGGAATGAAATGAATACCAGTAAATGATTTTTTCATTAAAGTAGCCTCACTAAAAACTTGTGCCCGAGTAAAGCAGTCTTTGCTAGGCACAGCATCTAAGATCCAATCTCCCTGTGAACATTCCTGGACGAAACAAACAAGGGAAACACATTTTGATCCAACATCGCAGAGTAGATAATTAATTTGATGTGAGGAAGCATCACAATCTGTCAGTTCTTCCACTGACAGCAGCGATGGGAATAAAATTATTCCACAAACAAAGCTGAATCTTTTGTCCCAAGAGCCTTTAGATGTTATGCATCTTTTGTAATTGCATTCCGCTGCTGTTTGTGCCTGAAACAAAACAAGATTTATGACAATTGCAGCCGATCAAACATGTATACAAGAAGGAAATTAATGGCCGTCTCCTCAAAGTTCATGGCTGATTGTCATTTGTGCTATGGCTCAGAGGTGTGCTGAATGTTAATGAAAAAGTTGATCTGAGAAACAGCGGCTCAGCAGTGCAGGGCAGACACAGACACATGAAAAATGCATGGAGCTCTGTGTGTACCTTCAACTTCACTCATCGGAATTCCACTCCCATTCCAACTGGCCAACAAGCAAGAATATCAATTACATTAGCAATTTGGGTGGTAGCGAGCGAGTGGGTAACCACTGAGCAGCTCTCGTGAGACACACCACTCCGAATGCACGCAATGGCCATTCTGAGCACCATACTCAGCAGTCACCTCAGGAAAACGTCCAACTTATTGTGTTAATAGAGACTGAAGTGTTTTCACCAACGAATATGTTCATTAACATCGTGATTCATGTGGAGAATCAAACATCTCAGTGTGGGTTCTCTGGGTCCTCTGTTCACCTCAAATGAGTGCCAGTGTCTAGCTGGAAACCTGTTACTATTAGCGTACTGCATAATTAACAAATTCGGTCTGTGTGTGTTTCAGGAAAACCCATATATGTGTAATAACGAATGCGACGCTGAAACCGAGGAGCTGGCCCACCCGCCCGAGCTCATGTTTGACTCTGAAGGACGAAACCCCACTACATTCTGGCAGTCGACCTCCTGGAAGAAATATCCGAAGCCCCTTCAGGTCAACATCACACTGTCCTGGAACAAAACAATAGAACTCACAGATGACATTGTCCTTACCTTTGAGTCTGGCCGACCTGAGCAATTAGTCTTGGAGAAGTCTCTGGATTACGGTCGTACGTGGCAGCCGTATCAGTTTTACGCTGCTGACTGTTTGGATGCCTTTACTATGGAGCCAAAAGCAGTACATCAGCTGACCCAAAGCAGTATGCTAGAAATCATCTGCACTGAGGTCTATTCAACGGGCTATGTGTGGAAGTACGACAAAACTGTACGCTTTGAGATCAAAGACCGCTTCGCCCTTCTTGCTGGTCCGAGACTGCACAACATGGCTTCTCTGTATGGGCAGCTGGACACCACCAAGAACCTAAGGGATTTCTTCACCCTCACTGACCTTCGCATCAGACTTCTACGGCCTGCCACCGGAGCCACAATGGTGGATGAGAACAACCTCTCTAGATACTTCTACGCCATCTCTGACATCAAAGTGCAGGGCAGGTAAGTCTTAATTTAACAGAACATGCCTATCATTGGGTTTCCATCTAAGTATTTTTGCTTAAAACTAAAAATATTAAAAAAAAACTAAAAATTTATATTAATAATAATTAATTCCAATGTTTACTTTGGAAATGTAATAGGTTACAGATTTCAAGTTACCCTATTAAAAATGTATTAAGTAGTGTAACTTTTACAATTACTTTATTAAAGTAATGTAACTGATTACATTTTATTACTTTTTGATTACTTTTCTAATTTCCAGCACTAAAACGCCTTTTTATCACTTGCCATGGTGGCAACTCTCAGACAAGTTGTAGCCTAAAGCTTTCAGCAGCAATGTGGATTGATGTAATTGGCAGAAGTGGTGCTCTGCCAATTCAAACAAGAGAGCCAATCAAAAGCATTAGAATAGCATCGTTTTACTAAAACGATAAATACAGGAGGCATCGTGCACATCAAAAACTGGCAAAGCAACCAATTAATATTATTCAACATATCCTAGCTTTTTACAGAAAATATTCAATGTAACCCCCTTTGTAATCATTAACATTTTCATAGGTAACTGTAATTTAATTACACATTTTCTCAGTAACTCTAACAGTTATATTTATTTTGTAATTAAATTACGTAATCTAGTTACATGTAACAAGTTACTCCCCAACACTATAACAGTGTACTTGCGATGCACAGCAACCCCCGTGAAACATTAGTCATGATAAAAAAAAGCTCAAAGACTTGTAAAAGCAGCTAAAATGTGCTTTTAACTCATATTTGCTTTTATCAACACTATCGGTTTTAGGTTTAGGGTCGGGTTTAGTGAAAGAGTGTATGTGATAGTTTATAAATGTCTCTAAAAAGTTATTGCTCTATCACGATACGTACAGCACCCAACGTAATAAAATGTTGCCAAATTCACATTTATCCATTTCGTATAAAAGTGAATGTGCTTTTAGCACCAATCACAGTACATTTCAACACAAGTGTTGAAAATCATGCAAGGAGCAACATAATACCAATTCACAGAAATGTCAGCACAGGAACGTTTTTCCATTGAGCCTGGGTTGCATAAATTACAGTGGAAACTCACTTACAGAATAAAGACGCAATTGCAGAAACTCATTAACACAATAAAGAAACACAATAAAGACGCAAACATGACTTTCTAGATGCAAACATGATTTGTTCGCCTCCAGTGGCCAAGAAATGAACTGTTACTTTAGGGACAAGATTTATAAAATGAACCCAGCACAGAATCTGGCGCCTCCAGTGGCCAAGAAGCAAACTGCATATAACAATGGCAAAAAGGTCACTATGGTTACTTCAGGGCCAAGATTTATAAAATGATTCCTGCACATAATATGCCAAATTTGGTTTCATAAATCTAAAAGCTCTGCTGACTGCACGCTCACTTTCAGGATGAAACTATGCCAAGTTTTATGCATGTAGCCCTGGCTCTTTTGCAGGGCTCCATTGTGTCAAATGACAGAATAAGCATAATGAGTGACCACTCTCATTCTACTCTAAAATTAGAAGTCAAACTGAATGAGGGACATTGCAATGGGCAATAAAGAATAAAATGGACCTCAAAGGTCTCATTCAGCTTGCATAAAAAGAGCAAAAAGTGCAGATTGACTTCACAATGTCTTCACAAGTCAAATGACGGCACAATAGAAACACAAACACAGCAGCTGCTCTCTAAATTGGGCCGGAATGGCTCATAAGCAGTTGGTTTATGTGAGGATAACTTGGTTCATAATGACGCATTTGATAGGTCCCTTGTGAATCTAAATGCACAACTCTAAATTAGGATTCAAAGGACTGCAGTGGTAGATTAGGGCAATTACGGAGTGAGCTAATTGGAAAGAGATTAATCTACTAATTAAGACCATTTACTGCTGATTAAATAATAACCACTGGGGACACATCACCATGCAAGTGTGCCTGTTGGGCGACATTAATATGACTTTGCATCTGTAATGATTACTGAGGGGTATTTTATGTAGATGGTGGCGCATGGTTTTTGATTCTTCATATTGCACACCTTTAGAGTTTAGAGAACAATAGACTGATACGTTATCATTTGAAGACCCATTGCACAATATTTCAAACTCATTTTATAGTTCAAAGGAAGTCAAATACATGCACACCACAGTAGACAATACTCCTCCTGTGTCAAGAATTGTTTGCTTATTGAGTTGAATGAGCCGACAAATCTTAAATTAGGCTTGGGAAATCATGCACATGGTCCATCACTGAGGCATAAATAAACAAAACAAGAAAATGTTTGACATTTGTCAAATTGTTTTACCTGATTCAGACAGCTTCACTGTAGTGTAAACAATACAATGTTAAAACGTTCAAAAATATCCTAGAGCCCATTTTGGATTTCTAGATTAGACTTTTAACGTTTCACCCAAACATGAAAATTCTATCATAATTTATTCATCCTCATATCTGTATGTACAAATTCATTAACAGAATGTCTTTAGTCAATAACAGAATTCTGCACACCAGAAAATATATATAAAAAGGGTGGTTCAGATCGATTGTCAACTTTGAAGGCCGTTGGAAAAAAAACAATGTAGACCTAAAATGAGTTTGTCAGCACCCCTCACGTTCATGTGTGGAACTTATAGAGCAAAGAGGAGATAAGTGGCTGCTCTATGTCTTAATGAAGGCATGTGGGGCTGCTGTTGTTTGTCTTTGATGTGTTGAGTCTGTGAGAAGAGAGAGGTATGGAGGATGCAGTGCTTGATGTTGGGAAGAATCTCCACCTATCTCCAGTCTAGTCCAAATTATCCTCACAGGAAGTCTTGGGTTCAATAAAAGCTACAATTGAGTCATCATACTTCAAAAATACTGCTTTCTGTTTCATTCAATAAGACCATAAATGCGATGCATCAATTAAAATTTACTGGCAAACCGATTCTGTGATAAAAGAGTGAAATTCTTTGATCTCTTTTAACAATGCAAGAAGAAAGTCTTTTGACTTATTTCAAAAATGACTCTTTCACATAAAGCAAAATAACTTCTTTAGGTAATGATAAGGAAGGAAAAGTGACGTATGTTTCAGCAAACAACTTTGTTTACGATTAAATAAGTGTTCAATCTGAGGCTTCTGCTTCTTTGCAGTCATTTATTAGTTCCTGAGGCAAATCAGAAGGGAATACAGGTACATCCAATATCTTCTCCTGCCTGTGGGTTTTCAATTCAATTTAATCCCAAAAAATTCTGACACAGAGAAGAATATTTCAGAGGTTTTTTGACCAGGATTGTGTAGTTATTCACTTGGATGGGGTTAGTAGTTTTGAAGCAATGCCTCCGAACGAAGTCCCTCTAGCACTCAGAAGAAAGAGGTATAGGATAGGAATACATACATAAACAAACAAGTGCCGTTATGATTCAGAACTGGGGGGTATTCCAGAAAGCAGGTTATGTGACATACCTGGGTATGTTTAAGGGTAAGTAAGCAGATAACCTTAACTTTCAGTTCCAAAAACAGAGGTAACTTTCAGGGTATGTAAGTAACCATAGCAACTCACTCTCTGAACATAACCTGCTCCAGAGCAGGTTATGTTCCAAGGTTAGTTTGCTTAAGAGGTATTCAGATACATGTTATAAAATTAATATAGTTATATTAATATAACCACATTTGTTATTACAGTTATATAATATACATATAACATACAACAATGTTTATTCTAAAGCACTATTATAACAAGGTGATGTTTAAATGTTAATTCAATTCAAATTTATTTCACTGATTCTTGAGATAAGGGACAAAACATGTTTTAGATGTTAAAAAATAAAAACTAACACTACATTATTAAAAATTGGTATTTTTGTAGACAAAGGTCTCAGATAATGAACCATGTAAGAGAACAGGCTTATTTCTAAATATTTTTTCTAAAAAATTATATTTATTCACTCCATAACTTAATTTGTGTCAACTCCATCAGACACACTAAAAAGCATGCTAATTTAATTCAATCCATCCAAAAATAATGTAAAATCTTCAGTTATGTAATATTGGTTTTCAGTAAAGGATCTAAATCATAAAATACATCTCTGTTTATTTTTTGTTTGTTTTCACACTATTATGAACAACCCAGTTTCTAAATTCCTTAATTTTAAATATTATTCTTAATATTAAACATATATCACCGATGTTCTTAGGTAATTAAGACATAATATCATGTAGTTCCATTGATGTTTTAACATTTTTACACAATAAATTAAAAAAAAGAATAAGACATTTTATTCAAAATTAACAAAAACCTTCACCTGACGGTGTAAAATATTGATGGAGTTGACAAATACTGACGGTGTTGACAAAGGTCGAGCTGAGGCCAAATATACAATATATGTAAATAGAATCATGAAACAGCATTAGAAGAATTCCCCATATGCAAAAAACATATTAAATCACATTATACAGACTTTTTGAGAGCACTTGTCAACTATCAGACATAAAACCTGACAGAGTTGACGTCTGACAGACAAAATTACATTTTTTTCCACCTTAACTATGTTGTACAGTGGAGCAATTTAGTTTTTTTCCTCAGTTGTAGCTGCCTTAATAAACATAAAAATGGCAAGATTTATCCCACAACTATTTACAGAAACTATTACACTGCGATGACGGAGTTGACATGTTAAGACTGTGACCGCAGAGACTTCAATATTGTTTGTTTAAAATATTTAAAAAATCTATAATTTCCAGGACTATGCGTGAGATCCACAATGAGCAGGAAATAGTAAGTGCTCCTCAGAGTTAAAGCTGCCCATGACACAGCCTGATTTATTCAGAATTATAAAAAATCCTGACGGAGTTGACACAAAGTGAGGACACAACTTTTATAGCTATTTTTAATAGAAAATATAATTCAATATTTACTTGTTGTATTGTTTGATATCTTAAAGATCTCTGCCTTTTAATGTAACTGTGTATTTTTTAATTTGTTGCATTTTTAAACACTTTGTTTGGCAGTTTTACATTGTGACCTAATGCTGAGGACATGTTAGATTACATGTGTTTCCAAGTACAGAGTGTGCTTTTAAAATAATACTAAAGAAATTATTTAAAAGAATAAGCAATGAATGTCCTGAGTATACAAATTTCCCTTAGATGTAACTTTTTAAGTATTAAAACATAACGTAACATAAATAGGGCTTTTGTGTTTGGGACATGTTTTGTCCCTTATCTCAAGAATCAGTGATTTATTATTTATTTTATTGTCATCTCACACATGGATCTGCATTCAATTAATTAGCATCAAACAAACAATATAATCCTTATTCTCAGTGAATAAAGATTACTTATTAAATGAAGACTGAAAAAATTATTGCACAACCACCAAATAGGTGGCGATGTGCACTAAGTAGCTTATGTAAATCGCCATTAAACAAAAGAAGAAGAGGTTTTTTTTTTTTTTTTAAGAAGAGGAAGTAGAATGGCACGCTTTTTCTTAGCGTCTGTTTCCATGGTGAATCATCGATTGTTGCTCTGTTGAGAATGTCTTGTGTGTTAACCGGGAACATACTCTGAGTTGTCTGAACTACACTCCCTGGTTTTTGGAACCAGCATACCTCGAGTAAGCAAGGTCTGAGTTAATCAACCGAGAGTTCAAGGTATATGTGACGGTAAGTTAGAGAGTAAGTAAGATCTGCTCCCTAGTAATGCTATGCTATAATAAATAAAAAATTTAATGAAATTGCAGTCATGTACTTCAAACAATTTTAAAACTAAGATTGAGTGTGTTAATCTGTATAAAACCCTGGGAATGAAAAATAAGCCAATAAAAACCCGAAAACATAAGAAAAGCACCTTTGAATGAGGTTTTGAAATCATCGAGTTGTTCTCCAGTTCCCTTTCAGTCGGTCACGTTCGACGTACGTCGGACGTCACCGACGAATTGGGATCACTTCTGGGAGCCCCTATCAGCTTCGAGTGTATAGAGAACGGGCCAATGGCCATTGGCGTGCGAGATTTGCATCTCGCGCTCCGCCCCGCATCGCGGGTATAAAGCGGAAGCGGATGCCGCGCACATTTGTCATTCACTTCGGAGCCAAACAGGTGTCCATAAAAGACTGTTCCTGCTTCAGCAGAGAGAAAGACAGAGAGCGAGAGAAGAGGCTTTTGTGCTGGGGAGAAGGCACGTGCAGTGACAACCGCGAGCTCACCGAGATCGGTGAAATAACTGCTGTTCTTACAGCATCCTGATTGGTTCGGTGGGGGCGTTCCACGGTGAGTGCATACACAGGCTGCACTATTTCCTGTGTTTTGCCGTGGTTGTTCCCTGGGTGCTTCGGCACGTTAAAAGAGCTTCTTCTAAAAGAGCAACACGGGTGTGACACTGCGTCTTTTTCAAGATGTCATTCCACCCGTGCGTTTCTGGATGCGGTCGTTCCCTGTCACCAGCTGACGGTCACAATCGCTGCCTTACATGTCTGGGTATTCAACATGCTGAGGCAGCGTTTGTGGATAGCTCGTGTTCCCATTGCGGGAACATGACTATCTCGGCGTTTAGGTCGAGACTCGCCTACCTTCGGGAGGGTGGAGTCCCCTTACCTATGCCCCGATCTAGTGCTATTCCTGCCCAGCAGAATAGACCTACTTCGAACGAATAGCCAGGGTGACCTGAGGATCACGTTTAGGGCACACCTGCCGAGCCAGCCTCCGTGGGCCCCTAAACCCTCTGAAGTGCCGCAGCCGGTTGAGCTTCCAGAGGAAGTCGCTGGCCCCTCCCGGGGTGGTCCAGCGGTGACCTTTGGAGATCCAGCAGACGATAGGATGTCGATCGCTGCATCGGAGGGGGAGTTTCAGTCCTCGGGGGATGAAGACTCGGCTGCGTTGCCTCCCTCTGGGAGAGTGGCGTTGCCCGAGACGGACCCCGAGCTGACGGCTATGCTTTTCCGGGCCTCCGAAAAGGCCGGGCTTGTGTGGAACCCTCCACCGTGTCCCGAGCCTTCTAGGCTGGATGATTGGTTTCTCGGGGCGGCTCGCACTGGTTCTCAGCGTCCCGCCCCGGTGCCTTTCTTCCCGGAAGTGCATGAGGAGCTCACAAGGTCGTGGACGGCACCTTTTCTGCCAGAAACCGGCCGAGTGGCTCCTCCCTCCTCACTACCCTCGACGGCGGGCCAGCCAAGGGGTACGTGGGGATCCCGCCGGTGGAACGGGCTGTTGCGATGCAACTGTGTCCGGCGTCCGCTTCCACCTGCCGTGGAGACCCACGCCACCCATCCAAGGCCTGTAAGTTCTCCTCCAGTCTAACTGGGAAGGCTTACAAGGCTTGTGGACAGGCTGCGTCCGCCTTGCATGCCATGGCGTTGCTCCAGGTACACCAGGTCCAGGCACTCATGGACATGCACGAGGGTAGGCCTGACCCAGAGCTCCTCCGGGAGCTCCGGACGGCGACGGACCTCGCCCTTCGGGCGACGAAAGTCACCGCCCGTTCCATTGGTCAGGCGATGTCCACTCTTGTGTGCCCAGCCGCAGCACCTCCGCCTGCTCGTCGCCGAGGGCGGCCGCCCGCCGCCGCCCCCAGCCCAGCAGCAGCCTCCACCAGGGCAACGGCGTGGAGCTGGCCGCGGGAAGGCCGTCCAGCCCGCTCAGGCCGCTGCCAAGCCAGGTGGCAAGCGCCGTCGCAAGAGACCCTGAGACGGGCCACCCAGAGATGGAGGAGACAGCTCTTCAGGAAGTGGTGACAGCACCGCTCCTTCTCCCGGAGTAGGGCCGGGAGAGAATTTTTCGTTCCTGTTTGGTTTCTGTTCCGCCACTGGCCTTCGTGCCAGTGGTACCCAAAACTTCAAAGAAAGAGCTGTTTCTAAAATCTCTGGGTGCCAAGAGAGCACGCTTGGCGGTGTACGACGCTCCCATGCCTTGTCACCCTCCGGTGCCTCTCATATCGCCAGCAGGGGGTGCTGGCTGTGTCCAGGACGCACACAAGAGGCCTCCGCACACCCGTGCACCCCCTCAGCGGAAGCAGGTAAGTGTTGCATTGAACTCAGACCCCACTTCGGGCCGCTATGCCGTCCGAGTCGGGTCCCTGCACTCCGCTGCGCTGGTTGCCATTGGTCCCGCTGGTTCGGTCGCTGGGAGCCTGGCTAGCGCTCCCCAGCCCGTCCCGCTGGCTCATCCGTACTATCAGACTCGGCTATGCGATTCAGTTCGCCCGGCGGCCCCCCAAATTCAGGGGCGTTCACTTCACCTCCGTGTCGAAGGAGAGCGCCCCCGTGCTACGGGCGGAGATCGCAGTCCTACTGGCGAAGGACGCGATAGAGCCGGTCCCTCCAGCCGATATGAAGACAGGCTTCTACAGCCCGTACTTCATTGTACCCAAGAAAGGCGGCGGGTTAAGGCCAATCTTGGACCTGCGGTTCTTGAATCAGTCCCTTCACAGGCTGCCGTTCAGAATGCTAACGCAGAAACGCATCATCAGGTGCATCCGTCCCCAAGATTGGTTTGCAGCGATCGACCTGAAGGACGCTTACTTTCATGTCTCGATTCTCCCTCGACACAGACCGTTCCTACGCTTTGCGTTCGAGGGACGGGCATATCAGTACAGAGTCCTACCCTTCAGGCTGTCCCTGTCGCCCTGTGTCTTCACGAAAGTCGCGGAGACGGCCATTGCTCCCATGAGAGAGCGTGGTGTTCGCATCCTCAACTACCTCGACGACTGGCTGATTCTGGCTCAGTCGCGGGTGCAGTTGTGCGAACACAGGGACATGGTGCTCAGTCACCTCAGCCTGTTGGGACTTCGAGTCAACTGGGAAAAGAGCAAACTCTGCCCCGTGCAGAGGATCTCTTTTCTCGGTATGGAGTTGGACTCGGTCAATCTGGCAGCGTGACTCACAGAGGAGCGCGTCCAGTCGGTGTTGAACTGCTTGAATTCGTTAAAATGCAGGACAGCGGTACCACTGAAACATTTTCAGAGGCTCCTGGGGCATATGGCATCCGCAGCCGCAGTGACGCCGCTCGGATTGCTTCATATGAGGCCGCTTCAACACTGGCTACACAACCGAGTCCCGAGATGGGCGTGGCAGAGCGGCTCGTTCCGTGTCTCAGTAACACCGAAGTGTCGCCAAACCTTCAGTCCGTGGTTGGACCCTTCGTTTCTACGGGCAGGAGTTCCCCTAGAACAAGTGTCCAGGCATGCTGTTGTCTCCACGGATGCCTCATCCACCGGCTGGGGGGCCACGTACAACGGGCTTGCAGTTTCGGGTCTGTGGACGGGGCCTCAACTGCAATGGCATATCAATTGCCTCGAGCTGTTAGCAGTTCGTCTTGCGCTGGGCCGCCTCAAAGGGCCGCTACGAGGCAAGCACGTTCTGGTCCGTACGGACAACAATGCGGCTGTTGCGTACATCAACAAACAGGGTGGTCTACGCTCCCGCCGCTCGACGAGCTCTCACAACAGCAAGTGCTCCCAGGAGAGTGGAGACTCCATCCCCAGGTGGTCCAGCTGATCTGGAGTCGCTTCGGGACCGCACAGGTAGACCTGTTTGCCGCCCCGGACACGTCTCACTGCCAGTTGTTCTATTCCCTGACCGGGGGGACCCTCGGCTCGGATGCGCTGGCACACAGCTGGCCCCGGGGCCTACGCAAATATACATTTCCCCCAGTGAGCCTTCTTGCACAGACACTGTGCAAGATCAGGGAGGACGAGGAGCAGGTCTTGTTAGTTGTGCCATACTGGCCCAACCGGACCTGGTTCCTGGAACTAGTGCTCCTCGCGACAGCACCTCCTTGGCCCATTCCTCTGAGGAAGGACCTCCTGACTCAGAGACGGGGCACCCTGTGGCACCCGTGTCCGGACCTCTGGAAACTCCATGTCTGGTCCCTGGACAGGACACGGAGGTTCTAGGTGGCCTACCACAGACTGTGGTAGACACCATCACTTCCGCCAGAGCCCCCTCTACGAGGCGCCTCTACGCGTTGAAGTGGAACCTGTTCGTCGAGTGGTGTTCTTCTCGACGAGAAGACCCCCGAAGATGTTCGATCAGCTCTGTGATTTCCTTCCTGCAAGAAGGGTTGGAGCGAAGGCTGTCTCCCTCCACCCTCAAAGTGTATGTTGCCGCTATCGCTGCAAATCACGGCATGGTTGATGGTAAGTCCCTAGGGAAGCACGGTCTGGTTGTCAGTTTCCTGAGGGGGGCGAGGAGATTAAATCCGCCTCGCCCTCACTCTATACCCTCTTGGGACTTATCTCTGGTGCTAACCGCATTGCAGAGGGCTCCCTTTGAACCTTTGCAGTCAGTAGAGTTAAAAATCCTGTCTTGGAAGACAGTACTCCTGACTGCATTGGCTTCCATCAAGAGGGTAGGGGACCTGTAGGCATTTTCGGTCGACGAATCGTGCCTGGAATTCGGGGCGGGTAACTCTCATGTAATCCTGAGACCTCGGCCCGGATATGTGCCCAAGGTTCCCACCACTCCCTTTCGGGACCAGGTGGTGAACCTGCAAGCGCTGCCTTCGGAGGAGGCAGACCCAGCCCTGGCTTTTCTCTGTCCCGTTCGCGCTCTGCGGACTTACGTGGACAGAACGCAAAGCTTCAGGACCTCAGAACAGCTCTTCATCTGTTACGGAGGCCAGCAGAAGGGAAAGGCTGTCTCCAAGCAGAGGATGGCTCACTGGATAGTGGATGCCATCGCCTTGGCGTATGAATCCCAAGGCGTGCCCTGCCCGCTTGGGTTGAGGGCCCACTCCACCAGGAGTGTGGCCTCTTCCTGGGCGCTGGCACACGGCGCCTCGCTGACAGATATATGTAGAGCTGCGGGCTGGGCGACACCTAACACATTCGCTAGATTCTATAGCCTCCGTGTAGAGACGGTTTCTTCCCGTGTGCTCGCTTCAAATAGCCAGTAACACCGAAGGGCCCGTTCTAGTGTCGGCTTGCTGCGCCATTCCCCTCCTCATGGACCGGATACGTGCGCTGATATGCTCCAGTCGAGTTTCGAGTAGTAACTGTGGCGTTTTCCATAGGGATCCCAATTTGTCGGTGACGTCCGACGTACGTCACCGACGTGACCGACTGAAAGGGAACGTCTCGGTTACGTATGTAACCCTCGTTCCCTGAAGGAGGGAACGGAGACGTACATCCCGTCGCCACAGTTGCTGTACCATCACTGCAGCGGCCGAGTCACTAGTTCGGCTCCTCAGTGAAAAACAAATGTGCGCGGCATCCGCTTCCGCTTTATACCCGCGATGCGGGGCGGAGCGCAAGATGCAAATCTCGCACGCCAATGGCCATTGGCCCGTTCTCTGTACACTCGAAGCTGATAGGGGCTCCCAGAAGTAATCCCAATTCGTCGGTGATGTCCGACGTACGTCTCCGTTCCCTCCTTCAGGGAACGAGGGTTACATACATAACCGAGACGTTTTTCCTTCAAAACGTAAGTGGACATGCACACATGAATTAACCTGTCTGAATGAAAGTAAAGGTGATATGCAAAGTTAAATTGGGAAAAATGGACAAAAATATGCATGTGCTAAACACGTTTTGCTTAAACTGTTTGTGACCTTTACTTGATAAGAGTACATTTAGCATGTATTTTAAGCTTTTACACTGTCAAACTGTTGTAAAATCGTGCATGCAAACACATTATTTATTAAATTTATAGTTTACCCAAGAATGAAAATTGTCATTATAGACTCACCCTCATGTTGCTTCAAAGCTTACTTTCTTCAATTAATAAAATGAATGAGGGGGTCTTCTAAAAGGATGCAAAAGTACCATAAAAGCAGTTCATACAACTTGTGTTCTATACTCATTGCAAAATGTAAGCTATATTAATCTCCCAACTCTTTTATATAGTTGAATATATAAGTACGTCCAACTATATCCACTGCAAAAATGCTTTTCTTATTTAGCATTTGTCTTGTTTCCAGTCTAAATATCTAAAAATTCTTAAATCAAGATGCATATACTAGATAGCTCACTTCATTTTGATTTTTTCCCCCCCCAGAAAACAAGAAAAAATATCTTATGTCATTTCACTTATCTAGTGAAAGCATCTTAATTTAAGAATTTTTAGATATTTGGACTGGAAACAAGACAAAAACACTAAGAAAAGCATTTTTTGCAGTGTCTGCATATAAACAGTACACTCAGTATACATGTAAACAATATCATCACCCAGCTCTAATCTAATAAATGCCTGCTATAAGGCATGAAGCGACGCAACTGACACTGGTAGGTTGCATGATAATGACAACATGGCGAATGTAGTACGTCCAGATTATATTCATACTACACACACTCATATTATATAGAACATACTTTTTTAGTGGTCGTAAAGTAGTTACTTATTCAAAATAAGTACCTACTCAAGAGAGTATGTGATTTCAGATGCAGCCTCTATTTTGGTTTCGTTTTCTGTCACCTGTTTGTCTGTGTTCCTTTGTTCTCCTTTTCCCACCATAATCAGTTTCCATGGATATTCATTTAATCATAACAGCTGTTCATTATTTAGTTCATCACCATGTGTATTTAAGTTCCTCACCTTCACTTATTTGTCCGGTATTGTTTATGCAAGGCACACTGTTTCGAGTTGTTGGCTTATGTGTAATAAAGACTGCCAATATTTATACCTTCTTCTTCATCCTTGGACTTAAACCGTGACAGAGGGTTCATAAAAATTGCAGGTTATTTTTTATTTAGTACTGTCCTGAATAAGGTATTTCACATAACAGATGTTTACATATAGTAAACAAGACAAAAAAGAATTTATAAAAATGACCCTGTTCAAAAGTTTACATATGCTTGATTCTTAATATGTGTCATTACATGGATGATCAACGACTGTGTTTATGTTTTGTGATGGTTGTTCATGAGTCCCTTGTTTGTCTTGAGCAGTGAGCACTGTTCTTCAGAAAAATCCTCCAAGTCCTGCACATTCTTTGGTTTTCCAGTATCTTTTGCATATTTGAACCTTTTCCAGCAGTGACTGTATGATTTTGAGATCAATCTTTTCACACTGAGGATTGAGTGAGGGATTCATAAAAAAAGCTGAAAACATTCACTGATTCTCAAGAAGGAAACATGATGCATTAAAAGCTGAGGGGTGTAAACTGTTTGTATTGGATAAGGGTAAATTGTACTTCTTTTTGTCTTCTGGGAAATATGTAAGTATCTTCTGTAGCTTTTGAGGGGCAGTACTAAATGAAAAAATATCATGCAATTTTTATGATCCGTCTTATTTTAAGTATATTACCATTTTTACAGATTCTGCAAGGGGTATGTAAACTTGTGAGCACAAATGTATGAACCATTTTATTATTATTTATGCTTTTGCATCCTTTTTGAAGCTTAAAAACCTAAAAAAAATTCTCATTTACTGTAACTAAAAGAGCAACCAGCCCATTCTCCAGAATTTACCTTCTATTCTATAAAATAGAATGTCGTACAGGTTTGGAAAGATATGAGGGTGAGTAAATGATGACAGTACTTTCATCTTTAGGTGAACTTTACCTTTATTGACTGCTGTTCAGTAGACTTTTAATAGCAAAACAAAAACAGGCCACGAAGACTCATGGTCTAAAAAACAGCCTTCAAGATCTATTTACATAGCACTCCACTTTTAAGATTATCTCATATTCAATAAAATATATTTTTAGGCCATTACAATCTTTAAACTTAATTTAAATATGCATGATCTGAGGAAAGATTATTCAGATGAAATCCCTGGAAAAAAACTGCATCACTTTGGCTGTTTTAGTCCCAGCAGACTCTGGTGTTGTAATACTAAAATAAATGCTTCACACGTCAAAGAGTGCTAACTTACAGCGTCTTGCACAAAGATCTACCTAGTTCAACACATTTGTTATCCTCATTTTTCTTGTGAATTATGTTCCCTGAACATATTATAAATTCACAACCACAGCATATATAAAAAAAACATTTCAGAATTGTTTTTCAGAAACTACCAACAATTTAACAACTATTTAATTCATAAACATTGAATTAGTTATTTTATTGAATGTAATATTTTATTCAGAAGATATCGGTCGATGATGACATGCCCTTGTGAACTCTTTGGAAGCATAAATGAATGGCAATTCAGATTTTTAAACTGCAAATTGCCCCGTTCACATGAGGCTTGATTTGAAAGTCATAGGCTGAGCTTTTGAGTACAAATGTTTGTCACAACTGACCATGTTTCCTGCCAATCATATTTGGTTCGCATCTAAGATATTTAATAATGCCTAATGAGAAGCTTTGCTGCAATCATCAATTATAAACGAGCAACTGGAAGAAAAAAAAAAAAAAAACATCAACATAAACTCTCCCTTGAGGCACTGCAGTAAACTTGAATATCAACACATTTTGCACTCTGAAAAATAACACTACATTATTCATTTAGCCCAGCTGCTTTGGAATCAACATTATGCGAGTTTTCTTTAACAGAACTTATGTGAATATAAATTCAGACGCATATGCTGATAAAATTAGATTGAAAAACACATTAATGTCAGTCTTCTATTATATTTACGCACCATTTAATTCCGCATTTTCCAGAAACCGTTCCACCACTATATGTATTTATCAATAATCACAGCACTTTATCACATATTTCCACATATGCTGTGTCCCCACTTCACTGTTTATCCAAGCAGCTTTGAAGATGAGGAAGAGGTTGTGTTTGATCAAAGCAGGGATGGGACAGAGTCCCTTATTAGCATAATATTCATGCAGATCAGAGTAAATGCTCCATAATAGGGCCTGTCGTTGAAACAAATTGCAGGCGTAGCTCCCAGCAATGCCAACCAGAGTGCCACAAATTCAAATCGGATTTGGTTGCAGTGGAATAATCGGAGTAGGCGAATTACGCTGTGATGAATTCCTAATATTTTCCCTGAAATCTGGAGAGCCCCTCCAGGGTCGACTACACTTTGAGGTGAGACACAAACAATTTGCCTGAGATGTATTACATTCCACCCAGACGAGTGAGGAAATTGGCCACCACACAGAGTCAGTCAGTCCTAATAGGAATCCTCATTTCAACAGCATCACAATGGTGAATAATGTGGCCATGACTTTTAGGGTCATTATTGAAGTTTCAGTACACCCGAGGCACTAGGTATGTCAAAATGCAATTGTGATACTTGCGCATTTGCTGTAGTATCATGTAAAACTGTATAACGAAATAACATAGGCTAGGCTTGTAGTATTTCACTGGAGCTGCTATTATATGGTGGGTGACAGCTAGACATAGCCGATCCTCATACACTAACCTCATAAACAATGTAATGTCCATGGTCATATACAGTGTTATTTTTACACATTTTTGCTTCAGTCATAGTTTTTGTCTTTTGAGGAAAATACCCTGTAAATTTAATTAATATTTAATTAGTCAGTTTTACTCTGACTTAAAGGAATAGTTCACCCAAAAATGAAAATGATCCCATAATTTACTTACCCTCAAGCCATCCTAGGTCAATATGATTTTCTTCTTTCAGCCGAATGCAATCGGAGTGATATTAAATAATATCCGGGCTCTTCCCAGCTTTGTAATGGCATTGAATAGTACCCAATTTTTTTAAGCTCCAAAAAGCGCATTCATCCATCATAATCCATACGACTCCAGTGGGTTAATAAAGGCCTTCTGAAGCGGAATGTATGGAAAATACTATTTAAAACTTTATAAACTATAATTTATTTATATATATATATATATATATATAGATGCTCGATTGGATGCTCGATTGGATTGAGATCTGGGGAATTTGGAGGCCAAGTCAACACCTCAAACTCGTTGTTGTGCTCTTCAAACCATTCCTGAACCATTTTTGCTTTGTGGCAGGGCGCATTATCCTGCTGAAAGAGGCCACAGCCACCAGGGAATACTGTTTCCATGAAAGGGTGTACATGGTCTGCAACAATGCTTAGGTGGGTGGTACGTGTCAAAGTAACATCCAGATGGATGGCAGGACCCAAGGTTTTCCAGCAGAACATTGCCCAAATCATCACAATGCCTCCGCCGGCTTGCCTTCTTCCCATAGTGCATCCTGGTGCCATGTATTCCCCAAGCAACACACACGCACCTGGCCATCTACATGATGTTAAAGAAAACGTGATTCATCAGACCAGGCCACCTTCTTCCATTGCTCCGTGGTCCAGTTCTGATGCTCACGTGCCCACTGTTGGCACTTTTCGCGGTGGACAGGGGTCAGCATGTGCACCGATTGGTCTGTGGCTATGCAGCCAAATACGCAACAAATTGTGATGCACTTATTCTGACACCTTTCTATTAAAACCAGCATTAACTTCTTGCAATTTGAGCTACAGTAGCTCGTCTGTTTGATCTGACCACACGGGCCAGCCTTTGCTCCCCACGTGCATCAATGAGCCTTGGCCGCCCATGACCCTGTTGCCGGTTCACCACTGTTCCTTCCTTGGACCACTTTTGATAGATACTGACCACTGCAGACTTTTTTATCACAGTGTCCCGTGTCACCGTGACACTATCATCATCAATATCAGTCCTTATTATCATTGATAAAATAAAAAAAAAATACAAATTGTTAAACATTTTCTTCAGCAAATTTGTTGATGAGATTCACACTTAAATTTGTTCATTTTCCTCTAGCACATTTACATATCCTTTTCTCCTATTCTCACTCAGAAGTGTTTACTTCTCCACTCGATACGGCTTGTCGCTCAACAAAAGCTGTTAGGGCAGATGTCGAAAGCCAGGCAGGTTCTCCAGTAACTAAGGTTGGTTGACATGAAAAAGTGAGCGAAAAGTGAGCGAACCTTCAGCTACATCTGTGAACTTCAGGAAGACGGACAGGTACGGGGTTCTTTCGCCTTCCTTTTTGATGAGATGGCTGTCAGATGTCTCTGTGCATCCACTAGAGTTTACATTTGGAGTCCAAGTCTGCTTCTAACTACAAAGACATCTAAGACTCTTCTAATCCTCAAGAGCAGAAGGTGAAGAAAGTTTCCAGGGGTCAAACAGCATGAGTAAAACTATCATTTTTACAGACACTAGTAAAGTTTCCTTACTGTATGCTCAAAATTATTCTAAGATAAATATTTAAGTTCAACTTACTGCTGATATAAGCTCAAAGTCAAAAATTTACACATTTAAATTGCTTTTCAAATTTTCATTAAAACGAGTAATCTTTAAATGGTAAATTCTGAATAAATGTGAAATGTTTAATTCAAATTCAATTAAAAGTATGAACTCATAAAACTTAGAAAACAAAGTTCAAGAATATAGTTAATAGCAGTTCAGCTAAAAAATTTTGGCATTAATAAACTTGTCATGACAACTCTCAGAGAGATTGACATGTAATGGTAATGAATATGGCAATTTTATTGGGTCTTGGCGGAATAGATCATGCTGCTGCTGCTGCTGCACATATAACATACATGAAATAACCCCCATAGCAGAGCTATACAGGTGGAGCTGGGGAGGGTGGAGGATTTCTGAAAGCGCGCTGCAGACTGCTAACAGCAACAGCTACCGGTCTTTCTTTGAATGTTGAGCCGCAGCTCATTGTCCACTGATGCAAAGCAGGAGACAAGACATGAGAAAAGTGCAGAGCCCTTACCTACACAAACATCTTTTCCAGATAGTTAAAGACTGTACAGCCAGTGCCAAATAAGGCTGCACAGTTGCACAGCTTTTCCCAACCGCTTTATATTTTGAGCTTGGAGCACAGTTGTGCAACAGCTGAAAGAGACTATTGCTATACATTTGTAAAGCACTTTTTACCCTGCAAACTTGCACAGGTTAATGGAAGAAATAGACAATATAACCATACTTCAGGCATAACATTATGACCACTGACAGGTGAAGTGAATAACACTGATTATCTCTTCATCACGGCGCTGTTAGTGGGTGGGATATATTAGCCAGCGAGTGTTTTTGTCCTCAAAGTTAATGTGTTAGAAGCAGGAACAATGGGCAAGCGTGAGAATTTGAGCGAGTTTGACAAGGGCCAAACTGTGATGGCTAGACGTCTGGGTCAGAGCATCTCCAAAACTGCAGCTCTTGTGGGGTGTTCCCGGTCTGCAGTGGTCAGTATCTATCAAAAGTGGTCCAAGGAAGGAACAGTGGTGAACCGGCGACAGGGTCATGGCCGGCCAAGGCTCACTGATGCACGTGGGGAGCAAAGGCTGGCCCACGTGGTCCGATCAAACAGATGAGCTACTGTAACTCAAATTGCTCAAGAAGTTAATGCTGGTTCTGATAGAAAGGTGTCAGAATACACAGTGCATCGCAGTTTGTTGCGTATGGCATAGCTGCAGACCAGTCAGGGTGCCCATGCTGACCCCTGTCCACCGCCGAAAGCGCCAACTGTGGGCACGTGAGCATCAGAACTGGACCACGGAGCAATGGAAGAAGGTGGCCTGGTCTGATGAATCACGTTTTCTTTTACAACACGTGGATGGCTGGGTGCGTCGCTTACCTAGGGAATACATGGCACCAGGATGCACTATGGGAAGAAGGCAAGCCGGCGGAGGCAGTGTGATGCTTTGGGCAATGTTCTGCTGGGAAACCTTGGGTCCTGCCATCCATCTGGATGTTACTTTGACACGTACCACCTACCTAAGCATTGTTGCAGACCATGTACACCCTTTCATGGAAACAGTAATAAATAAATCTTTCAGCAGGATAATGCGCCCTGCCACAAAGCAAAAATGGTTCAGGAATGGTTTGAGGAGCACAACAGTGAGTTTGAGGTGTTGACTTGGCCTCCAAATTCCCCAGATCTTAATCCAATCGAGCATCTGTGGGATGTGCTGAACAAACAAGTCCGATCCATGGAGGCCCCACCTCGCAACTTACAGGACTTAAAGGATCTGCTGCTAACATCTTGGTGCCAGATACCACAGCACACCTTCAGGGGTCTAGTGGAGTCCATGCCTCAACAGATCAGGGCTGTTTTGACAGCAAAAGGGGAACCAACACAATATTAGGAAGGTGGTCATAATGTTATGCCTGATCGCTGTACGTTGCAAACTGATATAAAAACCCAGCAACCAAAACCCAGCAACCAACTGAAAAAAAGAATCATAATTAAATCATTTGATGTATCATTGACATGATCTTTATACTCCAACGCTATCTCACGACCAATTCGTACGTATTTTTACGAGGTGGCTAATTCGTACGACGTCACTCGTATGAATTCGTACGATTTGTCTATACTGCAGTTATGGGTAGGTTTTAGGGGCGGGGTTAGAGGTAGGTCATTCGTACGAAATCATACGAATTGACCAACTCGTCAAATACGTACGATTTAGCAAAAATCATACGAATTCGTACAAGTGAGGTCCTACAAATTTGACCGAATTAGCCACCTTGTAAAATATGTACGAATTGCCGTGAGATTGGGTTGTATACTCTTATTGATAAGTGAAAAGCTGTTGAGACGGTAAAGAAAGACAGAGCGTGTGGTCTGACGTTGTGTGCAGCTGAAATCATCTGCACACATAAGCATAGCTAATAAAAACATTGCCCTTGGAAATAAATGAATGCGTCATTAGAGTATGCAGCTAAACATGGTAACCCCGCTGCTTAGAAGTTGCAATATCTGTAGCTTAGACAGCGTATACTCAACGCAGTTACATACAATAGACCACCTGCTGTGGCATAAACACTATTGCACAAACGCTGCAGCTTATTTGCTTAGTAAATCACTCCACAAGACTGTCAACATAACGCTTAGATTAAACTGTTAAGATTGCTCATTTAGGAATTAATAAGCAAAGATATGGAGTAAAAGAGTGTGCACTTATCTTAGATGTTGATTTCATATGCTTTCTGAAAGCGCGCTGCAGACTGCTAACAGCAACACTACCGGTATTTGTTTGAATGTTGAGCTGCAGCTCATTGGCCGCTGATGCAACAGCAACCAATAAGCTGCACTATTTAGATGATGATGTGATCACTACCAAATGAGTTAAGGACCTACCAGCTTACGCCATCTAGAGTTTCATGCCAGAACTTGGTATTAATTGAAGCTAATAGGCTTCTGCTGCTCAGGATAGACTTTAGTGAAGGGCTTCATGTGGTCATGTGATCTTTCATTGATCTTTTCTGCTTCATGTAAATATAAAACAGATTTTATTATTCTGGCATGGCTGTATAGTAGGGGTGTAGCGTTACACAAAACTGATAGTTCGGTACGTACCTCAGTTTTGAAATCACGGTTTGGTACGGGTTCGGTTTACTTAACAAATTGTGTCTGTCCTTAAATGAATTTAATTATAAATAAAAGTTTCTTAAAGATAAAAAAAATTATCTCTGCTAATACTGTAAAGTGTAAACTATATAGGGAGCACTTGCACATTACTATAATATAACAACAAAGTTGCTATTTATTTTTAGATATAATAATCAACACTCAAATAACACATTGTATGCAAACATGTAAACTTCACATAAGGCAGTTTTTGCATTAACTTCTAAATCTAATTATAAAATTATGTTTTTACTCCAATTCGTTGTTGAAATATAATCATTTATACACAGTGGCTGTCATTTTCATGACAAATTTATTTAAACATATTAAATAATCAAGACATCACTAACAGATTAAGTAGAATATAATGACTATATAGGCTAATATAGTGCATATATTTAGCGAAAGAAATCATTTCTCTAGTGAACTGACCAGCTGTGGACAATGACTTCTGAGGTAAATGTTATACTACGTGACATACCGTTGAAACACTGATTGAGCGATTACACGGCATGTGATACGTTTCAGTAAGTTGTAATGTATCCTCAACATACCTTCAGAATCAGATGTTAATTCATGTTTATTCTTTGACTAGAGATGATCGCGTTCGCTGCCGCGCCTATACAGTGATCTCTCAAGCCACATTAAAGAGCGTCAAAGCGGCATTTATCGTTTGAATTTTGTGATAAAATGGACAGAATACTTAATATGTTCGTGTGGGAACTCGGATTGAAGTATGTTTCGCGCGTAAAACAAGCCTACTGTTAACTGTTAAAGTTTGCATTCGTACCGTTCAGTAGACACATGCACCGAACCGGAAGTCCTGTACCGAAACGGTTCGGCACGAATACGTGTACCGTTACACCCCTACTGTATAGTCATTCTCATCATTTTAAAAAGTACTATACCAGCTATCAGGGAACGTTCTTAGAACTTTGGCTAATTTTCTGGCAAGATTCTCTCAAAGTTATTAACAAACATACGTCCACTAACATTAATAGAATGTTTGTTCAAAGTTATCTGGTCTTTATAATAGAGTTCTCAAAATATTAGCACAAAATCATTATTTATACTGTATATCATTCATGGAAGTTTGTTTCTGAAACGTTTTCGTAGGACGTTCATCTAACATTTTTAAAATGTTACTACTTGTTTCAGAATGTTCCGAGAACATTTAAAAGTAAAGTTCCCATAATGTTTGCAAAATGATAAAATATAATGTTTCCTTAATGTTCGGAACATACAGAAATAACGGTTTTAAATGTTTATGTTAATATGAACATTAGAAAAATGTTCTTAGAACATATTTTTGTTTATTTCTTTTGGGCAAAACATTTGAATAAATTACAGAATACATTTTTAACTTGCATCCAAAGGTAATATGATATTATCTTTTAACAATTAGCTTTGCTTGATAAGAATTTTACAGCCTTAGGCATTTGCAAACAATACAAAATAAGGCTGACAATTGATAGTAAATAGCAGGACTGAGATGAGCCTAATGCACTTCAGCTTGAAAATTACTCTGTTATTTAGTTTTATTTGCAGAGGCCATTAAGTTTTTTTTCAGCGATAAACTTATGGTATTCAAGCACAATAACAATAATGGAGAAATTGTCACACAATAGCTTCTGTTATTTGCTTTTCCAATCTGGAATTATTCCTTATAAGAGATATGGAGAATAATGGAAAATGGAAGAGGCTGCCGAAGGAAAACACATTCCAGGAGAAACCAAGGTCAGGAAGCATATCAAGAGGAACCGACATGAAAGTCTGCTTTCTACTTCCTCTGAAGACAGACGTCAGATGTTGCTATGTTTCACAGTAATAGGGCATGGGAGTGTAGACGGCTTTGTGTGAGAAGAACTAATGTTTAGACAGCATTACATCATATAATTTCCTAATGTAAGCCATGCACGTCTTCTGTTGAAACATTAAAAAAGAAGGGTAGATTAGTAGATTATTTTTATTCACAACCATGTCTGAGATTCATTCGAATAGTGAAAAGAAGTCCCTTTGTGGCAAAAATTCATGAATATGAGTTATGAACTACACCTCATAGACAATGCCGCTCAGCATAACGCCCTGAGCCATATCTTTAGAGAGTGAGTGCGCAAAGCAAAACATTTACGTCCTGGATTCATAATAGGAGGGAGGAGAGTGGAGTTAAATGAGTCACTGAGTGGTGCCACTCTTAGATAATGGCCAAAGCCCACTGTGGGAGAGCAAGGAGAAAAAAGGCCAATAAAGAATTATTAAATGGATTTTCATCTTTCTGCCAGCACAAACGGTTGCCGTGCCAGGCGTTCTCCCAGCGGCACCCACAGAATGATATTCAACGGTCCCTCCAATTCCATGACAATGCCATCGGCAAAAGCATCACGTCCCTCGCCGCTGCGCCGCGGATACACTGAACTTCGTGACATCGGCTTGATGATCCAGTTTCGGCTGGTTTTTAATTAACCTGAGGGTCAGATCTCAAAGCACACCACTTTAGGGAATTTTACTATCTAGATGAAGGGCAGTTAGATACATCTACAGATTAGAGATATGGAAGAGATTTAATTTACTACCTTTTATGATACTCCAGAGAGTCGATGAATCCGTGCACTTCCGTAATGGCAAAATTGGAAAGTAGCCTCTTCATATCAATGCCAAAACATACACAGAAGTTCACTGCATGATAATACTGAATGCCTTATTTAAATAAATAAATAAACAAACAAACAAATAAATAAATAATCTAAATGAACATTTACCGTCTATGCAGGCCAAAGCATTTACTGTAGCGCCATTTGATGTTAGTAGACCATCATGAAAGCTGAAATTAGAGTATTTTTCTGTTGTGTTCCCGCAGTTATTAATCATTAATGTGCAATGTCACGAAAAGTAGAAAGTCAATTGGAATGGATGTATTTCTGTAACACGTCTGTCTCGAGTTCACAGCAGGAGGTAGCCACATATCCTCACCGCCGCGGTTCTCCAAAGAGCAAAAGTCTTCCCTTGAACGCGCTGCAGAAAAACAAATACTGCCTTGATATCATACCGAACACAAACCCTCCAGAGAGGTGTAGCATATCCAGAATGCTCAATGATCTCATTAACCGCTGCCCATCACACAGGGAGGCGGAGGTCAGAAGTACACAACACGGTTGTAACCTTTTGTCTCCTGGCAAAATCAATGACTGCAAATTATATTTAGAGTAGATATGGAAAGTGAGACCACTCATCTCGAGAGGCAGCTAAGATAATCATCCACAATCGCCGCAGTGTCTCTGAAGCCTTCTTTGTTTTAACTAGGAATTTAGGATGAATAACTACACATATACTGTTTATACTTCATATAAAATAAAATTCATGGAAGGCATCCTTGCTTTGACATAAAGTGTGATTTCCTCCTACATTTAATGCTGTCTAAACACTCTGAAACAACAGTGACTCTTTGTCAAAATCTCTTTCCCAGCAGACATCAGAGGAACTTTGAAGAGGTGCTGTTAGTGTCGATAGACTTTCCACTTCTTTTATTCATTCCCTTTTTCAATGTTAAAGCCCAACCACTGAGAGGCTTTCATTCTGCTTTTGTGTCACAGATGTGACCCACACTTCTATTCAGTATCTCCGCAGGGGCACAGTCAAATGAGCTCTGTTTTTAACGGCATAATGAAGCTCTCTTCCGCAGCATCATGGGAAGCCTACGTTAAAGGCTGGAGTTTGTAATGGATATGCCACTAAGAGGCTCCAAACCCATCGTAAAGAAATTAATATTGCGATTCGTATAAGACGTCAAACGTTGCGCCTGGTTCTTTGTTCGCGCCACCAACATAGAATCGGTAGCCCCGGCTGACATTTCCCGTTTGTTATGATGTTTTGTTCTCCATCCTGCTAGGTGCAAGTGCAATCTCCATGCCAACAGCTGTGTTTTTGACAAAGGGAAGCTGGGGTGCGAGTGCGAACACAACACCACGGGGCCGGATTGTGCACGCTGCAAGAGACACTACCAGGGCCGAGCCTGGAGCATGGGCTCCTACCTGCCCATTCCCAAGGGTACTGCCAATATCTGTGAGTACATCCTGCCATCTCTCCCTCGACATGACTCATGGGAAAGCATAGTGCTCCATCAAGCACCGAAATGTGACCTTTTCAGTCCTGTTCCAAATGACATTTTACTTTCAGAGCAAAAAAAAAAAAAAAAAAAGACCAACAATAAGCCTGTAGGCAGCACATGTATAAACCAGTAGCATATGGTGGGCTTTCTGAAATCAGTGTTTTATTACTTATTTTATTACTTTTATTACTACAGTGTTTTAGTACTTCAAGTTAAACTAAACGAAAATGAGAAATGTTTCTTTGGCAAGTAGCTGAAGCAAGATAAGTACGTTTTTTATATTTTTATTTTATTTTATTTTATTTTATTTTATTTGTTATCTTTTTTATTGTAATGAAAATGTTTTTTTATGGTTTTAGTTTTAGTTAACGATAATAATCCTATCCGAAATGAGGAGGTAAAGATTTTTACCTTTATATGCGAAAATGTTCAGGCTTTATTGCATCAGCCTCTGGAACTGGAACTCTGCAAACCACACGATGCAGAAGAATTACTAGAATAAGTCTTTTAATCACAATATTCAAGGAACGCAGGAGAACACAGGAAATATATAAACAACAACCAAGTAAAACTAAGACAACATGGAACAATAATCAGAGGAAACTAAGGGTATAAATACACAAGGTAACAAAATGAACAACAGGTGAGCATAATCCAATCAGAAACCACAGAAACTAATTAGAAAACAGAACTCAGGAAAAGCAGCACAGGAAACAGCATGAAAATGAAACCAAAACAGACTGCTCCCCCTCCCAGAAGGTGCACCCTCACACCGTAAGGAGTCTGACTGAGCAGGAAGGGGGCTTTGGAGGAGGGCAAGTGGCTGACGAAGGGTAGGATTCAGGAGGAGATGACGGCGGGAGAGAACAGGACGGTATTGATAGTGGGAGGAGCCAGGTGGGAACCCAAAGCACAGCCAGGATGAATGCCCACAGCGGAGTCAAGGGAGGGAGGAGCCATGTTGGAGACTCGGCAGACGAAACTGAGACGGGGCTGAGGAGGTAGAGACCCAGGCGGAGCTGAAGAGCCGGCGAGAACAAGCGGCATGATGAATTCGAGGTGGAGCCAGGGTGTCAGAGGACTGAGGCGTAGCCTGTGGGGCTGAAGACCAAGGCGGAGCCGGAGGGAATGCGAAGCCTGATGGAGTCGAAAGGGGTAGAGGGACGAGGGACAAAGCACAGCTGAAGACCCAGAAGTCCGTGGCGCAGGCAGGGTGACAACTGACAGTGCAATACAAGATCTTGACAAAAAATGTATGTACCTCTTGATGGAAATAAATGTTGTGATGTTATTTCCATCAAGAGGTGCATACATTTTTGGTCAAGATTTTATATTGACAATGCAAGAGTCGAGCACTTTGTAATGTATACTCCAGCACATACTCCAGTCTGGACTCAGAGGTGCCGATTCATGTGTGAAAATGATTCCTAGAAAATGATTCTCATATAACATAGAAACATAATAATCACTGCAATAATGATCCAATCATAGACTCTTAAGCATTTGTCTATTTAAATCCAAACAGCAACTTTTTCTGGCCAGGCAGTGTAATTATAATATAATATAATATAATATATTGAAAATTGACTCCAGTGTAGCGAATTAGCTCAGAGGGGAAATATTAATAATTATTCATAACTCATTATGATTATTCATTATGATTAATTATGAATATTTGAATCAGTTAAATAGATTAACTTGATGTGGCTACATTAACATTACAATCAATCAATCAGTTCATCCTATGAACGTTCAGTATTGATTATTAATTAATTCTAAGAAAAGGATATTTTTCATGGCCACAGAAAAATAATTGTTCCTTTGTACTTACATAAGCGCTTAGAGCGCATAACAAGATCGATCATTTAAGTGACAATTTGTTTGCAGCAGGGAGTCAGAACCAAACATATATTGTGCACAAACTTTAATAACTAAATCATGGACAAGATTAAACAGACATAAAAAAAAACATACATACACAAAACATACATGGCAAGAGGCAAAGTTAAAGTGGTTAGAAGAACCGGGTCAGTACAGATGGATGAAATTATGCAAAGACTCTAAAACCTGGGAGAACCATCCCTGATAAGCTCCTTTGTCTGAGCAAAGGAGTTTACAGTTTAACTAACTACACAGCGACTTCTTAGTTTCTTAGTACATTACTTGCATTTGCCCGGGAAGGCGTCCAGATATATGGTCGCAGGAGAAAGTCTTGATGGTTCCGTCCGATGGTTTTGCAGTTGCGATCGTTTCCTTCCATGTTGAGCGAAGGAACGCCTGTGAACTTGCATGGTTGTTTTGACTCCATCGAGGTTGAGGAAGTTGCACACGCCATGAGGAGTTGGGCCTGCTGGCCCAACTGGCCGTGTGGTGGCATCCGGTTTCCTGTCCCACACACACACGTGAGGCTGTGTGTGTAGGCCTTATCTGGCCTGGCCTGTTGGCCGGCTGATAGACAGCCAAGATGACGCGTCGTTTTGGTCCAGAGGGAGAAGAGAGAAAATCTGTGTGCCTCTCCTTAAGAGTCTGCAAGAAGTCCCACCCTTTATGATCGAGTTAACCAATGGGATTGTTGGGATTTCCCAGCGGGAAATTCCTCTGTGGGAGATTTATGGCTCTTTATTTCAAGCAGGATTCAATGGGTCTGTGCCCATTTATACTCCAATTAATGCAACAAACACATACTGCCTCTTACAAGGAAGTGACATACATGAAAGTGTAAGTCGTGAAGTGAGCATTAATTTGATAGGAGACGAGACATATATGAGGTTACATGAACTAGCAAGTTGCTCATAAGACATGCATAAACTAAATAACATACAAGGGACACTTTACAAGACAGTTATATGCGTACATACAATGTCCTGGAGTGCATGTTCATTTATAGTCGGTTTGTCTTGAGGCAAAAGCATGTGTTTTACAGGCTTTGTGTCTTAACTATGGCCTTTTCCATGTGGCCAAATTTTTTAGGGCCATAAAACATCTTAGTTGGTATCCAGGGTAACTGAGGACCTTTCTCTGTTGTGTTGGGGGAAGGTCTGTTACTAACCACAAAGCATTTAAAACATATTTATTAAATGTAACAGGCGATTATGTGTCTGATTTGCCTCAGTCGCTACACCAGAAAATGTATGTTGTGGACTTTTTTTTGCTTTTCCCAACATAGAAAGCTTGAAGTCATCCTCTTCTTTAGATTCATCTTGGCATTGAGTAGTGGCACATCTGTCAAGTTCTCGGCCCAAGGCAGGGGGCTCATTGCCCTAATAAATCTAATGAAGTCAGTAACTGTAGTTCAGGGACAGCAAGAGGCTCAGCACTGTCCAGATGGTGGGAGGAGAACCCTCTGGCCCCCTCAGTGCAGGGCCACTCAAAACTAAGTCACTTCCATCAAGCACAAGCCATATACTTATGCAGTCACAAGCAAAGGACATTTTATGGTATGCTGCATCAAGAGGTGGAAGGCAGCTGCGACATTTCGGTTTATGAATATTCTCCTTTACATTCTCAACACTGTGCAGCAATGCATGCATGATCTTTTATGGCAATATTAGATTCAGTGCACCTGAAGTGCTTTTGTGTATGTGTGTGTGTGTGTAGGTGGTGGTGTATGAGTATACATGCTTTTGAAAGCCTTTAATATCGTTCTAGCCTTTCCCCCTGTTATAAAGGCCCTCATAATGCAGGGGCAAAGCTCAGACTGACAGCCAGTTATTAAAAACCCAATACCAGGACACATCTGTGCCCAACAGAGGAAACCAAGGACCACCTATATCAAAAGCAATATTAGCACCTGTTTTGGCAAGAAATCCACAATGCAACAGGCTTGCATATGAAATCAAAATAACATTATTGCCCCTGCAGGTTTGTGAAATCAATAGCCTTCGACTGTTGCATTGTCCCCCTTCCCTGCAAATGATCACGATCGCAGCGACACGCCACCTCTTCTACGCAGCTCATATTACATGTGAGGTTATGAAACATATGGCTCTCACATAAAGATAAATTTGCTGAAAGTGCAGAATTTAATTAAGCTGTAATGGCTTTCATCTGTCATCAAGTCTTCTGCTGTAATAACAAGAGCAATTTATCTCTATGTTAAGACTCATGGTAGGCAGGGCCCTCCTCGTGCAGATATATAGCTGCATGTGACCACGCATGTAATAATTCAGCAGAAAATGAAATCCATGTCTTTGTCTGGTTGGATGGGCTTAGAGAGTCAGGAAGGAACATTTTGTGTGAAAGAGAAAGTGTCCTGCTGTGCCTTTACACCAGCACGCTACTGCCAGACAGAGCAGAGGAGATCTCTCTATGTATAAAAAACGCTGTAAGGGTCCAATTTGGGGGGGGGGCACATTGGGTTTGGGTTAACTAATGGGTGACTATTTATTTTTTAGCACCATTAAAATGTCATTTGCTCATAGATGAGAACTGAGAATGTCTTTAAAACTCCTGTTCGCTTTCTAAATTTTATTTGAATTTGAACTTTGCATTTAAATTTAAAGAAGTGGACTAAAATCATTAATATTTAAAGAAATGCATGTGTTATTTAAAAAAAAATAATATACAGTGATGCGCCAAAAAATTATGACCACCTGCCGTGCTGCCAAAACAGTGGCGACCCACCAAAGCATGGACTCTACAAAGCCCCTGAAGCAGAATGCGATGCACTTAAAATTTTGTGTGGCTTGTGCCACAGTAGATTTGTTGGCTCGGACCCTCGTGCATTAGTCTCAGCCTCAGATGTCATGCCCACGGACCGTTGGCTGAACGTCTGATGCATATGGCACACTTATCTGGAAACACATCAGGAGTTTCGAAGTCGTCATCTGATTGGTTGAATTCTACAGGATGTCCACGAGACGTGTGTGTTGCATCGTCGTTTTTACAACTGTGACAATGTGGGCTTACCAGGATCAACTAAACGCTGGATTTTCAAAAGTATGTGAAGTTCACGACTCCATTGTTGCAGTAAACTTGCACAACGTTCTTGAATGAATAATTTATAGATGCACGCCGGTCTGTTATTGCAGGGACATCGACTTTACATGATCACGCCCCTAAACATGACGCGGAACAAAAATGGATTGGTTGCGTTACATGTCAGTCAAACGTCCTCTGGAGCAGTCCTTAACCAACAAAAGCTGCGATGGAGTCCAGACCTTCTACCGTGAGTCTGAAGGTCTGGCTACGCGAGACTACTCGTGCATCGATGAGCCTTAGGCGCCCAACACCCTGTCGCCGGTCGCCTCCTCATACTACTGCTGGTAAATTCTTACCACTGCTGACCGAGAGCAACCCACAAGCCTTGCCGTTTCAGAGATACTCTGACCCAGTCGCCTTTCCATAACAATTTGGCCCTTTTTAAAGTCACTCAGATCTTTATTCCTGCCCATTTCTCCTGCATCCAACACACTGATTACAAGAACTGATTGTTTGCTTACCCTCTACCCAGACCTTAATATGTGGCATTGTTAGGAGATGTGATAAATTACTATATAGTACTATACAAGTATATATAATGTATGCTTTACTTTTAATTTATCTTCCAGCTTTTGGACAGCAAATATGCAGGAACAAACGTATTCAAACCAGCTCTGACTGTGGACAGTCTCTATAACTTTCTGATTATAATAAGCAGTTGTCGATGCCACATCATCACAAGCAATGAAAGAAATGAATAGAATGATAATGTCAAACCACATGAAACCTAAGAAGTTCTCTGTACTTGCCCATTGTGTTGTTGTTTTTTTTGTTTAATGCAGTTCTTCTGTTGTGTGACTGCATAAAGTTTCTTTATTTGCAATTCTGTAAATGACCCCAATTCAACATCCTGTGGAATGTGACCAATTCAGTTGAAATTCCAGCTGATTTCAATTCATGCTCATGAATTTATGCACTGTGTACTATAGTTTTGTGGAATTGATAATATTCCTTTATGCACAAATGTTACATTAGCATTGCATACAGCAGCATTCTCCATAAAACAGCAAAAAAAAAAATGCTTGAACTAATGCATGTGTGCCAGCCTTAACCAGGCAGAACCTTAAGATCTTGATCTTATGCATGCAGAGGCGGATTTTCAGTTCTGTGCTCTTGCTGTGTCCCATGTGGGAAGAACAGGTGCTCAAGAAGCAAAGAATTATGTGTGTTTGGTGCTTTTGTGATAAATAAGATGTGCGTTGGTTTAATCAATGTACACTGAGCTCATCTACCAGCTGTCCACTTCTTCCTGTTTTCCAGACTTGTCATTCATAGCTCAGGTGAGCAGAATTCCCAATTAGCCTTGAGTCGCTAACGCTGTAATGAGGCCTATGATGTGCCGGGAGAGCTGAACGCAAGAATTCAACCACGTCTGAGTCTGAAATCTTTTGAGGGATTAACATAATGTGGCGATGAAATAGCTGTTAGTGACTGTTGCTAAACACTGGAAACTATAACACAGGAGAATACATAAAGTGTAAACCACCTCAGTGGTCTGTGGTTTTGCAGCAGTAGCATGCTGAGATATTCAGTGCTGTTATTCTTTGAACAGTGTCCTATAGACTGGAGAGCAGCACGTAGGTGCAACGGTTTGAAATGTCAGGCCTGTCATAATAGTTGATGGTTGAAAATAATAATATAAAAAAAAGAATCTGATGGATAGAAAAGTCAAATAATTTATTAAAATGTGTGCTAACAAACAGCGCCACTAATTAATGAATAATAAATAACATAAAACACTCTGGCAGGCTGCATGTACACAGGCAGTTAAAAGACTGATCTACAGATAGATAGATAGATAGATAGATAGACAGATAGACAGATACTTTTATTCATCCCCGACAGGGGAAATTCAAGTGTCCAGTAGCATTTCATACAAATAAACTCAATAAGAGCAACGGGTAAGAACAGATAAAAACAATGCACATTCCGCAATAACTAATAATAAATAATAATAAATAAGTTAAAAGTTACTATCAATAGTAATAAAGTGCACATTAACAAGATTCATTGTACAGTCTTATAGCAGCTGGTATAAATGATCTCCTGAATCGCTCAGTCCTACAGCACAGGGAGAGGAGCCTGTCACTACGGTTGCTCCTCTGAGCCGACAGAGAGTCATGCAAGGGATGCCTGCTGTTGTTGAGGATGGCCTGCGTCATGCTCCTCATTCTCCTCTCTACCAAAGCTCCAACCGAGTCCACGCCCCTCCCCATAACCGATCAATTTATCCCGTCGATTACTATCTCTGACAGTCAGACAGTTCCCCCAGCACACAACACCAAAAGAAAATTTAGCACTGGCCACAACAGATTGATTAAAAAGGTACAGCATATCACTACAGACATCAAACGATTTGAGTCTTCTGAGAAAGAAGAGTCTGCCCTGACCTTTTTTGTATGCTGCATTAGCATGCACCGACCAGTCCAGTTTGTTTTCGAGATGGACACCCAGATATTTATACTTGGGGACCACCTCAATGCTCTCTCCACCAATCAGCACAGAGATGTTGAGTCTTCCGCCTGCTAAAATCCACTATTATCTCCTTTGTTTTGGATGTATTAAGGAGGAGCCCATTGCACCTACTCCAGTGTGTAAAGTCCTCGATGACCCTCCTGTACTCCACCTCGTCCCCCCCCCCACATTCTCTTGATAGGCGAACTGCAATGGATCAAGTGCATGCTGTACTTGAGGTTTCAGGAGCCGTAGCAGGAGCCTCTCAAAGGTCTTCATGATCACAGATGTCAAGGCCACTGGTCTGTAATCCTTGACCCCGACCGGTCTCCCTACCTTGGGCACCAGCACAAGGCACGAGGTCTTCCACCTGACGGGAACCTGCCCAATTTGAAGACTCCAGGTAAAGATGGCTTGCAGAGGCACAGCCAACTCTGACGCACAGTCCTTTAGAACCCGAGGTGAAATCCCATAAGGGCCCGCTGATTTGCCAGGACGCACTCTTTTCATCTCCACTCGCACCTCATCAACGCTGAAGTAGCCACCGGGAGGTGCCATAGCAGCATAGGTGGTACAGCCGCCGGATGTAGTAGAGCAGAAGGCAACAGCAGCTGCAGAGGTGGTACAGCCGTAGGGTGGAGCAGAGCAGGAGGCAACAGCAGAGGTAGTACAGCCACTGGGTGGAGCAGAGCAGGAGGCCACAGCAGAGATGGTACAACCGCTGGGTGGAGCAGAGCAGGAGGCAACAGCATAGATGGTACAACCGCTGGGTGGAGTAGAGCAGGAGGCAACAGCAGAGGCTGTACAGCCGCTGGGTGAAGCAAAGCAGGAGGCAGCAACAGAGGTGGTACAGCCGCTGGGTGGAGCAGAGCAGGAGGCAGCAGTATACAGTGGGGAGAACAAGTATTTGATACACTGCTGATTTTGCAGGTTTGCCCACTTACAAAGCATGTAGAAGTCTGTAAATTTTATCATAGGTACTTTTCAACTGTGAGTGACGGAATCTAAAACAAAAATCCAGAAAATCACATTGTATGATTTAAGTAATTAATTTGCATTTTATTGCATGACATAAGTATTTGATACATCAGAAAAGCAGAACTTAATATTTGGTACAGAACATTTGGTACCTTTGTTTGCAATTACAGAGATCATACGTTTCCTGTAGTTCTTGACCAGGTTTGCACACACTGCAGCAGGGATTTTGGCCCACTCCTCCATACAGACCTTCTCCAGATCCTTCAGGTTTCGGGGCTGTCGCTGGGCAATACGGACTTTCAGCTCCCTCCAAAGATTTTCTATTGGGTTCAGGTCTGGAGACTGGCTAGGCCACTCCAGGACCTTGAGATGCTTCTTACGGAGCCACTCCTTAGTTGCCCTGGCTGTGTGTTTCGGGTCGTTGTCATGCTGGAAGACCCAGCCACGACCCATCTTCAATGCTCTTACTGAGGGAAGGAGGTTGTTGGCCAAGATCTCGCAATACATGGCCCCATCCATCCTCCCCTCAATACGGTGCAGTCGTCCTGTCCCCATTGCAGAAAAGCATCCCCAAAGAATGATGTTTCCACCTCCATGCTTCACGGTTGGGATGGTGTTCTTGGGGTTGTACTCATCCTTCTTCTTCCTCCAAACACGGCGAGTGGGGTTTAGACCAAAAAGCTCTATTTTTGTCTCATCAGACCACATGACCTTCTCCCATTCCTCCTCTGGATCATCCAGATGGTCATTGGCAAACTTCAGACGGGCCTGGACATGCGCTGGCTTGAGCAGGGAGACCTTGCGTGCGCTGCAGGATTTTAATCCATGACGGTGTAGTGTGTTACTAATGGTTTTCTTTGAGACTGTGGTCCCAGCTCTCTTCAGGTCATTGACCAGGTCCTGCTGTGTAGTTCTGGGCTGATCCCTCACCTTCCTCATGATCATTGATGCCCCACGAGGTGAGATCTTGCATGGTGCCCCAGACCGAGGGAGATTGACCGTCATCTTGAACTTCTTCCATTTTCTAATAATTGCGCCAACAGTTGTTGCCTTCTCACCAAGCTGCTTGCCTATTGTCCTGTAGCCCATCCCAGCCTTGTGCAGGTCTACAATTTTATCCCTGATGTCCTTACACAGCTCTCTGGTCTTGGCCATTGTGGAGAGGTTGGAGTCTGTTTGATTGAGTGTGTGGACAGTGTCTTTTATACAGGTAACGAGTTCAAACAGGTGCAGTTAATACAGGTAATGAGTGGAAACAGGAGAGCTTCTAAAAGAAAAACTGTGAGAGCCGGAATTCTTACTGGTTGGTAGGTGATCAAATACTTATGTCATGCAATAAAATGCAAATTAATTATTTAAAAATCATACAATGTGATTTTCTGGATTTTTGTTTTAGATTCCGTCTCTCACAGTTGAAGTGTACCTATGATAAAAATTACAGACTTCTACATGCTTTGTAAGTGGGCAAACCTGCAAAATCAGCAGTGTATCAAATACTTGTTCTCCCCACTGTAGGTGGTACAGCTGCTGGGTGGAGCAGAGCAGGAGGCCACAGCAGAGATGGCACAACCGCTGGGTGGAGCAGAGCAGGAGGCAACAGCAGAGGCTGTACAGCCGCTGGGTGAAGCAAAGCAGGAGGCAGCAGTATAGGTGGTACAGCTGCTGGGTGGAGCAGGGCAGGGGGCAACAGCAGAGGTGGTACAGCCGCTGGGTGGAGGTGGTAAGGGGACACAGGCGGGGTCAAACCTGCTGTAGAAGTGGTTTAACTCATCGGCCATAGCAGTATCACCAGGTGTCCTACTCTCCTTCTCCTTGTAGCCAGTAATGGCTCTTATGCCCTTCCACACTTCCTTCGTGCTGCTGTTCTGAAGTTTCCTCTCCAGCTTCCTCTTATAGTCCTCTCGGGCCTTCCTTATGTTCTTTTTCAGATCATGTTGGATAGTCCTGACCCTGTCCCTATCTCCAGCCTTAAATGCCTCTTTTTTCAGATTCAACAGGTTCTTAATGCTACTCGTAATCCAAGGCTTGTTATTTGGGAAACACTGTACTGTTCTTACAGGGGCCACCACATCTGTGCAAAAATTGATGTAGTCAGTAACACAGGCCACTACCCCATCAATGTTGTTGTCAGACCCCTGTGTGTCTATAAGTGTGCTCCAGTCCGTAGACTGGAAACAGTCCCTCAGAGCTTCGCTGGTCTCTGGAGTCCACTTTCTGTGAGATCTGCTGGTTGTAGGCAGCCTCATCACACAGGGTCTGTATGATGTTTTGAGGTAAATCAAGTTATGATCTGACTTACCGAGTGGGGGCAGGGCCAGTGCATTGTAAGCGTCCTTAACATTAATGTAGCACAGTTCCAGTGTATTGTTGTGTCTTGTGAGACAGTTTACATACTGCATGAAGCCATCCAGATGAGTGCTGATGTCCACATGATTAAAATCCCCCGAAATAACAAGCATTGCATCAGAATGTTGTAACTGATTTCTTGCCACTGTGTCCTGAATGACGTCACACGCTACTGTGGGATCAGCGCGTGGTGGAACGTAAACAGTAATGGCGACGATGTGGGAAAACTCCCGAGGCACGTAGTAAGGTCTTAAACTCACCGCTAGCACCTCCACATCCTGACAACAGAACTTGTGTTTCACAGTTATGTGACTGGAATGGCACCATTTATTATTCACGAGTAGTGCAAGTCCACCTCCTTTGGTTTTGCCACTCATCTTAGGATCTCTGTCCGCCCGTACCATGGTAAAGCCAAATATGCTAACGGCAGAATCAGAGATGCTATCAGTCAGCCACGTCTCAGTAAAACAGTACAATTAGTTTAGAAGGCAAACGCAAACTGCATAAACTAACATTTGTACTTATTTTAAATAAATATTTTGGAGCAGATGGTGAAGGAAAAGCAGTCAGCGAGTATCCAACATAGCTGGGAACTCCTTCAGTACTGTTTTAAAAACTTGAAGCTAAAATATAAGAATGTTTATAAATCCCATATACTTTTATTTGTGTAATTTCATAATTTGATGACTTTACTATTATTCTAAATGTAATGTTTTGCCATGTATGCCATCATTTTCCAATTTATTAGTCTTTGGGTTTCAGTCCTGTAGATTATAATTACTGTACAATTTCTATCTGTTATTGCAAATATTATTTATAAATTTGAACAACTGTATACAAAAAATTACAAAAAAATATTGTAAAAAAAATGATAAAAATTAACAAATATAAAATTTGAAGTTTTATTCCTGTATACTTATAATTACTGTACAATTTCCAGCTATTGTTGCAAATATTATAAAAAATAACATAATAAATATAAAATTTGAAGTTTTATTCCTGTATACTTATAATTACTGTACAATTTCCAGCAGTTGTTGCAAATATTATTTATCAAAAAATAACAATTGTATAAAAAGTATATTTAAAAAATAACTTTGTTGTAAAAAAATAAATATTGAATAATAATAATAATAATAAAACAAAACATAATAAAAAAGAACATATGATAAGATAAACAGACAGGCCAAACTGTTCTAACAGAAAAAAAATCCTTAATGTTAAGCCCTGCATGCCAAAGCAAGTGTGCGTTTTGAAACAAACAACAGTTCCCTTTCAGTCGGTCACGTTCGACGTACGTCGGACGTCACCGACGAATTGGGATCACTTCTGGGAGCCCCTATCAGCTTCGAGTGTATAGAGAACGGGCCAATGGCCATTGGCGTGCGAGATTTGTATCTCGCGCTCCGCCCCGCATCGCGGGTATAAAGCGGAAGCGGATGCCGTGCACATTTGTCATTCACTTCGGAGCCAAACAAGCTTCATGGAAGACTGTTCCTGCATCAGCAGAGAGAAAGAGAGAGAGCGAGAGAAGAGGCTTTTGTGCTGGGGAGAAGGCACGTGCAGTGACAACCGCGAGCTCACCGAAATCGGTGAAACAACTGCTGTTTTTATAGCATCCCGGTTGGTTCGGTGGGGGCGTTCCACGGTGAGTGCAAACACAGGCTGCACTATCCCCTGTGTTTGCCGCGGTTGTTCCTGGGTGCTTCGGCACGTTAAAAGAGCTTCTTCTAAAAGAGCAACACGGGTGTGAAATTGCGTCTTTTTCAAGATGTCATTCCACCCGTGCGTTTCTGGATGCGGTCGTTCCCTGTCACCAGCTGACGGTCACAATCGCTGCCTGACATGTCTGGGTATTCAACATGCTGAGGCAGCGTTTGTGGATAGCTCGTGTTCCCATTGCGGGAACATGACTATCTCGGCGCTAAGGTCGAGACTCGCCTACCTTCGGGAGGGTGGAGTCCCCTTACCTATGCCCCGATCTAGTGCTATCCCTGCCCAGCAGGATAGACCTACTTCGGCGAATAGCCAGGGTGACCTGAGGATCACGTTTAGGGCACACCCGCCGAGCCAGCCTCCGTGGGCCCCTAAACCCTCTGTAGTGCCGCAGCCGGTTGAGCTTCCGGGGGAAGTCGCTGGCCCCTCTCGGGGTGGTCCAGCGGTGACCTTTGGAGCTCCAGCAGAGGATAGGATGTCGATCGTTGCATCGGAGGGGGAGTTTCAGTCCTCGGGGGATGAAGACTCGGCTGCGTTGCCTCCCTCTGGGAGAGTGGCGTTGTCCGAGACGGCTATGCTTTCCCGGGCCGCCGAAAAGGTCGGGCTCGTGTGGAACCCTCCACCGTGTCCCGAGCCTTCTAGGCTGGATGATTGGTTTCTCGGGGCGGCTCGCGCCCCGCCCCGGTGCCTTTCTTCCCGGAAGTGCATGAGGAGCTCACGAGGTCGTGGACGGCACCTTTTTCTGCCAGAAACCGGCCGAGTGGCTCCTCCCTCCTCACTACTCTCGACCAAGGGGTACGTGCGGATCCCGCCGGTGGAACGGGCTGTTGCGATGCAACTGTGTCCGGCGTCCGCTTCCACCTGGCGCGGAGACCCACGCCACCCATCCAAGGCCTGTAAGTTCTCCTCCAGTCTAACTGGGAAGGCTTACAAGGCTTGTGGACAGGCTGCGTCCGCCTTGCATGCCATGGCGTTGCTCCAGGTGCACCAGGCCCAGGCACTCATGGACATGCACAAGGGTAGACCTGACCCAGAGCTCCTCCGGGCGACGAAAGTCACCGCCCGTTCCATTGGTCAGGCGATGTCCACTCTTGTGGTCCAGGAGCGACATCTCTGGCTCAACCTGGCCGATATGAGGGAGACCGATAAGTATCGGTTCCTGGACTCCCCCATTTCCCAGGTTGGGCTGTTCGGCGACGCGGTCGAGAGCTTTGCCCAGCAGTTCTCGACCGTCCAGAAGCAGACGGAGGCCATCAAACACATCCTGCCCCGGCGGTCAGCTGCTGCCCAGCCGCCGGCCGCAGCTCCTCCGCCTGCTCGTCGCCGAGGGCGGCCGCCCGCCGCCGCCGCCCCCGCTCCTGCCCCAGCCCAGCAGCAGCCTCCACCAGGGCAACGGCGTGGAGCCGGCCGCGGGAAGGCCATCCAGCCCGCTCAGGCCGCTGCCAAGCCAGGTGGCAAGCGCCGTCGTAAGAGACCCTGAGATGGGCCACCCAGAGATGGAGGAGACAGCTCTTCAGGAGGTGGTGACAGCACCGCTCCTTCTCCCGCTGGAGGGCCGGGAGAGAATTCTATGTTCTTGTTTTGTTTCTGTTCCCTGTTCTGTTCAAAGAAAGAGCTGTTTCTAAAATCTCTGGGTGCCAAGAGAGCACGCTTGGCGGTGTACGACGCTCCCATGCCTTGTCACCCTCCGGTGCCTCTCTTATCGCCAGCAGGAGGTGCTGGCTGTGTCCAGGACGCACACAAGAGGCCTCCGCACACCCGTGCACCCCCTCAGCGGAAGCAGGTAAGTGTTGCATTGCGCACTCAGACCCCACTTCGGGCCGCGATGCCATCCGAGTCGGGTCCCTGCACTCCGCTGCGCTGCCCCGCTGCGGGTACGTCTGTGGTGCCGTTGGTCCCGCTGGTTCAGTCGCTGGGAGCCTGGTTAGCGCTCCCCAGCCCGTCCCGCTGGCTCATCCGTACTATCAGACTCGGCTATGCGATTCAGTTCGCCCGGCGGCCCCCCAAGTTCAGGGGCGTTCACTTCACCTCCGTATTGAAGGAGAGCGCCCCCGTGCTACGGGCGGAGATCGCAGTCCTACTGGCGAAGGACGCGATAGAGCCGGTCCCTCCAGTCGATATGAAGACAGGCTTCTACAGCCCGTACTTCATTGTACCCAAGAAAGGCGGCAGGTTACGGCCAATCTTGGACCTGCGATTCTTGAATCGGTCCCTTCACAGGCTGCCGTTCAGAATGCTAACGCAGAAACGCATCTTCAGGTGCATCCGTCCCCAAGATTGGTTTGCAGCGATCGACCTGAAGGACGCGTACTTTCATGTCTCGATTCTCCCTCGACACAGACCGTTCCTACGCTTTGCGTTCGAGGGACGGGCATATCAGTACAGAGTCCTACCCTTCGGGCTGTCCCTGTCGCCCCGTGTCTTCACGAAGGTCGCGGAGGCGGCCATTGCTCCCATGAGAGAGCGTGGTGTTCGCATTCTCAACTACCTCGACGACTGGCTGATTCTGGCTCAGTCGAAGGTGCAGTTGTGCAAACACAGGGACATGGTGCTCAGTCACCTCAGCCTGTTGGGACTTCAGGTCAACTGGGAAAAGAGCAAACTCTGCCTCGTGCAGAGGATCTCTTTTCTCGGTATGGAGTTGGACTCGGTCAATCTGACAGCGCGACTCACAGAGCAGCGCGTCCAGTCGGTGTTGAACTGCTTGAATTCGTTCAAATGCAGGACAGCGGTACCACTGAAACATTTTCAGAGGCTCCTGGGGCATATGGCATCCGCAGCCGCAGTGACGCCGCTCGGATTGCTTCATATGAGGCCGATTCAACACTGGCTACACGACCGAGTCCCGAGATAGGCGTGGCAGAGCGGCTCATTCCGTGTCTCAGTAACACCGAAGTGTCGCCAAACCTTCAGTCCGTGGTTGGACCCTTCGTTTCTACGGGCAGGAGTTCCCCTAGAACAAGTGTCCAGGCATGCTGTTGTCTCCACGGATGCCTCATCCACCAGCTGGGGGGCCACGTACAACGGGCTTGCAGTTTCGGGTCTGTGGACGGGGCCTCAACTGCAATGGCATATCAATTGCCTCGAGTTGTTAGCAGTTCGTCTTGCGCTGGGCCGCCTCAAAGGGCCGCTACGAGGCAAGCACGTTCTGGTCCGAACGGACAACACTGCGGCCGTTGCGTACATCAACAAACAGGGTGGTCTACGCTCCCGCCGCATGTCACAACTCGCCCGCCATCTCCTCCTCTGGAGTCAGAAGCATCTGAGGTCGCTTCGTGCCATTCATATCCCGGGCCTGCTCAATCGTGCAGCCGACGAGCTCTCACGACAGCAAGTGCTCCCAGGAGAGTGGAGACTCCATCCCCAGGTGGTCCAGCTGATCTGGAGTCGCTTCGGGACCGCACAGGTAGACCTGTTTGCCGCCCCGGACACGTCTCACTGCCAGTTGTTCTATTCCCTGACCGGGGGGACCCTCGGCTCGGATGCGCTGGCACACAGCTGGCCCCGGGGCCTACACAAATATGCGTTTCCCCCAGTGAGCCTTCTTGCGCAGACACTGTGCAAGGTCAGGGAGGACGAGGAGCAGGTCTTGCTAGTTGCGCCATACTGGCCCAACCGGACCTGGTTCCCGGAACTAGTGCTCCTCGCGACAGCACCTCCTTGGCCCATTCCTCTGAGGAAGGACCTCCTGACTCAGAGACGGGGCACCCTGTGGCACCCGCGTCCGGACCTCTGGAAACTCCATGTCTGGTCCCTGGACGGGACGCGGAGGTTCTAGGTGGCCTACCACAGACTGTGGTAGACACCATCACTTCCGCCAGAGCCCCCTCTACGAGGCGCCTCTACGCGTTGAAGTGGAACCTGTTCGTCGAGTGGTGTTCTTCTCGACGAGAAGACCCCCGAAGATGTTCGATCGGCTCTGTGCTTTCCTTCCTGCAAGAAGGGTTGGAGCGAAGGCTGTCTCCCTCCACCCTCAAAGTGTATGTTGCCGCTATCGCCGCAAATCACAGCATGGTTGATGGTAAGTCCCTAGGAAAGCACGATCTGGTCGTCAGGTTCCTGAGGGGGGCGAGGAGATTAAATCCGCCTCGCCCTCACTCTATACCCTCTTGGGACTTGTCCCTGGTGCTAACCGCATTACAGAGGGCTCCCTTTGAGCCTTTGCAGTCAGCAGAGTTAAAAATCCTGTCTTGGAAGACAGTACTCCTGACTGCATTGGCTTCCATCAAGAGGGTAGGGGACCTGCAGGCATTTTCGGTCAACGAATCGTGCCTGGAATTCGGGGCAGGTAACTCTCATGTAATCCTGAGACCCCGGCCCGGATATGTGCCCAAGGTTCCCACCACTCCCTTTCGGGACCAGGTGGTGAACCTGCAAGCGCTGCCTTCGGAGGAGGCAGACCCAGCCCTGGCTTTTCTCTGTCCCGTTCGCGCTCTGCGGACTTACGTGGACAGAACGCAAAGCTTCAGGACCTCAGAACAGCTCTTCATCTGTTACGGAGGCCAGCAGAAGGGAAAGGCTGTCTCCAAGCAGAGGATGGCTCACTGGATAGTGGATGTCATCGCCTTGGCGTATGAAACCCAAGGCGTGCCCTGCCCGCTTGGGTTGAGGGCCCACTCCACTAGGAGTGTGGCCTCTTCCTGGGCGCTGGCGCACGGCGCCTCGCTGACAGATATATGTAGAGCTGCGGGCTGGGCGACACCTAACACGTTCGCTAGATTCTATAGCCTCCGTGTAGAGCCGGTTTCTTCCCGTGTGCTTGCTTCAAATAGCCAGTAACACCGAAGGGCCCGTTCTAGTGTCGGCTTGCTGCGCCATTCCCCTCCTCATGGACCGGATACGTGCGCTGATACGCTCCAGTCGAGTTCCCCAGCACGGCGAACCCTGTTGAGTCCTACGCAACCCGCGGCAGTCAGACGTGGCGGAGCGCCCGACGCCAGGTCTAACACTCGTATGCATTGGTGGAACTTGTGTTAGGCTGGGTATCCATATGTTGTGACCCCTACGGCGGTCCCATATGTGTATTCTTCCACGGTACGGCTCCCTACGGCGAGCCCGTGTCTTTCCCTTGGCAGAGCTCGCTCTGCCGTCTCTGTGCGGTGTAGTCTCCCGCCTGCATTGGCCGGGGCCACCCCTGGGACTTCCATATGTTGTACTGCCCACGGCCAGTCCATACATGTATATTCCACATGATACCTCCCTACGGGTAGGATGTGGCTTCCGCAGCGGCCCCCCTGGGCACGCTTTCCCAGCGTTATCCAATACTCTGCTGAGTGGGTCTTGCGGAACAGCAGCAGTGACTCTCCCTGCGTAAGTTCCCCGCCCCGAACAGACGGGGGTCTGAGGGGCTTTCGCTGGGCGCTGGAAGTGGTAGTAACTGTGGCGTTTTCCATAGGGATCCCAATTCGTCGGTGACGTCCGACGTACGTCGAACGTGACCGACTGAAAGGGAACGTCTCGGTTACGTATGTAACCCTCGTTCCCTGAAGGAGGAAACGGAGACGTACGTCCCGTCGCCACAGTTGCTGTACCATCACTGCAGCGGCCGAGTCACTAGTTCGGCTCCTCAGTGAAAAACAAATGTGCGCGGCATCCGCTTCCGCTTTATACCCGCGATGCGGGGCGGAGCGCGAGATGCAAATCTCGCACGCCAATGGCCATTGGCCCGTTCTCTATACACTCGAAGCTGATAGGGGCTCCCAGAAGTGATCCCAATTCGTCGGTGACGTCCGACGTACGTCTCCGTTCCTTCCTTCAGGGAACGAGGGTTACATACGTAACCGAGACGTTTTCGACCCAGTTTTGTCATTGATGATGTTGTGGAGCACAGAACTGCTCATTACAATCAGAGTGGCCAGACTCATTTGAGCTGGCTTGATTGATTGTTTGTTTGTTTGTTTGCCCATATCTGATGTCCTCACTGAAAGAATGAATCCATGCTGCATCACAGTTTAAACATGTATTTATCTGACTCTTAAAACGCTGTAAAACTCTGTAAAAGCTTCTGTAAATGTAATTGAAGTTATGCCAACCTGAGTTCTTTCTTTTTCCCCAGGTATCCCAAACAATCTTGGGACCTCTGGTGAGTTATTCACTCGTAATAATACAATGAACATCATTTGTATTTCATATTTTTATATGGATATATAAGGATACTTTAAAATATATAACAGAATTTGAAAAATATTCAAACATCCTAAATAAAGGTCTGTTGATAAAATGTACAGAAGTAACTGAGAGCCAGCTGTGAGCACTAGATTATTAAATAATACTGAATAATTTTAAATATATTTATTCTTATTTTTCATGTCATCAAGTTCGGCCAAATGCTTCTTCACTTGGAGCAGCAAACCGAAATCAAGGTAAGACTTTCAGAAATTAATCATTTGTTTAATGCCTGTAAAACAACCAACCACAGATTTTTGTCCAGCTTGAATATCCTAAACCTCATACTAACAAAACGCCTTTGTTTCTCCTCTGCGATTTCCATATAGCCTCAAATCTCAACAGACAAGAAACAATTATGCGTGACTCACTGTCTGTGGTTAGTTTGTTGTTAGGTTGTTAATAACAATGAGATGCTTATAATCAGAAAAATGAATATAAAAAATAAAGTCATTGATTTGATAGTTGCTAATGTTAGTCAGAGGCTGCTAAAATATATTTTGTCACTACCATTTAGATGGTCTCAAAGCTTAAGGATGAACTAAAAGCCACACAACTCTTTTGATGTTTATGGAGTGTTTAAGAAAAGAGGATTGAATAACTGTCTTTTCAGCACCCCTGCTGATTGTGAGTGACAGAGAGAGGTCTCTCTTCTGTCAGGACCAGAAGCAGAACAAAACAGAGGATTGTGGGAATCTGTCTGGTTGTTCTACACCCACATCTTCTAGATCCAACCCTTCTGTTAGTAAGCAGCCAGCGGACAGCAGTGTTTAATTAAAACCTCCTGGATATCAGGGTCTTCTGATAATCTCTCAATGTAATTAGTCTCTGAGAGAAAGAAGTAAGAAATATATAAGATGGTGGTATAGGTTTACTGCACATGCATTGATTTCAGAGACTTCTGAAAATCAATGCATGCACACTAAACCTACCACCATCTCGATAATCTCTTGAGCAGATTAATACAGTGAAGAAACTGTCAATCAAACCATAAGAAAGATTGTAAGAGATGCACAGGAAAGAAAACATGTCAAAGGGACCTGTGCACTGAGATACATTTGAGATTTGTTTATGAGTTAGAGAGTAGTTAATGCTAATAAATCAATAGAACAAAAGACAGTTTAGGAGTTTTGGGAACTTAAAATAGCATGTGTAGAGGATAAGCAACAGGCACAATATTCTATGTTGAGTCTGTTAGTGAAATTTTTCAAATGGTGGGCAACAGCCCAAAAATGTTTTGCAGGTCTGTTCTGTTCTGCAGGGAAAAAAAACAATGCTAAATAAAATTCAGCTAACCATGTAAGTGTGCATTGTTCAGAAAGCTAGATAAATAGACTGAATTAAACTCTATACTATTTTGTCTCAATAAATGAAAAATAAAACACTAAAAAGCAGTGTTGGAGGGAATGCGAGTTACGTAATCAGATTACTTTTTTCAAGTAACTACAAAAACGATTAAGCAAACCTGTAGTAATTAAATATGTTAAAGAACACAAATATACTTTATGTATTTAATCTCACTTTATTAGGCAATGTCTTTGCAGCTATTCCAGTTCAATAAGCAATGACTTTAGATAACCATCACATTTGTGTTTTAGTTTGTTTTTATAACTGAAGTACGAGAGTTGAACTTTCTTCTCCTGCGTCCTTGAGAATAGCAGCACAGCTGAAAGTTTTCTATGAGCTGCACCCTCTACTGTACAGGCATGAATTTACATTTTCTTTTGCATTTGCATGTTTGGGGCCCTATCAATGTGACGCCAGGCACGGCGTAAGTGTTTTTGCTAGTTTCAGCTCAACGCAGTTGTCATTTCCACATCCAGTGCCCACGTTGTTTAAATAGCAAATGCACTCACGCCCATCTGTTCGCCCATGGGCGTGCTGGTCTGAAAACGAGGTGTGTTCAGGCGCATTGTTTGCGCGTTGCTATTTTGAGGCAACTGAAAACGACTGCGCAATTGACCAACAAAAACCAGGTCTAAAGTCAATGGCGCAGTATTTTTTTTTTTTGTTATTAATATGCGCCTATAGGCGGGTGCACAATGCGTGTACACTCTGCTTATTACACACAGGGACGTGCAGCAGCACACAAACATTTTAAATATTAAAAATAAAAGGATTCCTCTCTGGAGAAGCGTTCAGTCTTTCCACTCGCAAATTTCACCATGTAAATAGCGAATCTGCCATGGTGTAAGCGCAACTGGCTTCTAAAGGGAATGGGAGATGAGACTCTGATTAGTGTATTGCATGTTACGCCCAAAACACACCCATGACTCATTAAGAGACTAGGTACAACCCTTTTGGACTATGCGCCTGGCGCGCAGACTGTTTTTTCTGTCATTAAACTAGCAAAAGTGGATTCAGACATGCCCTAAGTGCATCTGCGCCATGCGCTTCAGACCATGCACTCAGATCGTTAAAATAGGGCCCATAGTGTGAAAGTGCCTTTACATTTGCCAAAAATAGAACTGTTTTTGCTTGTTATAAAAACAAAAAAAAAAACAGGTGAGAAAGCCCAGAAAAAGTAACTCAAAAGTAATGTACCACATTACTTTCCATAAAAAGTAATGCAATTAGTTACTTTAGGGAGTACCTAATATTGTAACATTATTTTTTTAAAATAACTTTCCCCAACACTGCTAAAAAGTACAATCAATTATAAGGTACAGTATGGAAAAGGGATATTCATTGTGAGATTTACTAAAGATTACATTTAACAGAATTATTAATAGTGTTTTTTAAAGGGCAACCTTACCTTTGCCATAATCTAACATTTATTTAATCTAAATGTAAAAATAAGGGAAATGAGCATGAACAATTAAATATCCAATACTGACTGAAAAAAAACCCTCTAATATCTAACCGATATGTGGGATTGTGACATGCCTTAATCCTCAAAAAAAAAAAAAAAAAAAGTACAAAACAATGCAAGATAAAAGAAATATTTTTTTTTTTGTTTACTTTCGTACAATGACCAGTTTTGGTACAGCATAAAATCTGGATAAAATCAGTTGAGAACCACTGATCTATAGGCAATATTAGAACTGTTAGAAGAGCCTAAAATTGCAGAATTGAATTATAATATAATAAAAGTGAAATTAACAGTAAGAGCAAGCAGAAAATAAACTAAAGAAGATCCTTAGTTTCATTCACAATCCGAAAATTATTCATGTCAATAAGGAACACTGAAACCTCTTCTCTGACCTGTCAGGGAACGGATAGATCTGCCGTATGCATGCGTCACTATTGTTCAAGTCAGGAGCTGCCTGTTCTGTTCCGTTGGCGTGTGAAAAAGTCACTGTACTCTGCGAAGGTGTGATACAGCACATATGTCTCCCAGGGAGAGACAGACCTCGGCCAGGGTTCACACCTCTTTTTTTTTCTTAGGTCAGAAGGTAAAGCGCAACACAAGTGTAAATGCAATCCATGCCACTATACACTATACATGTGACGGATGACCTTGCACGTCTTTCACAATGAAGATGAAGACCGGGACAGACGTAAGCGTGTGTGTTCAATGCTCCCTCAGTGTGCGTGTACATATTTGAAGAAAGAAGCAGTCAAAGAAGCAACAGCGGGTCTGTCTTCTGGGTACACTTGAACCGCACCCTGTGCTCAAAACTAATTTTGGGTACAGATGCTGCTGGAAAGACAATAGCTCTGTAGGGTCCTCTGGAGGCCTGTCAGCATTTGGATAATCCAATACATAGTGAACAAAGTAAACTTCAAGCCTGGAGATTTAAAGTTTAAATCCCACCAAAATCTTTCCAGAGTTGTCACTCAAAACGGACATTGAGCTTCTCTGAGCACCAGTTAAACTATGCCAGATGGGCTTTTCGTGGAGTGATATGATATAAAAAGTGATATTTCAGTGTTAAAATCATCCTCAGCACTTTTAAATTTTTTTATTTTATTTTTTTTCATGCTATGTATTTCGGTTTGTTTATATAATAGTAGAATTGCAAGTATAGTGCAGAAAAACTCTTTTCAACTACTGAGAAAAAAAAAATGGATTTGTGTCAAATATTTTTTTTTAATGTGTAGTAACCTTTTATGGCCATGTCAGGCCTAACAGTGCCCTTTAGCTGTGATTAAGTCATGTCACCTGTATTTCTATATCGCTTTATACAATACAGATTGTTTCAAAGCAGCTTTGTAGTGATAAACAGGAAAATAATGATTCAATAATGCAAACAGAATTCAATTCTGCTGTAAAGCAGCTCTAAAAAGACAACAGTAAATGGTCATTGTTTAGCTGAAGTCAGTTCATTGTTGATTCAGTTTGGTTCAATAACTGTGCAAAGTTCATCAGTTATGGGATGAGTTCAGTTCATCTATAAATCAGCTCTAGAGAAAACAGTGATATCATCATCCAGCTCAGTTCAGTTCTCATCCAAAAGTGACAGTGCAGTCGTCAATAGTATTTCTGAAATGGCTCTCATACATTCATACATTCTCTACTGACAAAAACATTTGATGTATATTTGATGTGTGAATGTGTTCTAGTACCCGACATATGAAATAAGAGGAAACCTGTGATAGAATCAATCTGGAAATAAGGAAAAACAGCAGAGAACAAAAATAGCATTCAGATGAAGAACAGCCATTTCACTTGGATATACATCACAATTGGGAAGAAAAGACTATCACAACTTCTGTTTTATGCCAACTTTAACAACAGTTCTACATTTTTGAACCAACATGGTTTGAGTGACAGATCTGAGACAAAGTTACTACAGTTGCGGCCAACAGTCATGACTAGCTAGTTCATTTCTCCAACAATGCATTGTCCTATGGTAGTTAAGCAGAGAGTTATGCTGTTGTACAGAGTTACGTTGTTGGTCAGACTGGTTTTAGAGGGGTCAGATTAAAAAAATAATAATAATAAACCAGCTAAACACCAGCTTGGCCAGGCTGGGAAACCATTCTAAACCAGCTAATACACTGTTAAATCCAACAGTTGTTCTAACTAACACTTCTTGGTTGACTTTACTTAAAGGTTCAGTGTGTAGTATTTATGAGGATCTATTGACAGAAATGCAATATAATATGCATAACTATGTTTTCAGTGGTGTATAAAGACCTTACTTAATGAACCGTTATGTTTTTATTACCTTAGAATGAGCCATTTCTATCTACATACACCGCGGGTCCCCTTACAGTGAAATCGCCATTTTGCGTCATCATGTTTCTACAGTAGCCCTAAACAGACAAACCTCTCTAGAAAGTGCTAGTCACTCTCTGCTCTCTCCGACGACGACATTTTTGTCCTGTGTCGGCCCCCGTAGCTTCTCTATGTGCTTCGAAAGGGAGGGGTCAGCGATGTGTGATTGCAACTCACAACCTCACCGCTAGATGCTGCTAAAATTCACACACTGCACCTTTAATGACTTAATTGTAAAAATCTAAAAATCTGTACTATTCACATACTATGCCTTGTTTACTCAGAAAACCCAAGTTAAGATTAATTGATTGGTTTGAGTACCATTTTGACAAGCACAAAAAAAGAGTTTTTGAGGCGGGGCAATTCTTAGTAGACTTTTCACTCATGTCCTCCACTTCTGCAGTTATCTTTCTCTAGTTGCATTCACTTATTTCCCAAGTCATCTTGAATGTTGAATTGTCAATACAACTGAACATTTTCAGAAAACATCACATAAGCTGACTTCATAAATTGATGTTGATTTTCCTAAAATGTTTTTGTTTTGAAGTCACCATTATGGTGATCAGTGTTCCCTTTGGTTGGGCACTTGGAACTTCGTTTAAATTATTGTAATTCTCTTCCTATTGATGCAGTGATTCAACAAGAAATCAGATATTTAATTTCAAAGGAAGAGAAGTAATAAATAGGTTGCTTTTAAAAGGTGACATAACCGCTGACTAAATCCTTAACTAGTCTATTTTTCATGTCGTATAATGATCTTTTAAAATTTTATTGCGAACACTTGTCAAACACCTTGTGAAGCTTTTAATTGGGTTGATATAATCCCTCTATATTTGTGACAATATCTTGCAATTGACCATGCTTGAGTCACACACAGACTTCAACATTCAGCATGCAAAACACAACAGTGGTAGCTATACTAAGTCAACTCTTTTTTAGTTACTAGAACTCTCATGTAAGTGAACTATACTAAGCATTTGTCATACTATTCCTGTTTCACTTTACTTTGTTTTTTTTTAAGGCAATCAATTTGCAAGTAAATCTAACTAATTAGATTTTACAGTGTAAGCTAAGCCTGGGCTGCTTTAAATGGGGGGTTTTCAGCAGGGTTACTGCTCATAGATGAGTTTTTTTTCCCCTTCAATTCTGTCCCTGCTTCTCAGAGACCCCAGATAAAATTCATCTGAATGAAAGCAGCATGTGATTACTCTTGGTTTCTGAGCAAATAGTCCTGTCTCTCCTCCCAAAGCAAATATTGTCCTTGATAATGGAAGCAAGTACAATGGAATAGCAATCATATTTTTTCCACTAAAGAGGTTGTTTACAGGTCAATGGAAGGGAGATTAGAGCAATTCGGGCTGGACTGGCATTATGGCGTATATTTAGTTGCACACCAATTCCCTGTTTGTCTTAAATTTGAGCTTCAATTTTGGAGGGGGAAAAAACTAATCGTATATATGGTATGTTTATTTTTTATTTCGAAATGATCACATCATGGATTCCATTTATGGCTCATAAACAATAGGTGTTTATTGTGTTTACTGCAAACTTCATATGCTAAAAAGGACTAATCAACTGGAGTTACCAGCAGTGCAGCATTTGGACTTTCCCCGGTAGCTTAAAAGTCCAAAAGTCAGCAGTGGTGTTTGCAATTTTGGTCACACACTGTAAAATGTGTCACACAACAATATATTTCCTGCCCCAAATCCCACCTCCCACTCTATGATTAATCATATCACTTCTGCAATATTACAGTGGGACTACCATCCCCCGTGGTGTCCTTAAAAGTAACCGCTGAGCCTCTCGCCAGCACCCATCATAAACAATCACACACATAGCAACCTGATGATCATCTTGATGGATGCACTTTTTTTTCCTGGAAAGTGTTTCCTGGTGGGAGGAGGAAAGCAATGCGTGTTCACCTCTCTTTTTCTCTGCTCCCCACAGCTCGAGTGTGTGACAACGTTCTCCTGCGCTGTCAGAACGGCGGCGTGTGTCACCACCACCAGCGCTGCCAGTGTCCGGCAGGTTTCAGCGGCATACTGTGTGAGAAGGCCCAATGCCAGGGTGACTCTTGCGAGGAGCTGCAATCCAGTCAGCCATCCCTCCGCCCCCCACCCGCGGCCCAGACTCTCCCGCTGGCTCTTCTATCTCTCATCCCCTCCCTGCTGACCACCCGGGGCCTTACATCACTCTGAGGGGAATGCTTTTGCCCCAAAGACATTCTCAACAGGGGCTCTAATCCGGAGTTTCTGTTAGAGGACACACAACGGCTGAAAATAAATGCTCCCTTGATGCGGAAGAAAAAACTAAACTTCTTTTTAGGAAACCACAAGGTTTTCTACCCAGTATTATGTCAATTAAAGTTTGCCAGCAATGATGGATAAACTGAAACAAACTAGAGAACCTGCGAGAGAAAAAATAAGAACAACACAAAATGACTGTCTTTGTCTTTGTTGAAAATCTAAGGATGAAATCAAATCAATACACTGTTACATTTCTCTGAAGCCATCCGTCAGTTTAAGACTTCATCTCAAACCTCAGAGCGCAGAAACACTGCAATACGATTTGTTTGGAGACATCATTGATGTGAAGATTAATCAATATGAACTCGTAGACTGTCATTTAAATTTACGCACACACTACCATGGCTGGTTGTCAAACTTCTCACACTTTACCTTTTCCTGACCCTCTCTCTTCTTCCTATAACTCTGTGAAGTAATGTAAAAGACCCCTGATGTATGTCTCACACACACAAAAAAAAATGATCCAGTTTATCAGAAATGATCAAATATACATTACAGTAACATGAGAGACAACTGTTGAAATTTTGTACTGGGGTATTTTCATGACGATGAGAAAGACCTTGTCCATCAATGTGACTTTTTGCATTGCTGTGACAACCTGTAGAATTTGGGTGGGTCTTTTTATTATTGCCCTGATGGAGTTGCATATCCCTGTTCAGTTGCTAATCGTTTTGCTTAAAACATGCGTTTACATTCTCACCGACCGAACTGTACGAAAGGTTTCACCAAAGGGCTTTGGTGAGGAATCTTTTGTTGCTTGAAGCCAACTGTTTGTGAATTAAAGATGAAAAATAACTGTTCATGGCCATTTTGTGAAAGAGAATCTTCAAGGTGTGTTTTTTTTCAGGTGTGTTTTCAGCAGCTCATGCGTGTTTTCAAAGCTCTTAGCAGCTGCTTTAGAGATCCCACAAATTGCAGGTGTATGGAATTTAATGGTTAGCACTCTCCCAAACAGATGACGATTGTGAAGAAACGTGTAATGTTATAAATACATCCGCCTTGAATCTGTAGAATGTATCTGTAGACTCACCTGCTGAGGTATTATTCACCCTCCATTATTCACCCTCATTATGCCAGTTTTCTGAAATCGGATGTAAACATTATGGGCCTCATAGACTGACTCTGTTCACACCAAGCAATTAGCCAACATACAGTATAATCCGATATACTTAAGGGATAATGAACAGCCAGTCATTATCACAAAATAAACCCCATCAGGGTGATCAGGAATGACCGGTTGACGGTATCATTATCCTGCTTATTAGATGCCAATTTACCAAATTCAAACATTACAGCTATACTGTTGCAAATATAATGGTAAATAGCCACATTATTAAAATGTATAGTTTTTATTATTCAGCTTTTATTCAGTATGCATTAAATTGATGATCAAAAGTGACAGTAAAGACATTTATAACGTTTCAACAGGTTTCTATTTCAAATAAATGCTGTTCTTTTGAACTGGTAACACTTTAGAATACTGATCCATCATTAATGAATAACTACACAGGAACAAGTGAGTAATGAAGTATTAACACTCTAGTAACTACTATTAACTAAGTTAGTAATAGCGCTTAGTCGAATGTGGTAGTTCACTATTAGTCAATCAAGAACTACTATTTTTTTCATAACTCCCAGAGGACTACCAAGAACTACTATATACAGGTTCATAATTAATGAGAGTAATGTATAATGTATAATTAATTCTAAAGTGAAGATCATGGTAACCCACTACTAGTAATGACTCAGGTATTATTAAAGCCTTCAGAAGGAACTACTAACTATTTAGATCAGTATTCTAAAGTGAAAAACATAACTCTGTAGTAATTACTGAAGTCATTGTAAACTTTTGACGTTTTTGTAAGGTTTTGGATAGCAATGACTGAAGTGTTACTATATACTTCTATAGGAATTACTAGTTATTTGGATCAGTATTCTAAAGTGAAGATCATGGTAACCCACTAGTAATTACTTAAGTGTTACTATCCAAAACCTTACAAAAAACTCAAAAGCTTGCAATGATTTCAGTAATTACTATAGAGTTATCATGTTTTTCACTTTAGAATACTGATCCAAATAATTAGTAATTCCTTTAGAAGGATGTAACACTTGAGTCATTACTAGTGGGTTACTATGACCTTCACTTTAGAATTAAATATACATTATGCATTATTCATGTTAATTATGAACCTGTATGTATTAGTTCTTAGCATTCCTCTGGGAGTTATGAAAAAAAATAGTAGTTCTTGATTAGCTAATAGTGAACTACCACATTCAACTAAGCGCTATTACTTACTAATTCATTAATCAGAGTTTCTTGTTAGTTAATAGTAGTTACTTAAGTGTTAACATTGCGTTACTCATTTGCTCCTGTGTAGTTATTCATTAATGATGGATCAGTATTCTAAAGTGTTACCTTTGAACTTTCTATCCATCAAAGTATCCTGGAAAAATGCATTACAGTTTCCACAAAAATATTTTCGACACTGATTATAATAAGAAATGTTTCTTGTGCAACAAATCAGCATATTACAATGATTTCTGAAGGATCATGTGACACTGAAGACTGGAGTAATGATGTTGAAAATTCAGCCCTAAACAGACAAACTGCTCTACAGAGCGCTAGCTACTCTCTGCTGTCTCAGACCACGACATCTTTGTCCTGTGTCAGCCACTGTAGCTTCTCTATATGTGCTTCGAAAGGGAGGGGTGAGCGGTGGGCGGTTGCAATTCGCAACCTCACCGCTAGATGCAGCTAAAATGTACACAGTGCACCTTTAAAGCTGTGTTTTGTTGTTTGATTAACATGACAGACAACAGCAGGTATTTATAGGTTGCTATCACTTCAAGACCCAATGCATGCACAGATCCAATACTAATGATACACATCCGATTTCTTTCTCAACTCGTTCACTTAAGAAATAACTGAATGTGTTTACGAGAATACTTGCCGAGACTGGTCTTTTGACTGACATCATTTGTGTGTATGTGTCCATTCAAGTGCATGGGGACGCGAAAGATGAATCAATTCAGAGTTTGTGCGCTATCTGAAACGCGCCTCTCTCTGTGTGTGTGTGTCTCGGGTGTGTGCGGCTGTGTGCACAGATAACAGCATTCAAGTACGGAATTAAATCCTCTTTTGCCTCTTCTAGCGCTTGAAGGGTTTTAAAATCTATTGAATATGTAAACTAGCAAGACAAAACATGTGCAAATGATAACCTTTCACTCTATTGCGGTTAAACTTGCAATTGATCGTGATTGATGCGTGCCGAACCGTACGGATCACGGATCAACAACGATCCGTTAAACCCCTAAGGAATACGACGCCTATCACAGCATCCCTATGTATAAGGTCAATTTAGTATTATCAGCAGCTTTATCGTGTTGCTCAGGAGCTAATTACCCACCTCCATCCCCAGCTCCTCCTCTCATCCAGTCAGGACATGGCCTTCTGATATTCCTCTTCGAAACAGACTAATTTGTCTTGAATTATAGTGTACACTAAATTATTGAACATTTATTATATCTGCAGTACATTTAGGTTGGTTCTGTTCCGTTTACCCTGTTTATCGCTGCTCTCTCTGCTCTTATTCATGTTAGGCTGCATGGATGTGCAGGGAGTTCTTGTCCAGAACAGAACCATACCAATCCAGCCAATCCAAACTGTATGCTAATTGTCAATCACCTTTGACGACAGTGGTCCTGACAGAAAATGATTGGATGAATCGTGTTTAATGTACCCATCAATTGCTGGTTAACATTCCTGTAGCTCAAACTGTAACTGGTAAAAACAACATTCAATGAAAAAAAATATGTTCAATGCAATGTAAGTGCCTTTGGAAAAGTGTCTGACAAATGTATAAATGAAAATGACACTATAACTCAGTAGCTGGTACTCTATAGTCAAAGCACATTTTCTGACAAAGTTTCAACTGAAATCTATTTATAAATATAGTAGTCACAGGGCTGGATTTAAGGGCATGGCAATAAAAGTTTTCCAGCAGAGACTGAAATCAAATGTAAATCACAAACGAATGAGTAAGAGAGGTGTGCTGACGAAATATGGATTGGAGAATGTCACTCACTGCGAGGCATAACACGCAGTCGTGATACGGCAATCATTTTCAAGTCCACGCTGGGCACTTAAATGGAAATGAAGTCATTCTGTGCCTGTGACACACGGTGAAAGCGGGTCTGAGGCTGGATAGATTACATTAGTGAGATTAGGCCTCTTCATTTCAATCAAATCAAATCCTATATCGCCCTTGATCTTAATAACTTTTCTCCCAAAAGACAAGTAGAGTGAAGATGTCATTTTATTTTGAGAAATAACTGCCATGTCCATTTATTCCTTTGTAAATTCCATTGATGATTAGGTCCAGGTTGGCCATTTTTGTTCGGCTCATTTCATTCAGCTAAATAGATGCGGTCAAATAATTAGAAACACTTTGCACTTCTAAGATGGAAATTTAAGATTGGACAGATAAATGAGTATAAACATTGCACCCCACCAAAAACAAGCTGTACTGCATCTCATTAGGTTTGAATGCAAATTCATTCAGAATGCTAATGAGTCTTTAATGAGACTGAATGCAAACTCCCTCTAGCAAACTACCACCTCTATTTTTGACGGACATCAGGGGTCAATGAGGGCCCATGCCGTTCCTCATTCCTCATACTTTACAATAATAACTGGATGCTCTTTAGAAAACAGCTTCTTTTTCAACCAAGACTATTGTTATACATTTTAGCAGCTATTTTTACACAATGCGTCCCTGATCTTGCATTTCGAAAGCTCTGCATACTAAAAAGGTGAAACAATTCTTTGACTTTCCCTCAAGCTGTGAATGAATCCTGAGGCTATTATTTGTCACCTGTTGGAAACAACAGCGGCATGAGTATATACACACACAAACTCCAGACAAATAATTTTACAGTGCTTTTCAAAACTACACAAAAAGCCTCAGAAACTGTGAGTGAGATCTCTTTCAGTATGGTCTTTATAACATCACTCTGGGATCATCAATGGCTTACAAAACTAATGGCTCGTTCTCAAGGTCCCATTTTTCAAAGCGGCAGAACAGCATGAGGAGCTGCCCACTTGAGACTGTGACAATGTTACTAGGCCAAGATGTCCCACACCTGAGATGAGAGAGAACATGAGGTACATTTTAGCAAGGCTGTAAAACATCTTTTTATGCCTTCCTGCTTCTCCTCGGCCCAACTTTTTGGGCCATTTTTAAACTTTTAAAGGTTATAGTGTATCGAGAATGTGTGCATAGCTCATGGACATTTGATGGATGATTATTGAAGCGCAATATTTTTCAAAGTACAGGAGACTCAGAGTAGATAACATAACACTGCCGTAAAACATTATGCTTTTTTTCTCCAGGATATGGCCTGTTTACCAAGAATGATGCTTTCCTGCAAGTAATGGCCACATCCATCTCTGAGGAACAAGACTGTAATGCCTTATTCAAAGCAGGGTGTGACACTTTGTGAATGCTCATTTACACTTTTTGGAGTAAAAACCAGTACATAAGAGACGTAGTTCACTTTTTTCTCCCTTATGCGATATACAGTGGGGTCCAAAAGTCTGAGATCACTAATGAAAAAGCTTCTGTTTACTAATGTAATAATAATAATAATAATAATAATAAATCTAGACAAATTATATCATCAATTTGTTTTTCAATGGAAGCAAAGAAAGTATTTTTTATATTAGTATTAGTTAAATTTTCAGCATCATTACTCCAGTCTTTAGTGTCACATGATCCTTCAGAAATCATTCTAAAATGCTGATTTGCTGCTCGAGAAAAATTTCTTATTATTATCAGTGTTGAAAACAGTTGTGTTGCTTAATATTTTTTTGTGGAAACTGTGATACAATTTTCTTTTTTCAGTATTCTTTGATGAATACATTTTTTGTTACAGTATAAATGCCGGCAACACTTTTCAATAAGGTTTCATTTGTTAACATTAGTTAACTACAGATTAGTTAACATGAATTAAGAATCAACAATAATTCTGCAGCATTTCTTATTCTTAGCTAATGTTAATTTCAGCATTTACTAATGCATTTTAAGATCCAAAGTTTTATGTAAGCATTAGATAAAGCACTGTGAACTAAAATGAACATGAACGTCTTTATTAACTAACATTAACAAAGGTTGTAAAATGCTGTAAAATATGTTTTATCTTAGTGCATTAACTAACAAATGAGGCCTTATTGTTACCTAAATCAATTTTCCTAATACATCCTCAATTTTTTATACATCCTTGCTGATTTTTTTTTAAAAGTGCCCCTATTATGCTATTTTAAAGGTTCCTAATTTATTTTTATTTTTTTTTCAAAATAGTTTTGGAGGTCTCCTACAACAGGTTTACATGCATCAAAGGTCAAAAACACTTTCATTTTCTCATAATATACATTGCACATCACCACATTATTCAATGATTTTCAAACGACTCGTCGGATGAATCAGTCTCTCTAAATCCATCCTTTCCGCAAGCCTACTCTGCTCTGATTGGCCAGATGGTCCAGTCTGTTGTGACTGGTCTACTGCTTACAGCACTTTTTGGAAATTAAACGCCTATTACCATAACTGTACTTCAGCTCCGGAGGCTTCCTAAAGCTCAGCGATTGTACACTGTAAAGACAGAAACGATGGCGTCGATTTTACCATATCAATCCGAGAGCAAGTCCGATGATGAAACATTGGAAGAACTAGTTATTCAACCTCAACCCCCATCGCAAGGACGACTTGAGCAGGACGTATATTCGAAAAACCATAATAGGGGCACTTTAAATCTTACTGACCCCAAACTTCTAAACAGTGGTACATTTTTACATTTTTTAAACAGAAACACCCCTTTTCCACCTTCATGTGCACTAAGAATAATGCTGACTGCACATTAGTGGTAAAATGTGTTGGTTTATGAAGAGATCAGTGCTGAGTGTTTAATAGGAGTGATACGCTAGCATGATTACACAGTAGAAGACATACCAAAGACACGGCGCTTCCATGCTGGATATTAACCACAGGGAGCTTCGCTTCAGTTGTCTGGCCCAGTGTGTGTCATGCCTTTCAATTCTCTTCAAGGACTCAAGGGTGGGACATAGTCAATGCATTCATTGGATTCTGCCACAGTCAGCATCATACAATACATAAATGAAGTGCCCATATTATGCTTGTTTGCATATTACCTTTCATGCAGTGTGTAATATAGCTGTTTGTGAAGGTAAAAGGTCTGCAAAGTTTTAAAGATCAAAGTGTACGACAAATAAAAGTTACTGTCTCCTAAAAGAAAGAATTGATTCTGAACTGCCTGAAATGAGTTGTAATTCCAGTCTCACTTCCTGTTACATACTTACGTAATGGTAAAAATCTGAATAAGTCTATGGTCTTCATTGGCTGCTCGTGAACCACGTCTACTTTTACCTGCCCTCAAACACTGTAGTTGTAGCTGAGGCCTGGAAGAGGTTTGTGTTGTCGACATGTTGAGAAGACACTGTTTTCAGTGCTGTGAATCAACTTCGCATGCACTTCAAAAGGATGAGGACTCGCACTGGAATTGATGCGGAAAACCCGACAACATCGTTACTGTTCGTATCACTGTATACAAGCGCTGAGGAAGCCTCCAGAGCTGAAATTCAGATATGGTAATAGGTGTTTAGTTTCCAACACGCACTGTAAGTGGTAGACCAATCACAACAGACTGGGCCGACTGACCAATCAGAGCAGAGTAGGCTGTCGGTAAGGAGGGGTTTTGAGAGACTGATGCTGCGTCCCAATTCGCATACTATCCATCCTAAATAGTATTTGAAAATAGAATTAGTATGTCCCAAATCGTAGTATGTTGAAAAGAGTATTCCAAAGATAACCAGATGGTCTACTATTTTCGGTTAGAATTCGAAGTGCAGATCGACGCACACTCTAACGGCTGTTATTGCCCACAACCCATTGCGAGTTGGACGAGGATTAGATTAGAACTAAACACGCGGATAAAAAGTGTTAAAAAACTACAAACATGACGGATGTGCGAGTCCAACGGTTAAGTAGAGAGGTTTAGATTAAGGGGCTTGAGTGATCAATTATCAGTATTTAACCTGACTAAAAGATATTTATTCAATGTTATCCACATTATATTTCACCTGCAGCAGCATTGTGAACTTCTGTACTGATACGTTTAGACTTTAACTTTTAAATGCATCATTATATTTAAACTGCAAACACATGAGGAGAGTCTCTGCATTAAAGACCCACAAATGGCAGGTCAACGTGCTACTAAATTTCTCTCCGATACGGTAGGAAATTAAATTGAATGTGGAGGATTTTAACTGTGATGATGATTGACAGGGCAGTTTAAACAGTGACGGGATGCACGTAACTAAGCGACAGAGTCCGTTAAAGATGACGAAGTAGTATGTCCCAAAGCTTGCATAATCTTCTGCTACAATCCTTTCTTCACAAAAAGAGTACATACTTTTAGGTCGTAGTATAAGTAGGCGAACTGGGATGCAGCATGAATCTTCAAATGAACCGTTTTCAGACTCTTTGACAAATGAGGTTTAAGATTATAAGATTATAAGGTTCAAATTATAAGAAAATTAAAGTGTTTTTTGATATTGGATGCATGTAATCCTATTGTAGGAGAGATTCAAAACTAAATTAAGAACCTTTAAAATAGCAAAATAGAGGCACTTTAAAACTTGATTAATCAACAGTTTAGTCATTGGTGACCTGTCAGTTAATAGTCTATATAGAAAAATATATGAGGTATAGGCAATGTCTGGTGAGCAACAATAACTTCCTGTCTTAATAAAAATTTATTTAGAAAATGGGCAGATTGTGGTTGTGATTCTTTAAATAGCAGCCATAACAATGCACACATTTATTTCATTTCAGTTTAATCTGGTTAGGTTTTGTTTAATCAGGTTACTTCCCAGCCTGGTAAATCAATAAAGTGTAAATCTAAAAGGATTAACTCCAAATGTTGTAGTTGTATGTGAGGTGAGGGAGATGTGACGCCGTTATACATTTTCCATTTAGGAGACAGTTTCAGGGTTTTATAAGCACTCTAGCCAGGGTCAAAGCCATTAGTGAGCGTCTGAGATCTCTTGCACTGTATATTTCAGATGTTGGCACCTTCTCTTCTGTAATAAGGGAACGTAATCAGATTGCAGCTGTTGTTGTGAAGGCAGCTACTGTGTTTTTCTGGCTCACCTCAGTGCTTAAGTGAAGGGCATAAAGGGGCGTATAGGTTCAGATAGGGTAAGAGGAATGTTATACTAATAATGGATAATAAATGTTTATAACTAGAGGTTAAAGTTGGAATCTAAATGATCTGGAATGGCATTCCGCATTAAAACTTAATCAGTATTTTTTTTATCTTATTCTGCATTGAAAAAAAAAAAAAAAAACTAAAGATTCTTAAAACAAGATAAATTTATTTGATAAGCAAAATAGTGTAAGATACACACTACTATTCAAAAGTTTGGGGTCAGTAAGATTTTTTAAAAGATTTTTGTTATTCAGCAAGGATGCATTAAATGGAACATGTTAAATGCTGTTCTTTTGAACTTTCTATTAATCAAAGAATCCGGGGGGAAAAAAAATGTATTGTGGTTTCCACATAGATATTAAGCAGCACAACAACTGTTTTCAACATTGATTAAGAAGAAGAAGAAGAAGAAGAAGAAGAAGAAGAAGAAATGTTTCTTCAAATCAGCATATTAGAATGATTTCTGAAGGATCGTGTGACACTGAAGACTGGAGTAATGATGCTGAAAATTCAGCCTTGAAATCACAGAAATAAATTATATTTTAAAATATAAAATGGTCATTTAAAATTGTAATAATATTGCACACTATTACTGTTTTTACTGTATTTTTTATCAAATAAATGCAGCCTTGGAGAGCACAAAATACTTAAATACCAATACAAAATACCATTTATTTATTTTATTTTATTCTTTTCTTTTTTTAATCAAGAACATCTCACTACTATAATGTTTGTGGATTTATGCTTAAACACACATTTTCCAATGGGGCTAAGAAAAAAAGCAAGATTACTAGACAGAGATACAGTGCCCTCAAACAGCTGGAAAACGCTTTAGGCAATGTGGGGTTTTGGACAATATCAGCATAATTCCTTATTTTTCTGCAAAACTTGCAAATATTACTAAAGACCAGAAACAATATTACATACTGTAATAATGACAGACACGCTACAGTCAGACGTGTCCCTTTGACAGCAGTGATGCCTGGTTACTGCATTAAACATCTTCATCTATTTTACTGATTGAATACCAATTTAGATTCACAAAACAGACCAATTGGAACACAGTTGGTTAAAAAGTTTCAGTGTTCCCATGCTTTTGGAAGGCATTGCATTCTTAATCTTATCAAATGTGGAAAATATTAATTCTGGGTTTTTAATTCAGGCTTTCTGCAGAAACATCAGAAACTGCAAATGACATGTGACCATACACCACAGACATTATGCAACAGCTCAGGATGGAAGGTTATATGCAATGATCTTGTTAGTTAGTGCACACAATGAACAAGTAATCCAATTTCAACTGCAGTTAAGCACTATTGCATATAACAACGCTGCTGAACAAAAATAACCATATGGTTAGAAACCAAAAGGATGAAAGAATTCAGAAAGCTTCGGTCTTAAAATGAGGACGAGACTACATTCTTCATCAACATCCGCCTTATCAGATATAATGAGTGCATTTGCATATAACCTTTATCTCAGTATGTAGCATGTTGATGGAGCCACAGTTGCTGCAAAATTACAATAAAGATAAAGAGAAGGCGAATGGAGACGTAGTGAAGAGTAGAAATGAAGATTGTAGGGTTCAGTACATTGCTTATTTATCAGTGTAAACAAAGTCAAAGAGGGGGAAAAAACCACCTGAATTTGAACAGGCAAGACGCTTCTGAGCAAGTATAATGAGAGAGACCATTGGTAAAAATGAAATAAATAAATAAAAATCAGTCATTCATTCCGTACTGAGATTGATGCCACTGGTTCAGGAGGATACTTGTGGTGAGAGGAGACATCTGGGGTTGTATTTAACGATGATTCATCACGAAGAGAGTTTGATGGACACGGCATCATTCATGCATAATGCAGAGCGCTTAGGTCACTCAGTCATCAAATATTCAGCAGTTAACACAAGCACTTAGAAGTGAGTGTCACGAAAACATGCATTATGTTCTAATTGAACTTTTGTGTTATATGAAGGCTGAATATGAATATGTTTTGTTCAGCTGTGTATACACTTGAGGGTATAATCACACAGAAAGCCACACTGACCAGATCAAACTTCGATTCAAATCGTCAAGCGACGCCAGAGTTATGAGCCTCAGCACTCCTGAAATGCATTTGAAAATGATTGATCATGCAGCTGAAGTTCTGCTGTCTTACTGCAAAGGCATATACAGGAGAGACCAGGACTAGTTGTCACACAGGGATGTTGTTGCTTGTCTCTTGCAAAATGTAACTTTTTCTTGTTTTGAGTCAAAAGTACACAAACGTGTTTTCCCTGTAGCAGTGGTTTTGCAGGACGGTTTCAAGCATCTAATTCAAAACTTTAGTCATCTATATAATGAAGGTAGATTTTAGGTGTATTTGTGTTCACAGGACACGGTATTTTTCATTAATGTCAGATGGGGAAAAGTAGTGTTATAACTTAAAAGATAACAAAATTTGTAGGACAAAAATACATACAGTACATTCTGTTTGACATTTTTTGCTCTTTCATGATTGGTTTTGTGTTTCATAATTGTATTATGTTTTAAATTTAGCTGAAAATCCTATACAGGCTGTTCAAATAGCACATTCTGTGACAACTTATACCCCATATAGTGTAATATTTTAGTCAAGATTTTAAAGTTAGTATATTATATTTTTGTCTAGAATTTACCACTCATTAACAAAGGTTAATAAGTGCTGTAAAAATGTTGCTCGTAGTTAGTTTATGTTAGTTAATAGTAATACATTAACTATTGTTAACAAATGAGACCTTATTGTAAACTGTTACCAAAAATAATTATATACACATATATATACACACACATACATATATATATATACATATATATATATATATATATATATATATTCACTGAAATAAAAAGTGTGACATTTAGACTGTCTGCACAACATGTACATGTACAAAATGTACATTTACACATTTAGGGCCCTATTTTAATGATCTGAGTGCATGGTCTGAAGCGCATGCCGCAAGTGCACTTAGGGCATGTCCGAATCCACTTTTGATAGTTTAACAACAGAAAAAATGGTCGGTGCCAGGCGCAAAAAGGGTTGTCCCTAGTTTTTTAATGAGTCATGGGTGTGTTTTGGGCGTAACGTGCAATAAACCAATCTGAGTCTCATCTCACATTCCCTTTAAAAGCCAGTTGCACTTGCACCATGGCAGATTTGTTATTTACATGGTGGAATTTGCGTGTGGAAAGATTGAACGCTTCTCCAGAGAGGAATCCTTTTATTTTCAATATTTAAACATGTTTGTGTGCTGCTGCGCATACCTGTGTGTGTAATAAGCAGAGTGTACACGCGTTGTGCACCCGCCTATAGGCGCATATTACTAACACACCCTTTAAATAACACAAAAGTACTGCAATATTGACTTTTTGTTGGTCAATGGCACAGTCGTTTTCAGTTGTCTTAAAATAGCAACGCGCCAACAATGCACCTAAACACACCTCGTTTTCAGACCAGCACGCCCATGGGCGAAAAGGTGGGCGCTGGACGTGAAAATGATAACTGTGTCGGGCTGAAACTAACAAAAAACACTTGCGTCGCACCTGGCGTCGCATTGCGCTGGGTGTATGATAAGGCCCAAAGGCTTTCGCACAGAAATTACAATTGCATAAATATTATTATTAAATTATGAAACCAAAAAGAATTAAAGCGCCCCCATTATGCTTTTCAAATACATTTCATGTAGTGTGTGATACAGCTGATTGTGAATGCAAAAGGTCTGCAAAGTTTTAAAGATCAAAGTGTGTCTGCCTCCAGAACAACGCTAGGAAGACAGTTCCAGAGTTTGGGTGCTAAATAGGAAAATGATACCACCCGCAGTCGATTTTGATATTCTAGGTATTATCAACTAGCCAGAATTCTGAGATCACAATAGACGTGAAGGACTATAATGTGTTAAGAGCTCGCTCAAGTGCTGAGGTGCTAAAACATTTAGAGCTTTATAATTAGCTAAATTTTAATGCAGTGTTGACAGAACCGGGCTAGGTAAGTACTTTAGTTTAGGGTCCTAAACTAAAGTGTAACCCCAGGCTAATATAGTCATACTTCCTGGTTCTAGTAAGGAAACTAGCTGCTGAATTTTGGACCAGCTGGAGTTTGTTTATTAAGCGTGCAGGGCAACCACTGTCACAGTTGGTTTTGGGTTTTGTTATCACTTTCATGTTTCATGTCTTTAATTTTGAAAATGGTCTTGTTTCCTAGTTTGTCATGTGATTCCCTTGCCCTTATGTGATCCTGTCATGTGCCTCCTTGTGTCATGTGTTATGTCCTTATTGGTTCATTGTTTGATTCTTCACAGATGTTCCTTGTTATTCATTAGTCCATGTGTAGGGGAGAGCGGGGCACAACCTAACGCGGGGTTAGTTGTAACACACATGGTTTAAAACTTTCCACACATGCCAGGATGACAAAACTTAGTGTATTTACTAGTTGCCATATCCACATCATTTAGAGAAAAAAAATTGCGCCAAAATTAAAAAATCTTTGGAAGATATCACTCAACATTTATTTAACCATAGCAAAAGTACATTTCTTAAGTTTATTTTTCATCTCTGTTTTTTGTGTTTATTTAAAATAAGACAAATCTGATATTATTTTAATCTTATATCTGTTATTTAAGAGTTCAGATAGTTCTTTAATGCTGATCTAACCAGCAGACGACACGAGGCGGGTTTAAATCCCATTTGCGCAGGTGGGGCATGTTGTCACACTGCGATACAATGTGCCCCTATTAGAACTATGCTATTATATTCTATACTTTTATGAATTCTTTTGAGAAACCATGAGAAAGAGGTGAATAATGACTGAGAGTCAATGTTCAGAAATTATTAATTATTATTATGTTTTTAACTATGCTGTTTAGCTGTATTTAGCGATGTGTTTGTTGTCACATTTCACTTCCATTCTTTCGGGGGAAATCAAGAAAAAAGTATACACTCTATTAATGAAACAAAACCTCATAATTGTAATAGACGTTTGAAATTAATGTGGGAAAAAAATAAATACTCTGAACCCCAAGTGGATTTACACAAACTGAGAAAGTCAAAAAGCGTTGTGCCCCGCTCTCCCCTATATATAGCCCTCATGTTTCCATTGTATCTTGTCTAGATTTTTTCCCTGTACTGCTGTTTATGTTTATGTTCATGCTCCAGTTTGTTTCATGTTCATGCTCAACCCTAGTCAAGCCAAGTCTTTGTTTTGTATCTGTTCACGTTGGATTTAATAAACTGCACATGGGTTCAGCTGCGACTTGCCTACAGTGGATTATTACAACCACCCTGTAGAGCATTACAATAATCTATTGGTCATGAATGCACAAACTAACTTTTCTGCATTTGTCAGAGCATATGTCGTAATTTAGATATATTTTAAGATTGAAAAATGTGGTTTTACAAATGCTAGAAATGTGGCTTTCAAATGAATGATTGGTATCAAAGAGCACACCCAGGTTCCTAACTGACGACGAAGACGTATCAGAGCAGCCATCAAGTGTTTGAGAGTATTCTAGGTTATTATGTGCGGAGTTTTTTGGTCCAATAATTAAAACCGCATTTTTTTCCCAATTTAGTAGAAGGAAATTACTAGTCATGCAATTGCTTATATTAACTATGCATTCCTTTAGTTTTGTGAATTGGTATATTTCATCAGGCAGCGAAGAAATATAGAGCTGAGTATCATTAGCGTAACAGTGAAAACTAACGCCATGCTTCTTAATGATATTTTCCAAGAGCAGCATGTACAGGATGAAAGGCAACGGTCGTAGTACTGAGCCTTGCGGTACTCCATACTGAACTTGTGATTGATAGGCTGGTGGTAAGGAGGGGTTTTGAGAGACTGAATCTTCAAACTAACTGTTTTCAGACTCTTTAAGAAATTAGGTGATGTGCAATGTACATTATGAAAAAATGTAAGTGTTGTTTAACCTTTGATGCATGTAAATCTATTGTAGCAGACCTCAAGAACAAAATTAGGAACCCTAAAAATAGAATAATAGGGGCACTTTAAATGGAAAAAAATATATGCAAATTTTAGATAAGTTTTAGATAATAATATAATTGAAATATTTACTCTTTCATGACAATGAAACCAGATACTGGGGGCTGAGGTGGGTCAGAGCTGCATATTTTATTGGTGTTTTTATGTGCCATTGTGTCATTACACAGAATTTGGAGGCGGCCCAGAGACTTCTTGTGGCAGCCTTAAACCTGCTGTTTAAAAACACCTTCACAAGATCACTAATTGCCCGCCAAACAGCTTAGCCAATCATAAGCATTCTTGCTTGCTTATGAAATCCATTTAGCATATTCAGAGTCTTTTAGTGTCTCCAGCCCAGAATCTCTTTAGACAGTGCACTGCAACCACCCACTGATATGCTATCATGGCATATCATAGCACTGGTTTGTATTTAAAATAGTAGCTCAATGGCATAAGAAGCATCTCCGGACTTAAACTGCAAATCACCTCCCCCGATCCCACCCCCACTAGCCCTCTGGAACAAATTATTTATGCATCACACCAACAGAGACTGTAAATATATTGTGCCCCAGATCCCTGTGTCTGGAATGAAAGCATTTATCCTCTTTTGAAAACATGTAGTGGCACAATGGAAGACTGTCTGCAAGTGCAACAAGGGTTGAATCATATGGAAAAAGCTACAACATACACATAACTTAAACAAAAGTGTGTCTAACTTGCTATGTTTGGAGTGAGGAAGAGGCCTGAAGGAAATATCAGGGTGTTAAAAAAAAAAAAAAAAAAAAAAAAAAGAAACCAGATGGCGTGAAATGACACTTTCTTGATGGAGGGACATCCTGTCAAGTTCTGCTTGACAGTGTGCAATAGAGGAAAGCCTGGGAAGAGTTAAAGTTTTATGTTTACATTTTCTTAATAAACTGAATAGCAAACTAAATAGTACACAGGAAAAATCTTGAATTTATTTTTTTCATGTTTTCACCATTTTTAGTTGTTTAAATAATAATAATAATAATAATAATAATAATGCTTACTGTTCAAAAACAGGTTTATTTTATTAAAACTAATACATTTCTTTGTCTTGATAACTTTATCATGCCTTCATCATTTACTTGTGCTTCATTACAAATGCCCTTTATGTATTGATTTTATTGTTTTACCATTGCCTATATGAATTATTCATAAAAAGTAATTATTACAAGTTCAAAACTATGATAATAAAGAGTGGAAAACAAAATGTGAATATTTATTCTTTAAATATGATTAGCTGATATGTAGTCCACATCACTGGGACTTTTCACTGTTCCGCTTCATTCCGTCTGTGTTTGCACATTCTGTATTTTTCAGTGAGTCTTTCTGCAGGTTACATTGATGTAATGTAACCTGCAGAACGGCAGCACAGTAGATGTTGACAAGTGAGTGAGTCATTAAACCTTTCACAGCCCAATTGTAAAAAAAAAAGAGCTGATTCATTCAGGAAAACCACACACTGTCAAAATGGTGTAAATGCAACGTGAACACAGCTCAAACATTACTAAAGACTCCTTTTACAAACTAATTACAAATTTTTTATTTTTAAGTTTAATATATTAAATGTACCATACAAATCATTAAATATGAAGTATATGTATGTAAAGATCTCCAGTCACCATGGATGAATCCGAAATCGCCCCCATACCCTCAAATAGGGCATTATTTGTAGCCATTTGTAGTGGTGACCGAAACCATAGTGGACGTTATCGAGTGCCCTCATTCAATCCATTGCACTGCAATACAGTGTAGTGTACAGCCGATGTACACTCAAAGGCTGTCCGAATTCACTCACTCGTTTTCATTCACTCCTTCAAGTGAACTGTATTAGTGGACTAAAGTAGGGAATAGTGCTTGAGGGTTTAGGGGGGCGATTTCTGATTCAGCCCATGCCTGTCACCTTCTGCACTACATCTCCCAGAATCCTTCCTGGTCCACAACCTGCACGCATTCCACAATCATCACCAGTTGTCTTCAATCACCTAATCACCAGATATAAGGACACTACACACACACACCGTCTGGTCTCGTTTATGGCTGAGACTGCTATCTGTTGGATTGCTACCTACCTGAAGTGTACCTACATCCGTGTCCTGCTCCTCAACCCTGATTCCTCCTCTAGTCTCCTTGCTCCTGTTCATCCTTGTTCCTCAGTTTCCACGTAAGCAACCTGCAATCTAAGCAAAGTTATTCATTGCATATCAGTGACTGCTTTAAGTGTGTGTCAAAGTGTTTTTTTTTTTTTTTTTATGTGTGTATTAAAGTGCTTGGCATGTGTTTAGACAGGACTTGGTTATTTAGACCAATCAGAAACTATCACTTTTCTTTTTTTTTTATTATACATTTATGTTTATTAAATCATTAAATTGATTATAACTGAACCTACATTATTAAACTGTTCTGAGATCATTAGACACTCATGATCACCAGATTATGCTGTGAACCATTGGAATATTGTAAACCAAGGTTAGAAACAGTAACAATCTCATTTGCTGAAATCACTTCACTTGGCCAGTTTGATATGCACTGCAACCACTGATTCGAAACAAGATTCGCAAAGGTTTTAAAGCTTCATCCCAGCTAACACGGAACATTCTCAGAGAACTTCCCACTACTTTCACTTCCACTACAGAACTTCCCAACAGACATTGTACTGACTACAAGAAACTTTGCAACTACATACCAACTTATTCTACTAGCCCTAATCTAATGGTCTACTAATATTCTAATGAGTGTTAGTTGACATGTAGTTGCAAAGTTAGTAGAATTTATAAAGTGGACTATCGAAAGTGTAACCTCAGTTTTCTGTGGTCAACTTCAGAGGAGCAGTTGAATATGTTAGTACTCAGAATCCCTTGAGCTGAGGTTGGTTACTGCAAAAACTCAAGTATGTACAACTGCACTATGCACTTGCAATGCATTGTGAATTCTGTTTAGGCTTAATGGCAGGTGTATTACAAAGTGCAAAGCCCAAAGGGGCAGTGAGTGCATGAGGACACCTGTCCTCACTCACTCCAAGGTTGGATCAGGGGGATTCATTGCGGTCCACTCAGGGTTTGTTCCCTTCAACAGCTTTGATCCGCAAGTGTTTAATTACTCAATAGTGCTGATGAAGTCCTTGAGGCGCTCAATCTCAGTCCTTCCTATCAGACATACAGTACAGGGCTTTATTGAGCTTCCCTCCCACTCTCCCCATCTACAGTTGCTGAATTGGTAAAGACAGTGTGGTGAGGTAAGTCACACCCATATAACACATAACTCTTCACCCGTTCCTGTCTCTTATTCAACACCAAAAGGTGACACTTTCAGGTCATAAGATTGAGGGATGCTCCCTCTCTCTCTTCCTTTTCCTCTGAAGTCTCCTTCTGTCAGTTCACAGCTTTCAGAAGTGGAGAGAGATAGACCTGCTTCCATCCTCTGGCAAACAAGGCTGGCCATCAATCATTGCTGCGCTGCACCGCAGCCCTCATGGCTCTTTCTCAACATGCCTCAGGTTAAATTTCCACTACTGTTCCTACTCCTACTGTCCAAAGATGATTTAAGAGCTTTACTGGGAATTTGTGACAAGTACACTGAAATTCAGAAAAATAATGTAAAATAATCAAACATATCCCCCAAACAGTTTGTTTGGAAACATATTGAGGAAAAAAACATTACATCAGGGGCGTCAATTGGGTATGGCAGCTGCCATACCTTGGCTGCCTGGTCAGCTCAATGCAAGTAATATATTTTTATATAGTTATAATACTATGTGTAACATATAATTTATAAAACAGAAAAGTAAGTCAATTAAAGTGATCTGGTTGTTATATTAGTGTCATGTGAGTTCAGCGGCGCTGCCAATGTGTTTATTTACAACGTAAATTACGCACACACAAATCCTCTCATTATAATAAATAAAGCGGAGACACAATGTAAATAAAAGATTCATTGTGCAGTTTTGACAGATTCATTGATTAAAACGGGAGTTTTCACACCCTTGATGAGTTTGCACCGAACTGAAGCGCTCTTAACTCGCGGTCTAATTTAATTCGCAATTTGAAGAAAAGTTTTTGTTTTTCATGAGACAAAAAAATTACAAAAATTGATTTTTAAATGTTATAATAATGATTGTTGGTCACTGTTCTGTTGGCCATAGTGGTAATTTTTTAGAAAAATTTTGTTTTTTCATCAAGTGTTAGTTTTCCTACATCGCAAAACTTCAGACTTTTGAGCTTTGAAGTGCTGGAAAAAGTGTGAAATAGGCTATTTGAAAGAGTGTCTTTACTGGGTTATATACTACCTTTTGCAACTTTTTAAAAAAATGTCTATAAAAAGAACAGATTATAATAAATGAATAGGCCTATACTTTTTAAAAAATGTACTTTGCTCAAGCTCTGCCACTTAAACTTTATAATAACCTGATTATTTAAACGATAAGTTTATTTCAATTCCTAACAGGACAGAAATAGAGCTAAAGTTAGTCATTGCTCAGTTATGGATCAAGAGTTAGCTTACATTAGGTCAACAACTTGAAAGTAATTTAGATTTTTTTAACCATCTTTGTTAAAAATGTTGAAATGATCAGAAAGGATAGGATGACTTAAGAGTGAAATAAACCAACTAACCCCACAAAACATCACAATAGTCATAAAATCCACTGCTAACACTTACTCCTGTTTGTGCTGTTGTTGGTCCTCCAAAATGATGTCACTTCCTGGAGGATGATGTCATTGAGGAAGTGGCTTAAATCGATTATTAAAGGGATACAAATATATAACAGAATGAAAAGGATATAAGGGAAAACCTATAAATTGGTTACCGATTACAACAATATCCCCAAGAATTATTTTTCTTTTGATTTCTATGATTTCCATCTTGATCAAGTTTTGCGTTTACTATTTTGCATCACTTTATATTTACATTTTTTTTATTATAGTAGGCTACAGCTTATAAGATGGGACATGAACATTTTATGCACAACAGTCATGTTAATGTATTGATGTCTGATGATTTGTGTACATTTAAAGATGATTTGTGTACATTTTGATCATGTCAAAGGAAAGAGATGACAATCTCATACTTTTTATACCATGTTTAGAATATACAGGTCCAAAACGGTCACTTTCCAAGCACCAAAAGTAACAAGTAAACTTAGCCATAACTTTATTAGGAAATGCAACATAATACATGTTTTAAACCTTACCATCATACATTTATTTTTACCATGAGAACTCAGTGTGCTGCAATATCTCACACACTAAGACACCTGAACAAAAATACGAGGAAAAAATACCAGGACAAACTTAATAAAATACAAATATACAAGGGAAAATAATGTAATAAAGAAAATAAAACATCTAAATAATGGGTACAAAATAGTTTAATAAAAGTAATAAAAAATACAGTTTCAGAATTTATATCCAGTAAATTTTCTCGCACCATCTGGACCCTGTATACAGCTATACAAAACTTACTTGCTAAACGGTGTGAAACAAGCGATAATTTACATTTATTCTGATGAAAACCAGACAACATGAACTGTTAGGTGCATTAAGAAACAGATGTATGAGACATGACCTGTATTTTTGCATATAAAGCAGTTTGTAACAAATGTGTCCATTTAAAGAGCAATTTCCTTTACAAAGCACTTACAAAAATGTTTTAAGCAAAATTTCATCTGTGCTGAAAGTCCTCAGCCAAATTCAAAGGGAGCTGATATATCTAGTAGGCCTACAGTGCAAAAATCCTATTTTCAGTGTTTTTATCTTGTTTTCCAGTAAAAACATCTAAACATCCTTAAAACAAGATAAACTTACCTGAGAAGAAAAATGACACACAAAAATGAGAAGAAGAATGACTTCTTTTCAGAGAAAGTACCTTACTTATACACAACTATTCAAAAGTTTGGGGTCAGTAACATTACTCCAGCCTTCAGTGTCACATGATCCTTAGAAATCTTTCTAATATGATGATTTGCTGCTCAAGAAACATTTCTTATTATTTTTATTATCACAGTTGAAAACAGTTTTGCTGCTTAATATTTTTGTGGAAACCGCGATACATTTTTTTTTCAGGATTATTTGATGAATAGAAAGCTTAAGAACAGCATTCGTTCTAAGTAGAAATCTTTTTTTAAATTTATAAATGTCTTTACTGTCACTTGCATCCTTGCTGAATAAAAGTATTAAAGGTTCAGTGTGTAAATTTTAGTGGCATCTAGTGGTGAGGTTGCGAATTGCAACCGCTCACCACTACCTTTCGAAGCACATACAGAGAAGCTACGGTGGCTGACACAGGACAAAGATGTCGTCGTCTGAGACAGCAGTGAGTAGCTAGCGCTCTGTAGAGCAGTTTGTCTGTTTAGGGCTACTGTAGAAACATGGCGAACGCAAAATGGCAACTTCACTGTAAGGGGACCCGCGGTGTATGTAGATAGAAATGGCTCATTCTAAGGTAATAAAAACATAACGGTTCATTAAGTAAGGTCTTTATACACCACTGAAAACATAGTTATGCATATTATATTGCATTTCTGTCAATAGATCCTCCTAAATATTACACAGTAGACCTTTAAGTATTACATAAAAGTAAATCTTACTAACACCAAACTTTTAAATGGTAGTGCATTTTGTCATCTTCCATTGGCAGACTTTTGTAACTGTATTTTTATTCCATTTTTTGCAGTGTCTAGCAGCTTTAGTCCCTATTGCAAACACTTAAATGTTAACTAGTCTTTCCGTTGCATGAAAAGAAAAGGAATTGACTTGAGTCCAAAATCAGTGCCAATATTCTGCTTGGGAGCACCTGAGGTTCAGAAACAGACAGAGCGATGACTGATCACAGCGCAGTGAGATAGATATCAAGCTGAACGGCAGGCCTCCTGTCACCGCGCAGTGCCCCGAGCGCACTGAGAGAGCACTGCTGCTAAGTGTTATCAGGGCTGAAGTGGAGCAGGCAATGAGGAAGGCTTCGTGACAGCACCGCGCTCCATCTCGCCCCGGCCAAACTTTGCAGAGTCAGACGGGCGGATGAAATCATCAATTATAGCACAAGGTGAGCTGAAAGCACCGCATAAAGGTCGCAGAGTGGAGGGAAAAAACGGCCAGCTCAGGGCTTTTCTCTCTGCGTGCCACTCCTGAGTTTATGGGAGGTCCGGCATAGCACAGAAATGGAGTTTAAATTTTAAACAGGCAGAGAGAGGGGGGCCCCAGGCCCTGTGTGAGGATTTCAGGAGGTGACAGGGTGAGAGGGAGGGAAAGAGTGAGAGAAAAAGATGTCTGGACTGAATGTGGAGCAGCGAGGGACATTCATAACTAATTAAACAGTCAAAGCCGACGGGGCCTCAGATGCATCACGCTGCAGGTCTCAACCGCAGTCCACCTGATCCCATTAGAGGAGGCTGATAATTGCTGTGTTTGTGGTGCTTCGCTCAAGTAAGGGTGCACTGTTCACTATTACATTTCTTGTCCAATGGCAAAAGATTGTTATCACTGTCACAGCATAGTGGAGATTTTCCTGCACTGGTCACTCCTCTTCCTCCACATAGGTTGAAGGGAACCATCCCACCTGTAATTATACAGCATCCGTAAACATTACTTAAGACTAACAGAGCATATCTCTTCATCCTCTGTGACCAGTTTGAGAGCTCTTGTGGGTGAGATCTGATAATGACTGACATGTGTGGAAGAATCATTAAAAGTTATTCTGTCATCACCTCCAGTTAATCATCTCTCTTGTTAATGCACTCGAGCAAAAGAAATGAAGGAAAGTGAATCTAAAAAGGCTTGAGGAATGATTCAGGTGTCTTGGAGAGTCAAGATCTGCTATATTGCATAGGAAATTCTGGGCTAACCTCTAATTGACATCTCAAATGACAATCACGTTGTCACACCTCTATATTGCTATGTCATTTGGTTGTGTACATACCAAAATTCAATTGCAGAACTTGGGTACGTTTGCAAAATGCTTTTACCTTTAACGTGTGTACTACCGAAAGCTGTTTATCACCACAAAATATAGCATATGTAAATCAATAGAGCCCAAACACAGACTATGTTTGGGATTCACGACTGTATTCATTATTCGATTTCATAATTAATACGGATAAATCAGTTCAAATATCAATTAAAAATATTTAATTAAAAAATATAAAATATAATATTATATACACTCTATTTAAAGGTTTGGGATTTATTAAATGTTTTTTAAAAGAAGTTTCTTCAGCATCATTACTCCAGTCTTCAGTGTCACATGATCCTTCAGAAATCATACTATGAAGATTTGCTGCTCAAGAAATAATTCATCTGATAAATATTTTTAATATTTTAAACTTAATATTTTTGTGGAAACTGTGATACTTTTTCAGGATTCTTTGATGAATATAAAATATAAAAAATATTTATGTGACATTTATAATTGCTTTTAAATTGATCAGTGCATCATTGTCTAGTATTCATTTCTTTTAAAAAAAATCTCACTGACCCCAAACTTTTGAACTTTAGTGTACATATAAAGTATTAGAAAATAAGAATATTATAATCTATATTTTTATGTAAATGTAGATCTGACTAGTGTTTTGTGTAACTATAACAGCAAGGTTCAATTAGTTAACACAAGCAAAAACATTATTTATAACAGCATTATTAATGCACAATATTAAGATTCTGTCTGACAACTCATCTATGGCATCAATATTACGATTCTAAACTATGCTGAATATATAATTCTGTTGTTGTTCTGTAAAACTGTACTTAGCACTCTGACAACCATTTTTTTGCTGCTGTGTGCCAAGCAGTTCCCTTTTGAGCAACCGAGAACTGTGATTCGCATGGAAGGGCAAGAGTTCAGTGCTTTTAAAGGTGCAGTAAGTGATTTCTGAGAAACTGTAGATATTTGAAATCAGCCCAAACATTATTACTTGGCTCCCAAAATGCACAAACATACAATGTCTCTTTATCATAGCCAAGGCGAAGCAAAATAATGCTTCTCGAAAAATAAAGTGAAGATGACGAATGAACAAAAATGAACATACATTACACAAGACTATAGAAAAGGAAGAGTTGGTTGTTAGTCACCAGCAGCACACCAGCTCCAGACAAACAATGACACTCAACTGTTCTTTTACTAGGGGTGTAACAATACATCGATATAGATCGATACATCGATCTAAAGTCTAACGATACAATGTACCGATGCAACACGTCTAAAATCGATACCTGTAGGCTATTTATATATATTTAAGAGGCACATTTGTTTTAACACTCTCCACATTTTCACACGTCAGTCTATGCATTATCGCCAACGCGTGCATTCTCGTTTAAACTACCTTTAAGAGCTTGTGAAAGACGCTCGGGACAGTAGATGGAACGAAAGTTTATAATTTGCTTGTGTTTAAAGCCTTGCAAAAAGCAGCGCGCACTCATCTCAAACAGCGCACAAATAGGCCACAAAATTGAGTCTTCTTTTACTTATTTTTGTGCTTCAGTAGATAAAGGTATATGGTTTTGCATAAAAGGACTTCATCTTAATATAGTTTATTGCTGTTTCTAAATCATGTTACTTTCTACCAAGTGTCTGTTAGATCACAACACTGGAGAACAGAGTAACTGAAATTTAAAACTGTTTCCTCAATAAACTGCTGCATAGGAGCGCTGCGTGCTGTGACTCCCATGTTGCTTCAAGCACATCATTCGCACACGGGATGCGCATAAGTGCTTTGTGCCTTTCATATTATAATACTTTATTGCACAATGAAAGAATATTAATAGCCTATCTTGTTCTGTCCTATCTATAATATATTGTTGCTTCATGAAATAGCTGCACTATACATTTAAAAGAATGTCTTTTCATTGTATAGTATATATACAGTGGGGAGAACAAGTATTTGATACACTGCCGATTTTGCAGGTTTGCCCACTTACAAAGCATGTAGAAGTCTGTAATTTTTATCATAGGTACTCTTCAACTGTGAGTGACGGAATCTAAAACAAAAATCCAGAAAATCACATTGTATGATTTTTAAGTAATTAATTTGCATTTTATTGCATGACATAAGTATTTGATACATCAGAAAAGCAGAACTTAATATTTGGTACAGAAACCTTTGTTTGCAATTACAGAGATCATACGTTTCCTGTAGTTCTTGACCAGGTTTGCACACACTGCAGCAGGGATTTTGGCCCACTCCTCCATACAGACCTTCTCCAGATCCTTCAGGTTTCGGGGCTGTCGCTGGGCAATACGGACTTTCAGCTCCCTCCAAAGATTTTCTATTGGGTTCAGGTCTGGAGACTGGCTAGGCCACTCCAGGACCTTGAGATGCTTCTTACGGAGCCACTCCTTAGTTGCCCTGGCTGTGTGTTTCAGGTCGTTGTCATGCTGGAAGACCCAGCCACGACCCATCTTCAATGCTCTTACTGAGGGAAGGAGGTTGTTGGCCAAGATCTCGCGATACATGGCCCTATCCATCCTCCCCTCAATACGGTGCAGTCGTCCTGTCCCCTTTGCAGAAAAGCATCCCCAAAGAATGATGTTTCCACCTCCATGCTTCACGGTTGGGATGGTGTTCTTGGGGTTGTACTCATCCTTCTTCTTCCTCCAAACTCGGCGAGTGGAGTTTAGACGAGCGGCGAGTGGAGCTCTATTTTTGTCTCATCAGACCACATGACCTTCTCCCATTCCTCCTCTGGATCATCCAGATGGTCACTGGCAAACTTCAGACGGGCCTGGACATGCGCTGGCTTGAGCAGGGGGACCTTGCGTGCACTGCAGGATTTTAATCCATGACGGCGTAGTGTGGTACTAATGGTTTTCTTTGAGACTGTGGTCCCAGCTCTCTTCAGGTCATTGACCAGGTCCTACCGTGTAGTTCTGGGCTGATCCCTCACCTTCCTCATGATCATTGATGCCCCACGAGGTGAGATCTTGCATGGTGCCCCAGACCGAAGGAGATTGACCGTCATCTTGAACTTCTTCCATTTTCTAATAATTGCGCCAACAGTTGTTGCCTTCTCACCAAGCTTGTGCAGGTCTACAATTTTATCCCTGATGTCCTTACACAGCTCTCTGGTCTTGGCCATTGTGGAGAGGTTGGAGTCTGTTTGAGTGTGTGGACAGGTGTCTTTTATACAGGTAACAAGTTCAAACAGGTGCAGTTAATACAGGTAATGAGTGGAGAACAGGAGGGCTTCTTAAAGAAAAAATAACAGGTCTGTGAGAGCCGGAATTCTTACTGGTTGGTAAGTGATCAAATACTTATGTCATGCAATAAAATGCAAATTAATTATTTAAAAATCATACAATGTGATTTTCTGGATTTTTGTTTTAGATTCCGTCTCTCACAGTTGAAGTGTACCTATGATAAAAATGACAGACCTCTACATGCTTTGTAAGTGGGCAAACCTGCAAAATCGGCAGTGTATCAAATACTTGTTCTCCCCACTGTATCTCCACATTTTCTTGGCTCATTTTGAGTCAGACTTTAACTAGAAAATTCAGTTAACTAGATCTTGCTCTGAATGGATCATTAAATCAGTGAGTTGTTGACTCGAGAACAGCTGCAATCGGATCAGTCCAAATGAAGCATTCGCAAACCTTTTTAACAGGTTAATTGAAAATAATCAGTTCTTTCACAAATCGGACACCGATATGTTTTTGTAGTGATGTAAAAGTAAAAGTTTCTCAAAAAAAAAAATACTCAAAAAGTACAGATACTTGAAAAATGTATTTACAGATACTTTGAGAGATACTTTGTTACTGTCCGCCACTGCTCTCAGCCATCTCTCTTTCTATAGTCTTTCTTCAAATCTCCCTCTTGCTCACTCTCTCTCCTCCCTTATCATGAGTGTAAATGCCCCCTACTGCTGATTAGCTACAAGTGTTTTGTGGTGCTCAGCCCAATCCACTTTCAACAGCGTTTCTCAGAAATCGTTTACTGCACTGTTAAAGGCACAATATGTAGTTTTTCGCCACTAGAGGTCGCCTATTCAAATCAGAGGCGTAGCTTGATGACGCTGAGATTGAGCGTGGAATCTTGGGAGTTGTTGTCTTCACTTCACAGCCGGTGGAAAAGAATCAGGACAGGACTCGGGCAGAAATCATGTTCATGAGATTATTTACGTTACTGTAGTATGAAGCAGAGCAGGGCCGAGTGCTGTGGGAGCTGCACGAGGCTGCTGAAGCGATTGCTAATGAGAGACAAGCGCGACACACAGCTCGACAGCAGCGGAACTTTTATTATGCTGCAGTCGCCGCTTCCGCTTCTTCCGGTAAAGCGCATGTGGGGTAACGGAGCACTGTTTTATCATAAACAGTGTTGAAAATGATGTTATAGCGTTACTCTATGCATTCGCTCTGCGGCTGCTATGAGACACTTGTTGCACACTGCAGTAAGCTAGATCGATATTAGAATATCATATTAATAAATGCTGGATGGCTTGTGTTGCTAAATGGCATGCAATTAAATTTAAAACATTGTATGATGGAGAAAATGCTGTATTACTGTACAATAATTAGTTTTCTGTCTATAAATGTATCCAAACAGTTGTTCTCTTGTCTAATAAAACACATAATATATTAAAGCGTCTTTGGTGTTGCCATGGTTTCTACAAAATAAAACCGGAAAACGAGGGTAAGGCAGGTATGACGTCACTGATAGGCGACGCATGGACACGATCCGTGTCCTGGTTAAAATTGCTTATTTCTCTGAATTTAAACATTCTTGAAAACATCTGGGATAATGTAAGTACACAAGTCAACAAAATATATAACACTGTTCTAGTGGTTTTTGGCAATAAAGGCATGTAAGAGTGTTTTCCCTTACCCGGCCATTGACTTGACCCTTCCACCATCCATTGGTACATTTGATATAGATCTTCACCAGGTCGCCCACCTGTAGAGAGAGTTCCCGAGTATCCCTGGAGCTGAAATCATATCGTGCCAGTGCAATGCCAAGCACTCTCGGGGTCAAAACTGAGGGAGAGGGGGATGTAAGACAAAAACAAGTTGTTAGAAAAAGGACAAGAGTGAGAGACACAAATGTTTTCACAAGACATGCCAAGTAGGACAAAACGTGTGAACATGCAACAAGATGATTAGAGATTTGGAACAAAAACGGGGCACAAATGGCATTGCATTATACTCCGACATTTTCACACACAAAATGTTGATACAGATCCACTCTCTCCACAGCTCTCAGAAAACACACATACACTACAGAAAGAGCTGAAGCAAACACTGGGGGAAAAGACTGAGATGGCTGGAGGGGGAAATGAATAAGACAGGTGGCTGATAGCTGTACCTGACCAGAAGGGTGAGGGGGAGGTAGGAACAAAACTGTAGCTGGTGGGACTCAAAACGGAAAGCCCACACAGCACTGGAGCTTAGGATCCAAGCCGAAGCAGAGCGAAGAAAATAAGAACACAAAAACCCAGAGATCTTAACGGAGACATTTTCAACAAAACAAACAGACACAAGCTGATATAAAGAACAGGGCAAATGAACATCCTCCTTGAAATATGCCAGTCTTGAGGAAATCACACTAGAAAATATTTAGAAAATTGTCTCAGTGTTTTATGATTTGATTCAATATTTATCATGATATTCATTTTACCATAAATGGGGAAGGAAATGCATTCCACATGTTTGTTAGACCTCAAGAACGAACGTAAATATAACTTCACAGAGTAAGCTACTTTTTAATTTAGGGCATGAAATCCATTTTTTTTTTTTTTATTCTGTTTTCAGTTGTATTTTTTTTTTTTACATTTTGTTTGATTATTTAATACAAATGTATCATCAAAAATGGTGTCTAATGAAATGAATTCATAAAACCTAAATATTTCATATACACTATATTGCCAAAAGTTTTGGGACGCCTGCCTTTAGATGCACATGAACTTTAATGACATCTCATTCTTAATCCGTAGGGTTTAATATGGAGTTGGCCCACCCTTTGCAGCTATAACAGCTTCAACTCTTCTTGGAAGGCTTTCCACAAGGTTTAGGAGTGCGTTTATGGGAATTTTTGACCATTCTTCTAGAAGCACATTTGTGAGGTCAGGCACTGGTTTTGGACGAGAAGGCCTGGCTCGCAGTCTCCGCTCTAACTCATCCCAAAGGTGTTCTATCGGGGTGAGGTCAGGACTCTGTGCAGGCCAGTCAAGTTCCTCCACACCAAACTCGCTCATCCATGTCTTTATGGACCTGTCATGTCGGAACAGGAAGGGGCCATCCCCAAACTGTTCCCACAAAGTTGGGAGCATGAAATTGTCCAAAATGTCTTGGTATGCTGAAGCATTAAGAGTTCCTTTCACTGGAACTAAGGGGCCAAGCCCAACCCCTGAAAAACAACCCCACACCATAATCCCCCCTCCACCAAACTTTACACTTGGCACAATGCAGTCAGGCAAGTACCGTTCTCCTGGCAACCGCCAAACCCAGACTCGCCCATCGGATTGCCAGACAGAGAAGAGTGATTGGTCACTCCAGAGAACACATCTCCACTGCTCTAGAGTCCAGTGGCGGTGCACTTTACACCACTGCATCCCACGCTTTGCATTGCACTTGGTGATGTAAGGCTTGGATCCAACTGCTCGGCCATGGAAACCCATTCCATGAAGCTCTCTACGCACTGTTCTTAAGATAATCTGAAGGCCACACAAAGTTTGGAGGTCTGTAGCTATTGACTCGGCAGAAAGTTGGCGACTTCTGCGCACTGTGCACCTCAGCATGCATTTTACATGGCCTACCACTTTGTAGCTGATTTGCTGTTGTTCCCAATTGCTTCCACTTTGTTATAATACCACTAACAGTTGGCCGTGGAATATTTTCACGAATGGACTTATTGCACAGGTGGCAACCTATCACGGTACCACGCTTAAATTTACTGAGCTCTTGAGAGCGACCAATTCTTTCACAAATGTTTGTAGAAGCAGTCTGCATGCCTAGGTGCTTGATTTTATACACCTTTGGCCATGGAATTGATTAGAACACCTGAATTCATTGATTTGGAGGGGTGTCCCAATACTTTTGGCAATATATAGTGTATTTTATTTATATATATATATATATATATATATATATATATATATATATGCCGGGGGGGCATGGTTTAGTGAGGTCTGTAACAGGAGAGAGAGTTGGGAGACGAGCGTGGCATAAGTGGATCAAGTGCAAATGATTAACACCTGTGTCTTGTTCCAGTAATGGGCATGGAGACTGCATAAAGCCACCCGGAAAAGGACATGCGGGGGAGAGAGACTAGCTGGAGACTCGGGCAGCATGGGAGACTTTGATTGAGAGCTCTGGAGAGAGTGAATACTGTTGTGTGAGAAGTTTAAGTTATTGTGAATGCCAGTGGCGTATTTATTTGTTGTTGGAACAGCTACCTGAGAGAATAAAGTTTTCCAGAGTCTCCATTAAGCCGACCCTGTCTTCTTCCTTCACTATACTGAACCTCGTTACAATATATTAAAAAAAAAATTCAACAAAACTTGTATATTGTATAAATGTAAATTTAAACATGGATAAACAAATATTTTGCTTGTCAGAGTAAGGTACCTTTTAATTTAGGTCATGAATTCCGTTTTCAGTTGTATTTTTTTCTACATTTTGTTTGATTATTTAATACAAATTTATGAAAATTTTTGAAATGAATTCATAAAACAAATATTTTATATATTTTTTTTCACAAATAAGGTGTTGTACAACACAACTTGTATACTGTATAAATTTTTAATAAATAAAGTTAATAAATTGCATTATTATTATTGTTTTTTTGTTATTATTAATTTGAGAAGTACATTTTACTTTTTAGAAACATTTTACAAACTTTTAGTTTGTCACAAAGACCTTTGACAATAGCTTTTTCAAATGAAACAGTGAAATGCTTGTGAAGTGAACTTTCATAGCAGCTCTGAATGAAGTTCATGTGGACTGTCCTCAAATAGTGAGACGGCAAATGCTGAAAACACAAGCAATACACAGCCTTTTTAGCAACACACATCTGATCGTCTAGAAGATATAGGCAGAATATATCGAAAAATTACTTAAAAGTTTATTATCGATATTGTGGATATATTTTTTCAATAAATATGTTTGTTGATTTATTGCCCAGTTCCATTGACATTTATTGTATGGACAAAAAACATTGAGACATTTCTCAAAATGTCTACTTTCATGTTTCACAGAAGAAAGAATGTCAAAGAGGCTTGGAACGACAAGTGAGTGAGTAAATGATCAAAGAAAAGACCAAAATTTGGACTACTTCAGCCATATGGACTATTGAGGCAGAAGTGGCTGGAATATTGATAAAAAAAAGGTGTTCTGATAGCTTCTGCCAAGTGTGTGCTCCTGGCCCTGTCACTGACACAGCTGTGATAGCGTTCATACAGAGCGCGAGTCCTGTTACCATCTGAACGCCCATCTGAGCATCCAGGACTTTCTAATATGTAAACTAGCAAATGTCAGATCCACAATATGTTTGCCTTCCTGCTTTGCATCTCCTCTGTGGGGAACGAAGCAGTAGATGATGAGCCAACTACTTTTTCCTGTGACACTGTCACTCAGAAATCGGCTGCAGAAATCGTGCAGCTAATCACGTTCAATATCTACGCAGAATTGAAACCGATCGCAAATAACTTTTCTCACATTAGCTTATCAAACACAGCCCTGATATCTCCCTTTGTGTTCAACGTGTTTACCAAACACTCTGCGCCTGCAGACGTGTCAGCGCCCACACGCCCACTGATCTGTTAGCCTATTTGTACGTGTTTTGGTTTGGGGCACATCAGCGAGAGCGATGTCCCAGGATGCATCAAGGGCCCGGATTTTCTGCTGTGGTTTGTGAAAGGATGCATTACCGAGAGTGGCAGTCGAGTATAAACACCTCTAATAAGCCGTGGATGCTGACGAAAAAAGGACAAGTAGAACAGCGAAACCCCCAATTCACAATCCCCACTATCCAGTTCTTTTTATCAACAGAGCTGTACTCGTTCGCTAAGCCTTTTTCTACGTGACACATCTCTCTCTGTTCAATAAAGCCTGACTTTCCATGTCTCCACTAGTTGCCCTTTCATTTCTCAGTGCAGGGACTGTTTTTTTTTTCTCTCAACTGCGAGAGAGAAAATCAGCCAAGTCCCTACCGGTGAGAGGAAGCTTAGCATCCATCATGGTTTTTTTCCCTGTAACTCAAACCAAACTGTCATGTCGTGTCAGGGAGATTGCCGGTGCTACTCGAGTCTTGTTTAGCCGAGTCCTCTCTCTCGCCGCGTCGCCTGCAGCAGGGGCTGCAGAGCCAGACACAAACAGCTTTTTTCCTGCTGCCAGGTGCCGAGTGGGTACGGCTTGCTTCACAGCATCGGTCTGTCTCTTTGAGGAGCCATCTTGGGCAATGAGAATTGGAGTACAGACGTACATTTTTTCCCATGAAGGCAACACGCGTGCATGCACACTTTACATTTTCACCCAACGACCAGCATGTCAAGTGTTCAGCATTTATATTTAATCAAAAGAGTCGGGACACATACATAAATCTCCAGCTAAAAATACATCCTGAGCGCCTATGCCTCCTTCCATTAAAAGGGGACCTCTGCCATTAAAAGAAAACACGTTCATATTGACGGTGATTTTAATCGCTGCTAGTACACGTTCCTGCTACTGGATGCAGTTACTGTGTAACTGGCCGTAACTCTCTGACAAAGATGTCGTCTTTCTATTGTGGCAACAGAGGAATAATTTTGTATGTTTGCATATAAATTACAGCAGTGCTTACAATAGTACTTAGAATATTACAGTACTTAATTAGATCTCTTTCTAATTGAAAAAGTATAAAAAAAAATGTATATTATTTTTATAACTTTTCTGTATGTGTGCAAAGATTAATCATACAGAACAGAGAGCTCGCTCACAAAACGATAACCTGAATTTGACCTCCATTTTGCGTGCACACTATAGTAGTGGTCCACCAATATGGATTTTTTTTTTATGCCCGATGCTGATACAGAGCAGTGTCGGCCGATGGCGAATATATAGTGAAGCATATATATACAGTGGGGAGAACAAGTATTTGATACACTGCCGATTTTGCAGGTTCGCCCACTTACAAATCATGTAGAAGTCTGTAATTTTTATCATAGGTACACTTCAACTGTGAGTGACGGAATCTAAAACAAAAATCCAGAAAATCACATTGTATGATTTTTAAGTAATTAATTTGCATTTTATTGAATGACATAAATATTTGATACATCAGAAAAGCAGAACTTAATATTTGGTACAGAAACCTTTGTTTGCAATTACAGAGATCATACGTTTCCTGTAGTTCTTGACCAGGTTTGCACAGACTGCAGCAGGGATTTTAGCCCACTCCTCCATACAGACCTTCTCCAGATCCTTCAGGTTTTGGGGCTGTTGCTGGGCAATACGGACTTTCAGCTCCCTCCAAAGATTTTCTATTGGGTTCAGGTCTGGAGACTGGTTAGGCCACTCCAGGACCTTGACATGCTTCTTACGGAGCCACTCCTTAGTTGCCCTGGCTGTGTGTTTCGGCTCGTTGTCATGCTGGAAGACCCAGCCACGACCCATCTTCAATGCTCTTACTGAGGGAAGGAGGTTGTTGGCCAAGATCTCGCGATACATGGCCCCATCCATCCTCCCCTCAATACGGTGCAGTTGTCCTGTCCCCTTTGCAGAAAAGCATCCCCAAAGAATGATGTTTCCACCTCCATGCTTCACGGTTGGGATGGTGTTCTTGGGGTTGTACTCATTCTTCTTCTTCCTCCAAACACGGCGAGTATAGTTTAGACCAAAAAGCTCTATTTTTGTCTCATCAGACCACATGACCTTCTCCCATTCCTCCTCTGGATCATCCAGATGGTCATTGGCAAACTTCAGACGGGCCTGGACATGTGCTGGCTTGAGCAGGGGGACCTTGCGTGCACTGCAGGATTTTAATCCATGACGGCGTAGTGTGTTACTAATGGTTTTCTTTGAGACTGTGGTCCCAGCTCTCTTCAGGTCATTGACCAGGTCCTGCCGTGTAGTTCTGGGCTTATCCCTCACCTTCCTCATGATCATTGATGCCCCACGAGGTGAGGTCTTGCATGGTGCCCCAGACCGAGGGAGATTGACCGTCATCTTGAACTTCTTCCATTTTCTAATAATTGCACCAGTTGTTGCCTTCTCACCAAGCTGCTTGCCTATTGTCCTGTAGCCCATCCCAGCCTTGTGCAGGTCTACAATTTTATCCCTGACATCCTTACACAGCTCTCTGGTCTTGGCCATTGTGGAGAGGTTGGAGTCTGTTTGATTGAGTGTGTGGACAGGTGTCTTTTATACAGGTAACAAGTTCAAACAGGTGCAGTTAATACAGGTAATGAGTGGAGAACAGGAGGGCTTCTTAAAGAAAAACTAACAGGTCTGTGAGAGCCGGAATTCTTACTGGTTGGTACGTGATCAAATACTTATGTCATGCAATAAAATGCAAATTAATTATTTAAAAATCATACAATGTGATTTTCTGGATTTTTGTTTTAGATTCCGTCTCTCACAGTTGAAGTGTACCTATGATAAAAATTACAGACCTCTACATGCTTTGTAAGTAGGAAAAGTGTATCAAATACTTGTTCTCCCCACTGTATTTCACCAAACCGTAGACATGCATTCAATAATACCCTCTCACCTCTATGCCTTAAGTGCAAAACACAAAATGGTACACTCACTCACTGTCTTTGGTCATGTAATCAATTACAAATATATTGGGCCAAGATAGTTTCTGAAATGAATAATATGTTTGATAAGGAGTTTGTATTGGATCCTTTACTTTTGATCCTTGGTCTGCCTGAAAAAGCTTTGATTTTATCAAAAGAAAAAAGACTGTATAATCTTCTTACTTTTGTATCTAGGAAAAAAAGAATCAAAAACAAGATTTTAATTGAATATTTACCTTGTCTTGTTAATGGTCAGACAGACCAGTTTTATTGTGTTTGGAAGCCCTATATCAATAATCTAGGGACTGAATTGTCAACTATTCTGCAGAAGGGTTTTCCCATTTATGTGCCTCAAGTGAGTTCGAATTATTATCAATATTGAAAACAATTGTGCTGCTTAATATTTTTGTGGAAAAAATATTTTTGTTCCATTGGTAGTCGCCGACTTTATTCACATCTGCAAAAAATGATACTTCTCCCGACGTTCTCGAGTCGCAATGGTTGCGGTAACTAAAAATGAATTCTGGTCACTTCATAACTGCAAGTCGCTGTCAGTGTGAACAGGGCTAAGAGATCATCATATAATGAGAGTTAATCTGAACGAGATGTAAATACTAACCAGAAGTTCTGAGTCCACTACTGAGCTCCTTATATGGCATCTGCAGAGTCGTGTCCAGTGTACGGAAACCCTCTTTCAGAGAGTGCTGTTTGTAATATTCAACCAGTCCCTGGACAGAAACACCACAAGTTCAAAAGCTTGTTATAGGGATTCTCACATTTTTTGCCATCTAAAATATTTACTCTAAGCAACCCTTGAGATTTTAAGTTAATATTTCAAAAAATGTACACATCCGCATGTTCACGGTTCTTTGATTTCGGTTAATAGTCAAATCCACGTAGCTAAAAATCTTTTTTTGTGTGTGAGTGTTTCATTTTTTATTATTTTTATTTATTTTAATTTGACATTTTTATGAGTAACTAATTATTAGCATTCCATCTGAACTGACTGCATTTGGGAAACCCTGTCTTTTATCTTAGTGGAACAGCTATAATTGCTTATAAATGCTCACAGTTAAAATTATCTATATATAGAAACACAAAAACATATGCATATGGTTTTATGGATGTGTACCATGATAATGCTATGAATTCTTTGACGTACCCTGGAGTACCATGATATATGAATTAGTAATCATTCAGTACTATGGTATACATCAAAGCTTTACCATCCTTGTTACATGCTGTCACCACAGTGTTTTTTTATAAGGAAAAACTTTATCATTTTAAAAGAAAATGTAACAAGGTTGCAGTAGTATTGGTGACTCTAATGGATTAATAGCTGGACCCATGTTATTAATTATGCTAATGAAATACAGAAATATGCAGATCAGCAAATGTTCTGGCTTTCCGATAAAAAAAGCTCAGGTCTCTGCAGCACAGATAGCGACATTGAATTATAGCACCCTACATATGTATTCATACGGTTATGATAAATAGAGCAAATGCTGATGAAGACCATTACTTCTGTGCAACTCAAACCCACTTACTAATACAGTCTTGAACGTCCTGCTTTCAGCAATGTAGAAGCAGCCCTCTTTAGTGAGGATCTTAATGTGCTTCACATCGTTGTTGTACCTGCAGATGGCAGAGAAACACTGTAACCATTCCAGGATTGTTAGTACTTCCACTTCCACAATGTCAGCCATCAATGTCAGGAGTTTCCCTGGGAATGGGCTGACAAACAAAAGTTCAACCAAGACATATCTTTTTATTTATGGAGCACATTAAAAACAAGTGCTTACTAAAATGCTTTAAATGTGCAATTAAAATGCTTTTAACACCTAAGATGAGCCTCAAAAAGAAAGTTCACTTAAAAAAGGACAGGGTGAAAATGATTTTCATTTTTGTGAGAACTATCCCTTTAATACTGGATCTAAAGATGTCATGAGCAGGACAATAATACTGTCCAGTGGCAGGTTATTCCATGACCTTGGACCAGCTATAGAAAAACCACAATCCCTTTAAATTTTAAACATGAGCGTGTTGTGCACACAATTTCCTATAACATAAGGATGTGGAATAGTTCTGTCAGTCTCTGACCACAGGTCAACACACCCACAGGACCTAAAGCCCCACATAAAGAGGGCAACATGTTTTGACAAAAGACCCTGTGATTGGTTTAAGCATGAGACAAGCAACTATAAAATGTTATGAGGCAATAAAGCCCACACTGAGCATGTAGTGTGATAACTCACTGACCACATCCATGCTACACAATGAGCCGTATGCATATTCGTGATGCACAATGTATTGGGTTGCATGGAGGGAAATGCATAAAGAAAGCTAAGCTTTGCATGTAAAAGGACGTTCGTGCAAGAACCTCATCAACCATCCGTCACAGCAATTTTATGCACAATAAAAACACGCTTGCTCAAATACATGAAGTGGTATAATAGCTAAACGTACTTGATGCTGATGGCATACTCTCTGCTCTCCCGGCTCCTGTATCGCACCAGGTAGGTGCTGTTCTCTCTCTCCATGAGCTCGGACTCTGCGTGGTGCCTCTCTATGGGCCCGGCGAACCTGCTCACACAAGTCAACGTGCATATGGTTGAAACCAAAACAACAGAGCTCAGCACATGTACAGTAGTTATGCAGGTTATTTTATGTGTCATGTGGATATTAGAGTAAATGTGATTGAACATTTAGATTTACCAGGGTTGTGCTGAATAGTCGACTGTCCTGGGTACCTAAGCATGAGACACATTATAAACAACGTCATGCATATATACACTACCAATTATACCCATTTATGTTGACAAATTAGTTTTGTTGACAAATATAATTCATTATTATTATTACTACTATTATATACACCGATCAGGCATAACATTATCCTATAATCATCCTAATATTGTGTTGGTCCCCCTCTTGCTGCCAAAACAGCCCTGACCCGTCTAGGCATGGACTCCACTAGACCCTTGAAGGTGTGCTGTGGTATCTGGCACCAAGATGTTAGCAGCAGTTCCTTTAAGTCCTGTAAGTTGCGAGGTGGGGCCTCCGCAGATCGGACTTGTTTGTTCAGCACATCCCACAGATGCTCGATTGGATTGAGATCTGGGGAATTTGGAGGCCAAGTCAACACCTCAAACTCACTGTTGTGCTCTTCAAACCATTCCTGAACCATTTTTTGCTTTGTGGCAGAGCGCATTATCCTGCTTAAAGAGGCCACAGCCACCAGGGAATACTGTTTCCATGAAAGAGTGTACATGGTCTGCAACAATGCTTAGGTAGGTGGTATGTGTCAAAGTAACTTCCACATGGATGGCAGGACCCAAGGATTCCCAGCAGAACATTGCCCAAAGCATCACACTGCCTCTGCCGGCTTGCCTTCTTCCCATAGTGCATCCTGGTGCCATGTGTTCCCCAGGTAAGCGACGCACAGGCACCCGGCCAGCCACGTGATGTAAAAGAAAACATGATTCATCAGACCAGGCCACCTTCTTCCATTGCTCCGTGGTCCAGTTCTGATGCTCACATGCCCACTCTTCGTGCTTTCGGTGGTGGACAGGGGTCAGCATGGGAACCCTGACTGGTCTGCGGCTATGCAGTCCCATACGCAACAAACTGCGATGCACTGTGTATTCTGACACCTTTCTGTCAGAACCAGCATTAACTGAGCAATTTGCAATTTGAGCTACAGTAGCTTGTCTGTTTGATTGGACCACAAGGGGCCAGCCTTCGCTCCCCACGTGCATTAATGAGCCTTGGCCGCCCATGACCCTGTCGCCAGTTCACCACTGTTCCTTCCTTGGACCACTTTTGATAGATACTGACCACTGCAGACTGGGAACACCCCACAAGAGCTGCAGTTTTGGAGATGCTCTGACCCAGTCATCTAGCCATTACAATTTGGCCCTTGAGAAAAAACTTGCTCAAATAATTTTTTCTGCTTCTAACACATCAACGTTGAGGACAAAATGTTCACTTGCTGCCTAATATATCCCACCCACTAACAGGTGCCGTGATGAAGAGATAATCGGCGTTATTCACTTCACCTGTCAGTGGTCATAATGTTATGCCTGATCGGTGTATTTTTGAATGGATGAGATGGACTGGATAGTGAACAAAAGACATATATATATAAAATTGTAGACAAACATAAATATATATATTTAAATTTTATACATCACTCCAGTAATGTAATCCGATTACTCCAGTCTTCAGTGTCACATGATCCTTCATAATTCATTCTAATATGCTGATTTGGTGCTCAAGAAACATTTATTATTTCTATCAAAGTTGTGCTGCTTATTTTTATTTTTTTGTGGAAATCATGATACATTTTTTTCTCAGGATTGTTTGATGACTAAAAGTTTCAAAATAACAGTATAGAAGCCTGTACTGCCACTTTGATCAATTTAATGCATCCTTGCCAAAAAGTATTAATTAAAAAACTGATATAAATACAAATACAAATTAAACAACAGCATTGAAATGATTGTGCAAGTCATCCAAATATAGATACTTACACATGGGCAGGGCTTGACTGCATCACTTGGAAAGAAGCCGGTCTCTTGCGTTGTCAGGATTTTGCCCTGCCAGTAAGTGTGGTTGTTAATTGCATTATATTTGCCTTGAGGCAACGCTCCCCCCTCCCCTTTGCTTTAATAAATCTAAGACAATTAGCTCACAACAAGCATTGAATCTCATTTAGAGCCACAGTTAATTACTGTTCAGCCCCTACCCATGGTTAAACTCCGTTACGCATCAGAATGAAAGCATCACCTAATGCTGAATAATCATACAACTTCCACAGCAGAACCTTGTGAATCATGACACTCGCCAATAAGCCATTTTTTGATATTGCTGCTCCGAGCATATTTGGATTTATGAATAACATTAGACTCGAGTTTCATATTATGTCCTCACGCAATAGATTGTATTGAGCAATCGCAGGCCGGATGCCAGTTTTAAAATAGGCTCATTTCTTGCATGGCTTCAGCCACAATTATCGGTATATTTTTGGATAAAAACAGACAATTCCCCCCGACTCAGTATGAAACAACAGCTGGGAGGTTATAATGCGCTGTGAATGTGCCGGAACCAGGTGCCAAAATTTAGCAGACTATGATTGATAGCGAGTTTGGCTGAAGATTTGACTGAGGTTGTAACGAGGATCTTCTCAAACAACTAAACTGAAAAATATATACTTTTCTTTCCAGGCCCCCTTTAAGATCATCTCTAACAAGTATGAAATGAATTTCAGAAAAATGCAACTCTACCACAAATTAGATTGGAGCCCCAAACTGGAACTGTATTCATGATTTATTTGGCTTAATAATGTTTCGCTGTAGCTTTTGAAAGCCCTTTATATTTGTTATGCCACAGATAAGCGTATGATAAAGATTAAACTTATTACCCCATTAGAGTAAACAGTTGGCAGCCTAAAGGATCAAATTAAATTACAGTGATCGATTGCACTGTTCTGGCAACAGGACAGAGATAATTGTCTTCCAGTAACATGGGAGATGGATGCTTAGTGCTCTGTAATTCCATTCTTTGGTGTCATGGGACCCTGAAGATTTAGTAGCCTTATTAAGAGTTAAGTGTCGTTTCACACAAGATAAAATAAACCAGTGATGTGCATTATCATTCAATAGTAGCTTTTCTCGCTCCCCTCTATGACCTGCCAAGTGCGTGAAGAACCACGGCTGACACGCATGTCTAGCCACTGCCTGTCGCAGTCTGTTGGCTCGGTGAATCTCTTGGCATCCATTTTTGACCTGTAGGTGTTTTTTTTTACCTCTGTGTGTGCTATCAGGCAGAAATAGCCCAGCATAAAGCATGGGAAATCTCGCTAAGTGTCTATTCCCTGCCGAGCTGTTTGAAGTGCGTCGGCCAGATTGGCGCAACACCAGGAGGAAGATGAGGTTTTAGTGCCACCATAAACCATAGAGAAAAAGAGCCACAACAGCCTGGCATAAGCCAGAAATAAATAACACAGGAACAGTCTGTGACAATAAGCTTGAGACAAAACTGCAATGCTGAAACATGCCTGAACAAAGACTGTGCTCTGCAGTCACTATATCTGATGGCTCATTTAGGTATCAGTGCATATTAGAAAGCAATGTGAAAAATGATTGTTTTCAGTGACTATTCAATGTAACACTTGTATATTGTGCTAAATTTGTGTTGCATTAGGTTGAGTCAGGGTTATTATAGTTAACTAAAACTAAAAACCAAATTAATTAATAATTGATTATTTTGTAAAGTTTATTTTTTATAATTAACTTAAATGGACTAACAGCCCATTGGCTATGGAAATACTGGTTACTGCATTTATCATTTGGTTGGAATGTCACAAGACATATCTGTATAAAAGGTTATGTGTGCCCTGTTTGCTTTGAGATATGTTGTGATCAAGCTTCAGGGTCCCATGACACCACAGAATACAATACAGCTATTAGGTGTTTAAATACTGTGCTACTTTATCTGACCTGCCACCAGGAGCTGTGAGGATCAGCACAGATGACCTCTATGACATCACCAATCTGAGCATTTAGCGGTGGTCCACCCTGAGGACTAGGGACCCCAAAATAATCTCTGATGACCAGCATTTTTGGCAAACCTGTAAAAACAAAATGTAACAAAATCAAATTGGCCCTATATCTAAACCAGGTTCACGGTCTTATTTAGCATGTTTCATTTGTGTAAATAATTCCGAAGAAAAGATTTTTGATCACCAAACCCTTATATTTTTCAACCACTTGAACACATGCTGGTATACTTAACGCCCACTTTCAATCAATTCCCAATGGAAACAATCAAGTCCCACCCATTTTCTCATTGAATATTTCAGATTACATACATCAAATGGCTTGCGAATAGATTTACATTAAATACAGTACAATGAGGAACTATGAAAAAGGTGATGAGTTATACGTCTTATGAACTTGATAAAACAGAGGCAAATTATGCCTGAATGTACATTTTTCCTCAAAGACAAAAAACAAACAACAGCAAGAAAGCCACAAAAAAGCTCCCAAAGCTGTAGTGATTTATGGTCGTTAATATTAATATCAATATTTAGTATTAATATTAATATTGTGTTTTTGGTCACACGTCACCTAAGGTGAGTATGAGAGTGTCAGATGCCTCCTTCCTATATTACGGGGCACCAGCCAAGGAATTTCACCTTGACAATAAATAACAATCATGAAAGATTGTTGACTGAATTAGAATTATAAATTGTAGGAAGTTCTGTGAGATATCATTAACTTGTAGAGCCTCTTCGTCTTCCAGGCGTAACGTAAATATCACTTTACCAAACCTCTTTCCAGAGACATTGGCATTAGTGTATATTGTCAGTATATGATTATACAAACCGGATTCCAAAAAAGTTGGGACACTGTACAAATTGTGAATAAAAAAGGAATGCAATAATTTACAAATCTCATAAACTTATATTTTATTCACAATAGAATATAGATAACATATCAAATGTTGAAAGTGAGACATTTTGAAATGTCATGCCAAATATTGGCTCATTTTGGATTTCATGAGAACTACACATTCCAAAAAAGTTGGGACAGGTAGCAATAAGAGGCCAGAAAAGTTAAATGTACATATAAGGAACAGCTGGAGGACCAATTTGCAACTTATTAGGTCAATTGGCAACATGATTGGGTATAAAAAGAGCCTCTCAGAGTGGCAGTGTCTCTCAGAAGTCAAGATGGGCAGAGGATCACCAATTCCCCCAATGCTGCGGCGAAAAATAGTGGAGCAATATCAGAAAGGAGTTTCTCAGAGAAAAATTGCAAAGAGTTTGAAGTTATCATCATCTACAGTGCATAATATCATCCAAAGATTCAGAGAATCTGGAACAATCTCTGTGCGTAAGGGTCAAGGCCCGAAAACCATACTGGATGCCTGTGATCTTCGGGCCCTTAGACGGCACTGCATCACATACAGGAATGCTACTGTAATGGAAATCACAACATGGGCTCAGGAATACTTCCAGAAAACATTGTCGGTGAACACAATCCACCGTGCCATTCGCCGTTGCTGACTAAAACTCTATAGGTCAAAAAAGAAGCCATATCTAAACATGATCCAGAAGCGCAGGTGTTTTCTCTGGGCCAAGGCTCATTTAAAATGGACTGTGGCAAAGTGGAAAACTGTTCTGTGGTCAGACGAATCAAAATTTGAAGTTCTTTTTGGAAAACTGGGACGCCATGTCATCCGGACTAAAGAGAACAAGGACAACCCAAGTTGTCATCAGCGCTCAGTTCAGAAGCCTGCATCTCTGATGGTATGGGGTTGCATGAGTGCGTGTGGCATGGGCAGCTTACACATCTGGAAAGGCACCATCAATGCTGAAAGGTATATCCAAGTTCTAGAACAACATATGCTCCCATCCAGACGTCGTCTCTTTCAGGGAAGACCTTGCATTTCCCAACATGACAATGCCAGACCACATACTGCATCAATTACAACATCATGGCTGCATAGAAGAAGGATCCGAGTACTGAAATGGCCAGCCTGCAGTCCAGATCTTTCACCCATAGAAAACATTTGGCGCATCATAAAGAGGAAGATGCGACAAAGAAGACCTAAGACAGTTGAGCAACTAGAAGCCTGTATTAGACAAGAATGGGACAACATTCCTATTCCTAAACTTGAGCAACTTGTCTCCTCAGTCCCCAGACGTTTGCAGACTGTTATAAAAAGAAGAGGGGATGCCACACAGTGGTAAACATGGCCTTGTCCCAACTTTTTTGAGATGTGTTGATGCCATGAAATTTAAAATCAACTTATTTTTCCCTTAAAATGATACATTTTCTCAGTTTAAACATTTGATATGTCATCTATGCTGTATTCTGAATAAAATACTGAAATTTGAAACTTCCACATCATTGCATTCTGTTTTTATTCACAATTTGTACAGTGTCCCAACTTTTTTGGAATCGGGTTTGTATAATTTGCATAGCTGATGTCAGTTAATAACAAATAATCTCTCGATTTGTTGAATTCAGAATAAAGTTTACCTTACAATTACTGTTTATCTTTCCATAAGATAACTGCCATAGTAACATCCAACCCAGTCATCAATCCTTTTGAACTTTATACATTCAGTAGTTGTTAGTTACTCTTGTCTATCCTTTTGTTTATAAAATCATTTTATTACAGTCGTGTCTTCCTTGTGTTGATAATACAGTAAGAGGCTCTACAAGTTAACAGTATCTCACAAATCCTTCAGATTGGTCAGATGACAAACTTCCTACAATTTATAATTCTAATTCAGTCAACAATCTTTCATGATTGTTTTTTTATTGTCAAGGTGAAATTCCTTGACTGGTGCCCCGTAATATAGGAAGGAGTCTTCTGACACTCTCACACTCACCTTAGGTGACGTGTGACCCAAAACTCAATATTAATATTAATATTTAAGACCATAAATCACTACAAAGCAACTAAGAAAAGTGTTTACCAATTTGCTTATGATACACTTATTAATAAATGCTTAGTAGCCTCTTATAAACAGTTTATGGAAATTAATTTCACATCAAGCAACACAGCCACTGATTTTCCTACAATACAGCACTGTGCTGGAGCTCTGTGGGTGGCCCTTCTAACCCAAAGCAAATGTCCAATTTTCTCATTCACACAGGACAAATAAAGTGACGCATAGCAGCAATTGTTGTTTCCACAATCCCATCCACTAAATCAGAGGCAGTCACACCTACCAATGACAGAGAAGGACATCCTCTGAGACGGGTTCTTTCTCTTCAGCCTCGATGTATGGTGGTTAATAAAACTGGGGAAAAGCATAAACTCGCCCTGAAGCCTTAGAAAGAGGCTGGGGGTTTCTTCTAGCATAAAACAGCTCCTTAATATCCAGTCTATAAACTTGTTGTTTTTAATACTGCCAGGTGTCCAGGCCTTAAAGCAGACCGTAAAAAAACAGTTATTTTACATGTATTGGAGAGGTTTATGGAGATCTAAGCCACTAGACTGAACTGAACAATTCCTCTGTTACTAAACATCTCGGGTTACAAATGTAACCTAGGTTCCCTGAGAAGGGGAACGAGACACTATGTCTGACAAGACGCTATGGGGAACGCCTCAGCGTGACCAGTGTCTGAAGCACGTGTGCAAATGCGACAATTGTATTGGCCGGCGACAGCCTATGAGACCGTGACTATAAAAGGGCGCCTGAGGAACACGTCATCCCCTTCTTTTTCTGAAGGAGACGTGGAAGGCACCCTGAAAGCATGGCAGCGATACGCAGTTTCTCGTTCCCCTTTTCAGGGAACCTATGTTACATTTGTACACCTTTCGAATGGGAACTCGCAATGCATCTGACAAGACGCTATGGGGAACAAATACCCACTCCGCCATGCTGAAGGGAATGCATGCCCTATTGGCAGTGACTAAGCACTAAAAAAGCTAACTCTCCTGACCTTACTGTCAGAGTCAGATTCCCCAAAGTTATGCACCAGCAAGCAGTCAGTGACACTATCCCCTATGGCCACTGCCCAAGCTACATACCCTAAACGAGGAAAGTCCCTGCAGGGCCAAGCAGTAGGTCTCGGTCCAAGGGCAGAGCTCAAAGGCTTGGAATCAGTTACCTACTGAAAGATTCTTTTAAGGGAACGTGGCCAGCCTTGCAAAGAGACCTGGCCTGTCATTTCAGGAGGATTAAAAGCATCAACCCCTAGAATCACCAGGGAGGCTGACTCCCGCCATCCTAGCCTGGTCAACCTACAACCAGTCTGCCTAAGCAGAATCTCTAGATTCAGCACTCTCACAGAGGCCTCCAAAGAGAAGGCATTGCAACAGGCAGTAACCACTTCACAACGGATTCCAGAGACAGAATTCTTAGAAAGCAGAGGCTCAGCATATCGACCCTCCAAGTGAGGATTACTGTTGCCGGCCAATATAATAGCTGCGTTTAGACACGTGCATCAGACACCGGTCACGCTGAAGCGTTCCCCATAGTGTCTTGTCAGAGGCAGTCCGAGTTCCAATACGAAAGGGAACAAAGGTTCTTGCCTTTACTTTCATATTTAAAACCCAAATTTGTGTGGCCTTTTCAAATAATTATTACAGTTTATTTAAATATGACCATTATATGCATGTATGTGTATGTAAATGTATACCACTACTATTCAAAAGTATGGGGTACAATTTTTTTATAGTTTGAATTCTCTTAGGCTCACTAAGGCTGCATTTATTTGTTTAAAAACACAGTAAAATTGTGAAATATTATTAAAATTTAAAAACAACTGTTTTCTATTTTAATTTATTTTAAAATCAAATGTATTCCTCTGCTGGCAAAGCTGATTTTTTTCAGCAGACATTACTACATGACATCATAGTCTATTTATGCTGAGGTGTTCTGTATCATTAACAATAAGATGACAGCAGCAATAATTTAGGTGTAATATGACCACTACTGACTGTCGGACATGCAGAGGAGTTCTCTTTCATCATCTCGTGTTCAAGATCCACCTATGGGAAGGGCATCCGTACCTGACCTCTGCAGAAGCATCCAATTGCACCAAGTCTGGCTAGACAGGCAGAAGCACGCAGCCAATGCCCAATAAGGCCACACCCCTCTTACCTGAGGGCATATAAATCCTGCAAGCGCTGCTGTTCTCCAGTTGACATTCGCTTCTCGCGATCTCTGCTCTTACACAGCTCGGGTTGAATGTATCACTGCTCACTTTGTGTGTCTTCAGGAGGACATATCGTCAGATCAGCCTCCGCCAGACGTGACAGTCTTTTATTCAGCCCAGAATAAAAGCTGTGTTTTGCATCCTGAAGCCGGTCCTGCCCAACAAAAATGGACCGTTTTTCTGCCTCTATCCACCAGTCCTCGGCCTTGGCTGTCAGGGCCCTTAACGTTTCCTCTCTTAGGGCAACAGCTAGATAAAGGACTTAGGGCAACAGCTAGATAAAGGATCTCCTTCACCAACCCTGTGGAAGGAGATCGTTACTGTTAACGACCTTGTCCTCCTTGGTGTCAGCCAAACGTGTCAGTGAGCTACATGCACTCTCAGTACGTTCCTCGTACACTAAATTCTCTCTTGGTGGAGATAAGGTTTTCGCCTAATCCGGCGTTTATGCCTAAATGCTTCCCTGCATTTACATTCGGAGGTGTTGGAGCTGTCTGCTTTTCACCCTCCACCTTTTTCCTCCGCTGAGGATCAGAGGCTAAATGCTCTGTGTCCTGTCCGTGCCTCACAGACGTATATGGCCAGGACCAGTGCTTTCCAGGAGAGTGACCAGCTCTTTATTTCATGAGCGCCCCCTCACAAGGGGAGTCCCATCTCCAAGCAGCGCCTCTCTCATTGGCTCGTGGAGGCTATAGCTTTGGCATATGAGTCGATTGGAGTGCAGCCTCCAGGACACATCAGAGCTCATTCCATGAGGGGCTTAGCCGCCTCTTGGGCTTTGTTCAGGGGAGTGTAACTTCAGGACACTTGCTCTGCTGCCAGCTGGGCTTCTCCCCATACGTTTGTGCGTTACTACCGGCTGGATGTCACCAGAACCTCGGTAGAACATTCGGTTTTGGGGGTGGGGTCTTCTTAACCCTTCCCTGTGACTTTCCTTTTTCCTTTCCTATCATACATGGGACTAAAGGAACTGAGAGTGAATGGGCCGGTAGGCCACGCACATTCCTGTCACCAAGCATGCATTCACATTCCTGCCTGGGTGTGTTTTATACGTGCTGCTGGGTTTATTTTCTTTTGTGTGCCATATACATGTTCCATGTCCTGCATGTGCACAGCAGTTATGTGTGTGCGTCAGGGTTGCCAGGTTCATGATTATAGGACGTGTCAGGCACCGCCTTCCTAGGGTGAACGTCCTTCTCTGGCTTACAGAACCTCACTGTGAGTGTATTGGGCAATTGGGGAGCTGTCCATGTCTCTCCCATAGGTGGATCTCGAACACGAGATGATGAAAGAGAACAATAGGTTACTGTCGTAACCCCGGTTCTCTGAGACATCGAGATCCACCAGCTTTGCCCCACTTGCCGCACAAGAAGCGAATATACTTACTGGAGAACAGCAGCGCTTACAGGATTTATATGCCCTCAGGTAAGGGGGTGGTTGCACGCTTCTGTCTGTCTAGCCAGACTTGGTGCAATTGGATGCTTCTGCAGAGGTCAGGTACGGATGCCCTTCCCATAGGTGGATTTCTCCACTTGATGTTTCAGAGAACCGGGGTTGCGACAGTAACCTATTGTTTTCCTGCCATTACAGCCCATTGAATTGACCATGGCAGCTCTGACTGGTGCTGACCGGCCCTTGACTGAAGGTAACTAAAAGGACACACATATTTGACATCCCAAGTGTTTTATATGGTGTTCACCAGGAGTATCAAATTTGTGACAGAATTATTAAAACCATAACCAATACAAGTACAGACTTCTTAAAGCAGATCACTGGAAGAGAAAAGTGTGGCAGTTAGTGATCCTGAAACAACTCTTCCATGTGAGGATTAAGAGAATATCCATTGATGTGTTCTTGGTTAACTTATAACTTGACTTGATATCTTCAATGTATCCATGGTCTGAACCAAGGAGATGTTCTACCTGCTGAAATTTGTGTGAACATTAGACTTCCTGAAGAAAGAATCCATTTACGTTGTTCATATTACAATTTCTCAATAAAGCACTCAATCAGCAGTAGTTACTGATAAGTACAATGTTGTAGAAGTGAATGCTCCAATTAACATGGCCAAATGTGCCAGAGCTATTTTTTTTTTCAATCCAGTACAGAGAACTGTGTAGGTAATGAAGATAATAAAACTGCTTCAACTGTAAGCGTCTATCACTTCAGCTGTCATCACACTTGAGCTTATTTAAAAGTAACATGTTGGTCAAAACACTGTTACATCAGAAATGAATCATTCATATTAAACAGCAATAAAATGAGCAAGCTAATTTTGTGCAGTTTCTATAATACATTGTTTCTGACCACTTCTTCCTCCCATCAACATGAACACAACCTTTCAGCAATTGTTATTTAGTCCCAGTAGAGCAAAACAGAACAGCAGCAATTTTGAAAATCAGCAACTGTTTAAGCTGAGCACGAAGTTTCACAATTCTGAAAATAAAATGATGTGCCAGTGTTTTTGGAGCAAAATGAAAAGATCTCCTGACTGTTTACAAGTAATACTTTTGAGAGGTCGCCACACAGTTGCAAAAAACCTCAAAATTTAATGTGTCCTTGCTAAATAAAAGTATTAATTTCTTCATAATATATATTAATTAATTTATTCATTCATTTTGTGATATATATAATATATATATATATATATATGGCTTAATATATATATATATATATATATATATATATATATACACACACACACCGATCAGGCTTAACATTATGACCACTTTTATTGTGTTGGTCCCCCTTTTGCTGCCAAAACAGTCCTGACCCGTTGAGGCATGGACTCCACTAGACCCCTGAAGGTGTGCTGTGGTATCTGGCACCAAGATGTTAGCAGCAAATCCTTTAAGTCCTGTAAGTTATGAGGTGAAGCCTCCATGGATCGGACTTCTTTGTTCAGCACATCCCACAGATCCTTGATTGGATTGAGATCTGGGGAATTTGGAGTCAACACCTCAAATTCGTTGTTGTGCTCCTCAAACCATTCATTAACCATTTTTGCTTTGTGGCAGGGCACATTATCCTGCTTAAAGAGGCCACAGCCACCAGGGAATACTGTTTCCATGAAAGGGTGTACATGGTCTGCAACAATGCTTAGGTAGATTGTACGTGTCAAAGTAATATGGATGGCAGGACCCATGGTTTCCCAGCAGAACATTGCCCAAAGCATCACACTGCCTCCGCCGGCTTGCCTTCTTGCCTTCTTGCCCATAGTGCATCCTGGTGCCATGTGTTCCCCAGGTAAGTGACGCACACGCACCCGGCCATCCACGTGATGTAAAAGAAAACGTGATTCATCAGACCAGGCCACCTTTTTCCATTGCTCCGTGGTCCAGTTCTGATGCTCACGTGCCCACTGTTGGCGCTTTCGGCGGTAGACAGGGGTCAACATGGGCACCCTGACTGGTCTGCGGCTATGCAGCCACATACGCAACAAACTGTGATGCACTGTGTATTCTGACACCTTTCTATCAGAACCAGCATTAACTTCTTGAGCAATTTGCGCTACAGTAGCTCGTCTGTTTGATCAGACCACACGGGCCAGCCTTCACTCCACGTGCATTAATGAGCCTTGGCCGCCCATGACCCTGTCGCCCGTTCACCACTGTTCCTTCCTTGGACCACTTTTGATAGATACTGACCACTGCAGACCGGGAACACCCAACAAGAGCTGCAGTTTTGGAGATGCTCTGACCCAGTCGTCTAGCCATCACAGTTTGGCCCTTGTCAAACTCGCTCAAATCCAAACGCTTGCCCATTTTTCCTGCTTCTAACACATCAACTTTGAGGAAAGAATGTTCACTTGCTGCCTAATATATCCCACTCACTAACAGGTGCCGTGATGAAGAGATAATCAGTGTTATTCACTTTACCTTTCATATATCATAATGTTATGCCTGATCGGTGTGTGTATATATACACTCACCTAAAGGATTATTAGGAACACCATACTAATACTGTGTTTGACCCCCTTTCGCCTTCAGAACTGCCTTAATTCTACGTGGCATTGATTCAACAAGGTGCTGAAAGCATTCTTTAGAAATGTTGGCCCATATTGATAGGATAGCATCTTGCAGTTGATGGAGATTTGTGGGATGCACATCCAGGGCACGAAGCTCCCGTTCCACCACATCCCAAAGATGCTCTATTGGGTTGAGATCTGGTGACTGTGGGGGCCATTTTAGCACAGTGAACTCATTGTCATGTTCAAGAAACCAATTTGAAATGATTCGAGCTTTGTGACATGGTGCATTATCCTGCTGGAAGTAGCCATCAGAGGATGGGTACATGGTGGTCATAAAGGGATGGACATGGTCAGAAACAATGCTCAGGTAGGCCGTGGCATTTAAACGATGCCCAATTGGCACTAAGGGGCCTAAAGTGTGCCAAGAAAACATCCCCCACACCATTACACCACCACCACCAGCCTGCACAGTGGTAATAAGGCATGATGGATCCATGTTCTCATTCTGTTTACGCCAAATTCTGACTCTACCATCTGAATGTCTCAACAGAAATCGAGACTCATCAGACCAGGCAACATTTTTCCAGTCTTCAACTGTCCAATTTTGGTGAGCTCGTGGAAATTGTAGCCTCTTTTTCCTATTTGTAGTGGAGATGAGTGGTACCTGGTGGGGTCTTCTGCTGTTGTAGCCCATCCGCCTCAAGGTTGTGCGTGTTGTGGCTTCACAAATGGTTTGCTGCATACCTCGGTTGTAACGAGTGGTTATTTCAGTCAAAGTTGCTCTTCTATCAGCTTGAATCAGTCGGCCCATTCTCCTCTGACCTCTAGCATCAACAAGGCATTTTCGCCCACAGGACTGCCGCATACTGGATGTTTTTCCCTTTTCACACCATTCTTTGTAAACTCTAGAAATGGTTGTGCGTGAAAATCCCAGTAACTGAGCAGATTGTGAAATACTCAGACCGGCCCGTCTGGCACCAACAACCATGCCACGCTCAAAATTGCTTAAATCACCTTTCTTTCCCATTCTGACATTCAGTTTGGAGTTCAGGAGATTGTCTTGACCAGGACCACACCCCTAAATGCATTGAAGCAACTGCCATGTGATTGGTTGATTAGATAATTGCATTAATGAGAAATTGAACAGGTGTTCCTAATAATCCTTTAGGTGAGTGTATATATATATATATATACACACACACACACAGTATATATATTCTGAAAAAACACAAAAGAATGTACACATTATAATAAATGGTTATAACTTTTTTTTTTTAATTATAGTTTTTTTATTAATATACATATAATATAGTATGGTCATTCTTATTCTATTTATTTTTAAATTATTACATTTTTTCCCCTTTTTTATATAATATATGGATTTTTTTGCATTTATAAGACAGTAAAGCGACCCAAGGTAAATGGAGATATAGCAAGGAAAAGGGATTGCGATATGTCTCAGACTTTACCAGGCTCACATAGAGCTCACAAATCTCACACACCATGCTAAACTGTTGCTCTGTGGACTGAAAACTAATTTTTCTAAAATAAATTAATTTACAACAGGTACGGGAAGGAGCTGAGGCAGACTGCCAATAGTAAACATAGTTGACAGATCCATGGACTATTTTTTTTCAACACTACTAGGTTAAAATTTAGAAGAGTGTACTTTACGTTTCTCACCATTTTCGATCACTATTTGGTCTTCACTAGATCATTTTAAATGGTCCTGTGGTAACAAATTAAATTTTAAAAGTACATATGATGTATTAAAAGGTCATAAAATCAAGTATAAACTAACTGCTGTTTAAAGTACCGTAGTCATTCTGATGATAAACTGTGTATTGTTATTATCTGGAATGGCCACATAGATCTGAATTCACAGAATCACTTACTAAGTTCCCAGCAATTAGCACCTGAATGAACCTCCTTATATAAACAACAATAAGGGTGATAATGGTGAACAAAAGACTACTTATAGAGCAACAACTGTTTAAAATACAGTATATAAAAGACTTTTACAGCAGTCTTGAGATCTTCACAGTCTATATACAGAAGCATGCTGAAGACAAAGACACCTACCTGGATCTTCTTGTTTCCTAGGTGTTGTCTTTCTCTGTGAAATAAGAGAGGAGAGAGAATATCATTAACAGATTCTCTGCAATATGAACACACTCAGCTATAATTATCTGCTTTAAGCAACACTGGTAATAACATTGTCAAAATGATTTTACACTGACACAATGAAACGATCTAACAATGATTCTGTCATTCCTATTTAAGACAGCATTTTGTCAGTACAGTAAATATAAATTTAAAGGACAATACAACATATACTTCAGACTGCATTACACAATACTTTTCCTCTACTTCCAAATATACATAGAGGAAGATCTTTTTATATCACAGCCTGGAAATGGCAAGCATTATGTTTAAAGTGTACTGTATGGACACTTGATTTAGATTTAGATTTAGATTAATGTTGGTTAACTCACCTGTGCTTTTTGAACTGCAACACCTGAGATAATAATGAGAGACAGTAAAAGAAAACTGTAAAGGCAGCGAAAATGCTGTACATGTACAAATTACAATTATGTGGCATTATATTAAGCATTATAGACCTCTCCAGCAAGTAAGTACAGTTAAATTAGTTCAATTAAATATGGAGATCCACACTAAAAGAATTTTCACACCAAACACGTGTTTGGTTTGGTTTGATTTTTTAAAAGCGTGAGGCACAGGGCGAATGGAATAGAAAAAAACACAAGGTCTAGAGATTAGTTTTTAAAAGTTGAACGCCTTTTTATTCTCCCAGGCACTAAACAACTATCTTTACTGCTAGGTATTATCCTGGCAAGAAAAAAATAAAAAAGAATAATCTTAAACTGGAAATCTTCAGACTCGCCTTGTTTTAAAACTTAGTTAAGTAATGTTAACTTAAGTTAACTTAGTTAGTAAATCCTTAATGTTATACGATTGGAGGGTATAGGCTTTTTTGGTGTGACCCAAACTCACATCATTAATTTCAAACTGTGTGGCAGTCCTTTCTGGATTACCTCAATTCTGCATAATAGACCTTTATGTAAAGTTCTCTATGCCTATGCCTTTCTATGCCAATGTTAGCCCATTCATTTTGTTCTTTAATTTGTTTCATTTTTTATTTATTTAGCTACTCTTGTTATTGTTGCTATGCTCATACTCCTTGCTTTGTATATTATCTTAAAAACTTTAACTTTTAACTTGTGCACCGTGTTTTTAGCCGCGAATGCAGTGGTCAAACATTTCTGTCTTGCACATGGTTGCATAGAAAAACAATGGAAAAGGGACATACAGCAGAATGCAATAACATTGGCCCTTGAGGGTGTGGAACATACCAGAATTCTGACCTTTTATTCTTTTAGTAAGGAAATATTCAATCTCTGCATTACCTTCAGAATATGGCATGACAGTTACATTACAACACTGAAATATTTATGTTAAGTCAGAAAACCCATGAGCTTGACATAAAGAATCTGGAATCATCTGGGTATAAATTCCAATATAATTCTGTGAACATCCACCTCTTTTTATGCGCATTTTGGGATGTCGCAAAAAAAAAAAAAAACGCTGAATGGAAACGCCAAGATGCACATAAATTCTAAAAATGCACATAAAAAAAACATATGATATATGATGGAAATACATGGAATTACAGAATAAATTCTTTGATGCACATCAAACGGACCGGACCGATCTCGTTGCACAGCATCTGAAATGCTGTTTTGGTCATTCTGAAATGCCTAAGCAAAGTCTGTTGTCAAAGTGGTTCGGTATAACTACCTAATAATTGGTCTTACACAACTGCGTTCCTAAACAGCAGGCATCCGCCTCAAAGAGCAAGTTAACATGACCGATTATTGCGTTTCGTCTGTGCGCTCTAAGGAGTAATATATTACATACACAAAATTTTTTTTTTGTGATATTTATTGGCAGTTTATCAGGAAGTGACAATTTTGTTCTCTTCATCTGACTGGATGGAAACGGTGCTTTATTCGCAAATGTTTAATGCGATGTTCCAATTTTTATAAGTTAAATTCGAAACTTTAGATGGAAACATAGCTAGTGTGTTGAGCGTATATACAGGAAACCAGGTTGGAAGTTATTTCAGGAAGTGTCCTTTGAGGAGCTCTGTCCTTTGTTGTAAAATGTGAAATTACAAAATGGAGAAGCTATTTACTGACCATTACCTGCCCTTCCACAGACCCCTAGTCTTCCCAGACAGCCCTTATGAGCCCCGTTTCCACATTTAGTACAAAGGTAGCCTTGGTTAAAAATTCCCCTGAAAAGCAGGATAGAAAAGGTCACATGGATCAACGCTGACTTTCATTCATTTACATACATGCCACATACATGACTATTATAGACCCCATGTCTATATTTTAGGCCATATCATTTAGCTTCAATAGACCTTAGTCAGGGTAGCATCATATTTAATTTTTGACAGAAATAAAAACAAGGCTGTGAGGGACAGAAGTACAGTGTGTTCCATGGATTGTAACAACATGCCAATTGTTCTCCCAATGAAACATCTTTCTAAAAAACTTTCAATAGATAAAAACTCCATAAATATGATAAGGGACCTTTATACAGTGCATGTTATTGTAAAGACTGTAAAGGCCTGTTCACACCAAGAACGATAACTATAAAGATAACTATTAGCGTCCACACCAAAGTACGTTAACGCTCTTTTTATTATAAGCGAGCGCTGCAGTTTTGTCATGTACCATTTAAATGCTTGAGCTCTTTAAAGCAGGATGGATTCCGATTAGCTGTCAATGCTTTTACCGTTCATCAAGTAGAAAATTTTTTTGTAAATTAATTTTATTTACAACCATTTAATTTATTTAAATTTACAACTAAATCTTCATCATTATCAGTATAGTTATTGCCTTAGTGTGAACGGACCTAAAGTCTATGGCCCTGTCCCAAATGGCATCCCAATGTCGTCCGTTAAATCCACAAGACCGTAGGGCAGGGGTGTCCAGTCCTGTTCCTGGAACAGCTAATCAGCTAATACTAGGCATCAGCCGCAGCTCGTCTGTAATATTCATCCAAAACATAGACCTCTACATAAACTGAATTGATATTAAATTGTAAATGTGTAAACAACAAAAATTCATCAGATTTTCTAGATTATTTTAAGTCATAAAGTGAGCAGGATGTATTAAAATTTAGCGTATGGCTTCAACAGTCATGTACTATGGCATTAAGCAGGGCAGCGATTGCCTGAGCCCTCCCCAGCTCTACAGCGCCCCACATTTTTCCCAGTGTAAATCTGTGGTGAAAAATGGAACTGCAGTGCACTCTAATTGAGAGCCATTGAGAGCTTATTTTCACATTATCTTACGTAAACCTTAGCTCCAGACCAAGACAAAATCAATCAAAACAGCTGTGTATATTAGTCTGCATCAGGTCAGTAACTAGTTGTAACTAGTCAGTAACATGTCTGTTCTTGCTATGTGGAGCTGTTACTTCAAATGAATGAAAGTACAAATACTTTAGTTTAAATGTGCTCTTGTAAATAGCCTTTATATAGTTCTGTTGTTTGTTTTATGTTTGTTCTGAGAATAGACATGACTTTCTTTTCCTCACTGGAATTCCTCCACAGCTCTTCTGAGGCAATAAAAACTACATTAAATCAATTCTAAGTGCCACCCTCAGGCAAGTAACGCAAGGACACTAGAACTCTGCCTAAAGTGTGTATGCATATTCAGCAATTAGAATATTCCAGGCAGGTGTGTTGAGGCAAGTTGGAGCTAAACCCTCCAGGACCAATTCTGGACACCCCTGCTGTTAGGCTGCCGATATGCACCCTCAATGTGCACTTTTGAGAAGCATGCGAGCTATGCAGCAGACTTCTAACCGACAGTCAAAGCGGCATTACATCACGAAAGCGTGGACTCGTAAGATTGCGAGGGTTTAGGGTTCCATTTGGTATAGTGCCTATCTCTTGCAGCCTTGTTTTCATCTGTGTAAAATTTAATATGGCATCTACCCTAACTATGGTCTTTATGCTACCCCAAAACTATATTTTCAAAGAAATTTATACACATTTAGAACTGCACAAAAAGCACATAAAAATGCGATAAAGCGATTTCATAGGCTCTTTAAACACTATTGTAATGATCTGACTGGTTAATAATGATTAACTTGTTTCAGCACACAATTAACGCCAGCCTCAGAAGTACAATGACAGCTCACCTGAGAAGCATATGACAGGAGCTGCAGGTGGTGGCCCTCTCGAAAGTGTGCATTCTGAAGTGGTGAGAGTTAAACGTGGCATTCTCGGGGCGAATATTAGATCTGAAATGGAAAATGGGAAATATGGAAAAACAATGGTGCAAAGTTGACTGACTGGAAAAATGAGCACATGACAAACTAACTGTTTGAGTTAAACTGCATATTTAGGAGGCCAGAGAGAATGGGGGGGAGCGTTGCTGAATGTTATGGCCCGTGGGGGACGGAACCAAAACTTCCAATCAAGAGCAGTGGGGAAGCTCTTTACCCGAACGACTCTAAGATTGATTCCTGCATCAAGAGAGCGGTGTGCATGCAGCAGGTGTAATTTGTTGTTTGAATGCACCTTTCAGATCATCACACAGTCAACCATATGTATACGTGTGCGTACAGAAACACATTTTTTAAAGGGTGACATATAAATCAAGTGGGCGAGGAAACATCATTTCAGACTCTCGGCACGAGGGACGGCGTATCCTCTTGAACCTACACAATTTCCAAATCAGAACTCTTGTTAGTTTCCCCTCTGTCTCTCTTTTCATTTCTTTCAGCGTAGCCCTTGTAAATACACTGTGCCATCAAATCTCAACAGCATCCTAGGTTCAGAATGTCACCATGTACCAGAGCGAAGTAAGCTGCTTGAAATCAAATGACATCGATATAATCATATTAGGCGCCTTATTGAATAGATGATGTGTGCAAACATTTTCTCTCTCTAACATAAAAAAGTAGATGTTTCCTATTGTCATGTGCATTATTCTGGAATTTGCATTGGCAGTTTGAAAGCGTGAAAGATCCCCCCAACCAATTTAAAATTTTCACATTTTAATACTTAGTAGTTCATTTAAAATGACAAATTGTCATTTACTCACTCTCAAAAAATACTTTTCTTAAAGGCACAGTATGTAAGTTTTTTGCCGCTAGAGGTCGCTAACAACAAAGGCGTAGCTTGATGCCGCTGTGAATAAGTGTGGACTCATGGGAGTTGTTGTCTTCAGCTCCACAGCCGATGGATAGGAATCCGAGGGACTTGGGCAAAAGTCATGTTCATGGATGAGTGAATGTATTAAAGTTTTATTAACATCACAGTGGTATGAAGCAGGGCGGGCCAAGACCCGTGGGAGTGATTGCTAATGAAAGACACCAGCGCAAAACACCAGTCTCGAGACCAACGGAGCTTTTATTATGCTTGTGCTGCAGTCGTTGCGTAAAACAATCATACTAAATACTTTTGAGTGTGTTGAAAGTTATGTTTAAACATCACTCTGTGCGTTCGCTCGGTGGTTGTTATGAGAGACTTGTTGTGCTTTCAATATCAATATTAGAATATTACATTAATAAAAGCTGGATGACTTGTATTGCTAAATGACATGCAATTAATTTTAATATATGATGGCGAAAGCTCTCTCTGATTATGCTGTTAACCACTTGACAAAACAGTGTTGTCTCTGATGCATGGTAAAAACATGGTACTCGTGGTAAATCACTTAAACAAGCAATTCAAACAATAAGACTAACCGTGTTAAGATATATAACAATGATCAGTTTTCTGTTGATAAATGTATCCAAAAAGTTGCTCACCTCTCTAATAAAACACATAATATATTAAAGCATCTTTGGTGTTTCCATGGTTTCTACGGAAACCAAGGGTAGCGCAGATATGACGTTATTGACAAGCGATGCACAGACACGGTGCGTGTCCTGGTTAAAATTGCTGATTTTTCTGGATTTAAACATTGCTGGAAACTTTTAGGATAATGTAAGTACACAAGTCAACAAAATGCATAACATTGTTCTAGTGGTTTTTGGATATTTTGACCTAAAAAAATCTTACATATTGTGCCTTTAAGTTGGATCTCAATAATTTGGTTAACAGCTCAATGGAGGGGAAGATTATCAGGGAATAATTACTTCAATTCATACCTTCCAGTACCTTTTATGTTCTTTTTAAAGCTTGAATGCTCCAGTTCTTGCTTATTGAAATTGCACAGAAAAGAGCAAAAAAAAAAAATCTCCTTTTGTGTTCCACTGAACAAAGAAAGTTTGGGACAGCAAATGTGACAGAACTGTGATTTGGTGGACCGAAGATTCAAACTCACATGGCCATCTCAAACTGGTCCAGCCATTTCTTCTTTAGCTCTTTTGTCTTGAACAGGAACTCAAATCCACTCTGCCCCTGCTGGTGTGTGAGGAAGAACCCGTAGAACCACTGCCAGAGGACAAGAAAGAGCAAAATTACTGCTTAAAGACTTATATGTAAAGACCTAACTTTCAAATATGCATATACATTAAGACATTTTGTAATAAGTGGCACAAAAAGTTTGGAAATCTAAGGGGTTGTAGTGTTTGGTTTAAAGCTGTGATTGGAGATGGCAGTGAGGATTGGTGGGTAAGGGGGGAAAGGGGCTCATTTTATTTTACACAGTAATAGACAGCCAGAGGCAACCTTGAGGGAGTGGACACATTCATTACCAACTATTCAGTGTGTATGTGAAAATGTGTATGTGTGTGTGCATGAGTACATTTGTGTGGCGTAGCATTTATGCAGACTACTGTTGCAGCATCCCATCCTTGCCTCTGTCCAGGCCAGTGTTGTAAAACTAAAACTATTAAATATCATTTGTAGTAATTGAAATAAAGCTGAAATAAAATATAATATCAGTATTAGATTAAAAAAACTTCAACTTAAATGAAATTTAGAAGATTTGCCTTAGCAATCATTTGAAATAAGTTCTAAAAATACTAAAACTAAAAGTGTAATACAAATAAATTGAAACTAAATAGAAATATAACAAAAAATGACAAAAACACAAAAGAATACTAAAATTAAAATTAAATTGAAAACTATAAAAGTTAAAGTTAAATCAAAATATTAATAAATACTATAATATTATATAAATAATACTAAAATAACTGATCCAGTCAGACAATTTTGGCAAGTATTTCTGGCAACAGTAACTCTTATCAAGAGGTTAATAATAACAAACCTGACATAATGCTTCAATGCTATAGATACAGATCTATAGTTCATGTAAAAAGAATATGAAAATGAGCTACCACAGCTTACATGTACAACTTTTGAAATTAAATTTGCTTAATGCAGTCAATACATTTATTTAATTTAACATTAAAAGCATAATATTCTGTTCTGTGTGTTATCGAAAGACTGAAATATGAGCATGTGTTCAGTTCATGCACACAGAAAAAAAATACATATCTTTCGATAAAAGGGGAAAAAAACCCTTCTTATCAGCCAAGTAATAGAGGTCTTTTTTATTTAAATATTATTAAAGCTCTGGTCTGCAATATCAAATTAAAAGTAATACTATTACAAACTTTTCTTTCCTCCAAAAGTAAATGTATTAAAGTTATATACACTATATTTTAAAAGAAGAAAATACATCCTTTGAGCATTATATAATGTGATAATATTTATTAAAGTTTTACTATATTCTTAAAGATTTTTATGTGGCCATGTGTGTGTGCATGCGTTTTGTGGTTGAAGGAATAAGATCCATCAGTGTATTAAGTGTGTGTATGTGTCCTGAGGAGGGGCAGAAAGGCACTTCAAACAGAAAAGCCAGTGGGGCTTTGCCTGGCCAAGGTCTCCTTGAGACAGATTTCACCAGACCATCTGTTCAGAAGAAACCTTCCTTTTGGCGAAAGGCATAAAAGAGAAAAAAATATCAAAAGTTTAAAGACACATCCGCATTATTTTTACATCTGTATGACTATTGCTAAGCCCAAAAAGAACATCAAAAAACCAAAGGTAGCCTGAGGATGAGCTGTCTGCCTTCACAGACTGAAAAAAGTACACAGTTCTGCAACCTCTATACATACACAATTTAATATGGCCACTTATGATTTACACAACACGGGATACTCTCCACAATGAACACAGACTTTAGACTGTTTATTGTCAAAAGCAACCAAGTCTTTCCACAGCAGTTGGTTCAGCATGCAGAATTTGACTTGACATGCAGCAGCGATCCGTCACCATCCATCAACCCTCATAAAGAGCAGTAACATCTGTCTGCAACAGTCTCTGATGGGCTCTCCAGCCTGATCTCAGTTACACACCATTACAGACCTGGCTGTTAAATTGTAGGCTGTTGAATGACAGTTGACTCACATATACAGGCATAGCTTTTTAGTTGATACATTTAAATATAAATATATACATATAAATATGCGTGAGAAGAAAATATTAAAAACATATTAAACATTTGCTGTCAATTGCCTGTTTAAATTAAGTAAGTTTTTAACTTGAATAGTTGTTTCCATTTATTAACATGCTTTTAAATTACTTTAAATACAGTATTATGTGCTTCATCTCATACTTTCTATAAGAAATGTACAAGACAACAATAAAAAGGGCAACACTGCATAAATGGCCATCTCATGAAAACTCACATATATTATATATATACACACTATATTGCCAAAAGTATTAGGACACCCCTTCAAATCATTGAATTCAGGTGTTCCAATCACTTCCACGGCCAAAGGTGTATAAAATCAAGCACCTAGGCATGAAGAGTTGCAGACCGCTTCTACAAACATTTGTGAAAGAATGGGTCACTCTCAGGAGCTCAGTGAATTCAAGCGTGGTACCGTGATAGGTTGCCACCTGTGCAATAAGTCCATTTGTGAAATTTCCTCACTACTAAATATTCCACAGTCAACTGTTAGTGGTATTATAACAAAGTGGAAGCAATTGGGGACAACAGCAACTCAACAGCAAATCTCACAGTGCGCAGAAGTCGCCAACTTTCTACAGAGTCAATAGCTACAGACCTCCAAACTTCGTGTGGCTTTCAGATTAGCTCAAGAACAGTGCGTAGAGAGTTTCATGGAATGGGTTTCCATGGCCGAGCAGCTGCATCCAAGACTTACATCACCAAGTGCAATGCAAAGCGTTGGATGCAGTGGTGTAAAGCACGCCGCCACTGGACTCTAGAGCAGTGGAGATGTGTTCTCTGGAGTGACGAATCACGCTTCTCTGTCTGGCAATCCGATGGACGAGTCTGGGTTTGGCGGTTGCCAGGAGAACGGTATTTGCCTGACTGCATTGTGCCAAGTGTAAAGTTTGGTAGAGTGGGGATTATGGTGTGGGGTTGTTTTTCAGAGGTTGGGCTTGGCCCCTTAAATTCCAGTGAAAGGAACTCTTAATGCTTCAGCATACCAAGACATTTTGGACAATTTCATGCTCCCAACTTTGTGGGAACAGGTTGGGGATGGCCCCTTCCTGTTCCAACATGACTGTGCACCAGTGCACAAAGCAAGGTCCATAAAGACATGGATGAGCGAGTTTGGTGTGGAGGAACTTGACTGGCCTGCACAGAGTCCTGACCTCAACCCGATAGAACACCTTTGGGATGAATTAGAGCGAAGACTGCGAGCCAGGCCGTCCAACATCAGTGCCTGACCTCACAAATTACCTTCTAGAAGAATGTTCAAAAATTCCCTTAAACACACTCCTAAACCTTGTGGAAAGCCTTCCCAGAAGAGTTGAAGCTGTAGCTGCAAAGGGTGGGCCAGCTCCATATTAAAACCTACGGATTAAGAATGTGAGGTCATTAAAGTTCATGTGCATGTAAAGGCAGGCGTCCCAAAACTTCTGGCAAAATGGTGTATATTTTAATTGAAGTATATTGTAATTGTAAAACTGCACTGAGATAAAGTACTTCCTGAGAGCTGTTTGAACGATTGTTATTTTTTCAGCATTATTTACTTGATCTAAAAAATGTTTTTTTACAGTGTGTATACGATCAGAAATGATAAAGACCTCAACTTTTCCTATGCACTGCATGTGAAAATTTTACTGACTTGTGTGGTTTCAAAGAGCTTATAACAGCACAACTAATTTGCATAAAAATGCACTTTGATAAGTCACACCGTCCTTAAAATGGTTTGGATATTGCTAGAATATCCTACAGTATCCTAGAGTACATAAACACTTTTTACAAAGAAAAAAACCCAGCAAAGACTATTTTATCACACTCTAACAAATCAAAAGAGATCTAAGTGAGAGTTATTTGGAGAAGACAAGAATACCGGAGTGATTTCTATTCTACAGTATACTTGAACCGTGCCAGTCCGACCTCTATAAAACCCTTCAGAATGGAACAATGTGATGAGTATGAGCAGATGCTGGGATCATGAGAAAAATATGACTGTTTGATGTTTGGGGTGCAAACTCCAAGTTTGAGTCTACAAACTCCTGTTACTATGTTTCTCACTGACCTTTCTGTTGTCCTTATCAGTGGTGAGGTTATTGGTGATCTTGAAATGATTGAGGTCGATCACTTCCTTCATCTCATAGTTGTCCCCACGCCTCTTGCAGACGATTACAGCGACGTCGAACAAAAAAATATGTCTGCAGCATCGACATGTCATGACATGGGATGAAAGTAAAAACAAGAGTGCACTGCAGAAAAGGTTTTTGCCTTAAGCCTCACCTGTCCTGTCTACGCTTGTCCACATTTGACACCAAACGGACTTCACCGTCACCCTTTGGTCTTCCATATGAAAGTAAGCACTGATTCTGTGAAGGAAGTTCATGGACAGACAGGAAAACAATAATGACGTAAGTAAACTATGCTTTTAAAAGCAGAGGTCATGCTTATTATGTACAACTTACCAAATTCTCAATGGATTTCTGATACTGGTCAATCTCCCTCAGAGTCTCAACGTCTCTTTTCACCTCATTTACATACTGGGCTAAGTCCTGTTTAATGAAGGAAAACAAAATGACCTAGATTTATGCACATATAATATACACTATTATATGGAAAAAAAATGTAAACAAATTAAACAGGAAAATAAACAGAAGAAACAGAATGTTAATACAGTTTTGGTAACACTTTTTTTTTATCTGTTACAATTACAATAAACGAACACTAAACCAAACCCTGACCCTAAAACTATATTAAATACATGTTGTGAGCATTAAGTATGGTGTTAAGTTTTTATAAAAAAATAAACAAATAAAAAACTTTAAAGAAATGTTGATGCAAAATCATATACACTAATGTTCAAAAGTTCTGGGTCTGTAAGATTTTTTATGTTTTGAAAGAAGTCTCCCCTTACGAAAAAGAAATATACTTCAAGTTCATTCTATGAAGTATACTTAAGTAATGTTCAAGTATATTTTTAAGTATACTTTATGTAGTAAGTATACTAATATCAATGTGTACTAGTAGTAAACTTGTAAGTGTACTATTTCAATACTGCTTGGGACTAAATTAGCCAACTTTTAGTATATAAAAGTATACGTTTAAGTGTACTATAAGTGTAACAGTAGTAAACTTTAAGTGCACAACTAGGTTTCTCATTTGTACTGCATCTGTACTACAAGTGAACTTATAAGTATATTAGTAGTTTAATATTTTAATACAAGTAATACATTTTTTTAGTTTATGAAAGTAAAGTTTACACTTTGAAGTGTACTCTCAGTAAACTACTCGTTTAGTAGTTTATACTGCAAGTATACTTGTAAGTTTTCTTTAAGTGAACATTACATTATACAGTACTTATAGTTCACTTTTTATATATTATTTTTGCACTTTCAGTGTACGACTATGTTCAAATGTAGATATTAATTCTTTATGCTTGAAATATACCTTTAACTGTACTTTAACTAATTTTAAAAACATTTTATTATAGCTTCATGCATCCTTTTTGATCAACACTTGAATGTGGGTAAGTTTCATAAAAAAAGGCAACATTTTAAACAAAAAAAAATTACATTTTTGTCAAAGACTACACCTTGATCAGATTCAGAACGATGATCAAAACACAGATGGAGTAGATTGAGTCCATCAACACCCCCTCAACATCATTACTCCAGCCTTTAGAGTCACATGATCCTTCAGAAATCATTAAAATATGCCAATTTGATGCTCAAAAAACATTATGACTTATTATAACTTATTAACTTATCAATATTGAAAACAGTTGTGCTGCTATATATTTTTATGGAAACTGATACATTTTTTTTCAGGATTCTAGAATGAATAGAAAGTTCAAAAGAACAGCATTTATTTAAAATAACATTATAAATGTGTTTGTCACTTCTGATACATTTAATGTGTCCTTGCTAAATAAAAGTAATAAAAAAAAACTAAAAAAATTCTTTCAACAACAACAAAAAAATAAATAAACTGACCTTAAACTTTTGAGCGGTAGCGTATATAATACATGAAATAAAATATGTCAGATTTGTCAGATGTCACTATTTCTATTTTACTAATCAGACAAGTAAATTTATGACATTGATAATGTAAAAAATCCAATCATGCTGGAGAACATGATTATTAGGTTTGCTGTCATTAAAGCAAAAGACAGATAAACCATTATGAAAAAGACAATTCACGTTCCTTTTCAAATCAACTGTTGACTCAAAATGCGTTGATAACACAGCATCATTAGTAATAAAAGAATTATGAAATGAATGACAAATGAATGAAAAATAAAATATATGCAGTATTTATCTCTCCACAGGAAATTATTTCATTTCATCAGCAAGTACAAACATCTCCAGATACCAAAAGAGGCCTTTCAAAAGGCCCCACTGGGATGACGTGGATCTCGGCTGATTTCCATTTTAAAAGGCAGCCTCTGCTCAAACACTCACTTATGAGTCTAAATTAAACACACCATTTCACAGGCAGGCAGGTAGATGAGTTCAATCCCTGTCTGAGCAACTCTCACTGCTCCCATTCGGCTAAACCAATCAACACTGAGAGGATAATTCCAACAAATTAAATCATCGCAGGCCTCTGTTCCATTACTGCTCCTCACATAGCCATTAATCTGCTTTCCACCTACTCTGCCAGTGAGACAGAAATGAGCCATTGACATCACTTCACGTATAGAACCTCATAATATCTCAAAGTTATTAAAGAACATTACTAAGTATATGCAGGAATGATCTGATGTCATATTCTAAAGAGAAATCAAGACTAATAAGTGTGGTAATAAGTGTGACCTTAAAATGAGAGTTTTGTGGCTTTTAGTCTATATGTGTTAACTCCTGAACATTGACGAAACTGCACAGTACTACCTAAAGTACATAACACCGGCAACCAGCTAGCAAGTAGCCATTCATGGTTCATGACAGCGACAAAACTAAAGTCTATTGGCTACTTTAAAAGGGACAAGCTCTGCCAGACATTCAGTTTCAATAGGAAACATATCAAACAGGGAAGAAAACTGCACTTGTAAAGACATTTCAAGAGTTCTTTAAAGGTGCAGTAAGTGATTTCTGAGAAACACTGTTAAAAGTAGTGAGGGGTGATTTCGAAACACTGCTTTATGAAGCTTCGAATCCTTTACGAATATTTTGTTTCGAATCAGTGGTTCGGAGGAGGTATCAAACTGCAAAAGTCACATGATTACAGTAAACGAGGCTTTGTTACGTCATAACTGTTTCGCAGCGTTTCGAAATTTGAATGGTTCACCGCTGGGGGGGGAGGGGGGGTGATCTGCGAACCCATGAATCATGCGGATTCACTGAGATCGCCCCCCAGCGGCGAACATTGAACAAGTGTCTATAGGTTTTACCTGATTTCTGATCAGTTTTATACATTTGTTGACATTTAAATTAGACATTAGTATAATTCAAAGGAATAATAGTAGTTAATAGTCTCTTATTGGCCTGTTTAGCTGAGCCATCCATGGAACAAACAAAACAAGATCTAAAAATTGATAAAAGAACACATATTTAATCTTGATATTTAATCACTTGATATTTAATCTTATAAGATGATTAGTTCATTGCATTTGATAGATTTTACTTTCAATAAAACATTTGCAATGGGTTTGTAAAAGGTGTTTTTATGCTTGAGTTTTTGTTGCTTTCCACTGTTCTGACCAGCAGGGGTCACCAGCGTGTGGCGTTTCAAACGCTTCGAAACAGTGAATCATTTTTCGAAGCAATAGGGTCAATCGATTCAAAGCTTTAAAAAAAAGCAATGAAGGGAGGGGTGTTTGTTTGGGTTGATTTAAAAAATAAGTGTTTCTCAGAAATCGCTTACTGCACCTTTAAGCATTTAATAATGTCTAAAAATTGCTGTACTTTCTGCAAGTTTTTGCTGTAGATTCCATAAGAAATCTATACTTACTCTCATGGCATCAAGGGCTACTCGTAGGTTGCTCTTTTCTGTGGTGTCATTAGTATATTTGACCAATTCCTGTAAGAAAATTGAAAGAAAAAAAGTCAATTGTTTAAATACATCTCTTCTTAGATGAGCATGTTTTTAATTTCTGAAATTAAATTTTGGACTATGAAGTCAAAATGTCAAGTAATATTGTCCAGATACCACAATGAAAGAAAAAACTGAAACTTGAAATTCTTGAAAAGAAAGTAGTAGTTTGGCATAATCTTTCATTATTTTTTATTAGAAAAAATATTTTAACAAAAGTACAGACACACATGATATGCAGGGAAAAAATAAGACAATTTATTATTTTGTTATTTAATTGTATTAATTTGTTTCATCGTTTTGGGGGTAAACTGTGGCCATGTTCTACTAATTTTGTTAAATTGTGGCCACAATATCTTGTTTTTCCCATACAAATGTTCTTCACTGATTATTAATATTTGAAAAACGTTTAAAATCAAATCATGTGGTGAGGCCTACAAAGATCAAATCAAATCAAATCAAATCACCTTTATTTATATAGCGCTTTTAACAATGCCAATTGTTTCAAAGCAGCTTCACAGTGTTAACAGGAAAATAATGCAACAGAATTTGATTCGGCTGTACAGCCGCTCTGGTGAAAACGGTGATGTCATCCAGCTCATTTCAATTATCATATAGTGTCAATGCGGGCAGATCAGTAATATAGTTGAAATTTAAGTGTCCCCAACTGAGCAAACCAAAAGCCAAAGGCGACGGTGGCAAGAAACCAAAACTCCTTCAGGGCCAGAATGGAGAAAAAAACCTTGGGAGAAACCAGGCTCAGTCGGGGTGCCAGTTCTCCTCTGGCCGACGAACAAATAGTGTATGATTATGATTCTGGCACATTACAGGTCAGAAGTCATATTAGATCAATAGATATTCGTAGGATTATTCGAAAGATTGGAGTCGTCACGCCGGGGACGGGTTTAATGAGGATGTCGTGTCGATGCGGCATTTACAGGGGGGAGTTTAATTGACACGGTCTCTACAGACACTTCAGGGATGCGCTCGTCATGTCCAGGCTAAGGTCCACCATCTGGTCCGGATACGGCCCGGATACGGCCGACTACAGTAAACCTCGGGATAAACAGAGAGACTAACATTAGCGTAGATGTAGCGTAGTCTTATGATGTAACGAGTACATCAGGTGTTATGGGAAGTGTTCCCGGTTCCGGCTGACCTAGTTAATGCAGCCTAAAACAATCATTTAACTGATTTGAATAATATAAATTAAAAATGTTTTATGTGTATACCATAGTAAAGAGATGTGTTTTTAGTCTAGATTTAAACTGACAGAGTGTTTCTGCTTCCCGAACAATGCTAGGAAGACTGTTCCAGAGTTTAGGTGCTAAATAGGAAGAGGATTGACCGCTTGCAGTTAATTTTGATATTCTAGGTATTATCAACTGGCCAGAATTTTGAGACCGCAATAGACGTGATGGAGTATAACGCGTTAAGAGCTCGCTCAAGTACTGGGGCACTAAACCATTTAGTGCTTTGTAAGTAATCAGCAAGATTTTAAAATGTATACGATGATTAATAGGGAGCCAATGCAGTGTTGCCAGAACCGGGCTAATATGGTCATACTTTCTGGTTCTAGTAAGAACTCTAGCTGCTGCGTTTTGGACAAGCTGCAGTTTATTTATTAAGCGGGCAGGGCAACCACCCAGTAGAGCATTACAATAATCAAAGATTAAACTTTTTAACAAATTAAATATTTTTGTGAAAATGGTGCATGTGTTTCTTGGAGACCCTTATGTGACCCTGGACCACAAAACCAGTCATAAGTCGCATGGGTATATTTTGCACGGGTAACAATACATTGTATGGGTCAAAATTTCGATCGAAAATCGATTTTTCTTTTATGCCAAAAATCATTAGGATATTAAGTAAAGATCATGTTCCATGAAGATATTTTGTAAATATCCTACCGTAAATATATGAAAAATGTATTATTATTATTAGTAGTAATATGTAGTATTATTAGTAATATGATTTTCTCAATATTTAGATTTTTTGCACCCTCAGACTCCAGATTTTCAAATAGTTGTCTCTCGGCCAAATATTGTCATATCCTAACAAACCATACATCAATGGAAAGCTTATTTATTCAGCTTTCAGATTACCCAGTCATAAGGGTCAGAAATTGACCCTTATGACTGGTTTTGTGGTCCAGGGTCACTTTTATGTCACAGAATTATATTCTGTGTCATGGAATGTGGTCACAACATCATCATCTAAACTCTGAAAAGTCTGGACTAGACCACTTCAATGAGGACTTGTGCCAAGTGCCAAGTTTCTAATTAGGGGATGCTGGACATTTTGATTTGAACCAGATTTATTCCACGGTATGGAGAAGAGCATCAACAGAACCTTTTGAGATCCACGCTATACCATAACTAATTAACTTGATAAACAAATCTGGCCTTTGGATTTGTGTGCAAACAGACTCACGAGCACACATACACGCTGGGAGAGAAATGGTGTTGTTCCAAGTGTGAAATCTGTGCAGCTCATCAGAAACAAGCATTTGTTTTCAGAGTGCAATCGAATGCTGCTGGAAAGAGACAAACAGCCCAATCGCAGCGAGTAAACAAGGTGATTAGAAAGTTCAGCACTCTTTCCAGATTTACATTCTGACCCAGACCATGCTGTGACTTTGATGGAAGCTCAAGCATGTGTGTGTGTGTGCACTTGCACCTAGACTCAGGTGTGTGTATATTCCTAAACGTATTGGAGGTATAATGCAGAGCAGGAGCTTATGGAGCCAATTACCTACCGTACGAATGAATGAAATTCGTCCCCTTTCACACATTCATCTGTATTTTGGTCTCAAAACTCACTGCTAGTGGTGATCCAGTCAATATCTGCTATATCTATATCAGTTCCCATAGTAACGACTTACGCATCAACACAATGGTAAGAGATGCAAGACGAAGAGAGAATTGAAAACAACGTAAGTGTTAGACTGTATTTACTGTATATACACAATAGTGAATATGCAGTGTCTGAAACTCCTTTCTTGTTCGCTCCCATTCATTACATACTGAATGCCAGTATGACGTTACAGTTGCATCACATCATAAATTATGAAAAATTACATGAAATATGATCTGAACGTTTAGAGTTAAAACATTTTTAAAGTCCCTTTTTAATTAGATATGAAACAACATATTTATGTGGTTCGATCAGGTTTGTAATAATCAGATTTCATGTGTTTTGAGGGGTTCAGACCACAAACAATTGCAAACATGCACAAAAAAAAAGTCGCTACACTATTACAAAGAGAGTATGTTTGAGTCACTCCAGAGGAAGTGGGCACAATGTGCTTGAGAACAGGGCAGCATGGGGCAGAGTATCAGACACACTGCCACCTGCCCCTGCTTTTGTTTTTTTGTTTGTTTGTTTTTGAGTTTGTTTGTGTGTGTTTTTTTGTTTGTTTGTTTGTTTGTTTGTTTGTGTTTGTTTGTGTGTGTGTGTGTGTGTGTGTGTGTGTGTGTGTGTGTGTGTGTGTGTGTGTGTGTGTGTGTGTGTGTGTGTGTGTGTGTGTGTGTGTGTGTGTGTGTGTGTGTGTGTGTGTGTCAGGCTGGCAGGTGTGTGACGACACACGTCTCTAACACTTGTCCACTCACTTCTGTTCTCATGTCATCTCTGCCCTGTGGTGAAGGACCTCTCGCTTACAAAACTTTAGCATAAACTAGTGTAGTAACTTTGATGATTATATTATATACAGGTTATGTCTAGTTAAAGGGATAATTCACCCAAAAATGAAAATTCTGTCATCAGTTACTCTCTTATGTCATTGCAAACCCATAAGACTTCCATCTTTGAAACACAACTGAACATATTTTAATGAAACCTGAGAGATTTCTGTCCCTCCATTGAAAGGCTATTCACCTAAAAAACCCTGATGGTTCAAAACGTTCATAATGAGATTGTAAAATAAATCCATATGAATTGAGTGGTTTAATTCAAGTCTTCTGAAGAGACATGATCCCTTTATATGACAAACAGATTTAATTTAGGCTTGTATTCACATATAAACATTGATCATCAAACATACATAGAGCACTCATGTATGGTAAATGAAAGCTCAACCGTAATTGCTTGACACGCAAGAATGAACCTCATTGGTTCTCGAACTTCAAGCCTGAATGTTTGAGCTTGAGCTTCCATTTACCAAATCTGAGATATTTTTAATCTCTAGATTTCATTAAAAATGTCTTTATTCAGACCTGCACACTCACAAGAGGTGGAAAAGGTAACATCTTTACGAATTAAATTGTTGTAGGAGAACATTTTTGTGATTTTAACATGTAAACAAAGCATTCTGGTGCACTCTGACAAGAAAATAAAGGGAAAAGACAACATTTGCTATAAGTAAAAAAAAACAAAAAACAAAACATTTATTGACACTAGGGCTGGGTATTGACACAAATTTTACAATTGAATTCGATTTCGATTCACAAGCTTGCAATTCGATTAACTTAGAAATTCAATATTGATTAATTTGGGGCCAATCAGGTACATGGTTAATTTCCTCAAAGAATAAATATCTCTCAACCAATGCTGTAAACTATACGTGGTAATGTAAACAATTACAATGGTAATAAGCTGGTGTGTGATGGTGTTCTGGCACAATATGGCTGCCGTCGCATCATCCAGGTGGATGCTGCACATTGGTGGTGGTTTAGGAGATTCCCCCCTTCTATATGTAAAGCGCTTTGAGTACCTCAGAAAAGCGCTATATAAATATAACGAATTAATATTAATGAATTATTACAGGGAACCCCAGTTGGTACATCACTATAATATAAAGGTTAAAATTAATTGACTTGTAGGCTACTTACATTTAAATTACACATAAGGAAGTTTTTATAATAATGTTAAAATTAAATTTTTAATGACATAATTATGTTTCTACTCATTTTTTATTATAAACATTTAAATGGTGGCTGTCATAAAACAGATTTATTCAAACATACATTAATTGAAGAACAGGTAAAAATACAGTGAATATGTGTCACATGTCTGTCTTGTCTTGTTTAGCACATGTGGTGTTTTGGTTATTTCTGTGTCATGTGTGCTCCTGTCTTCTGTCACCCCGCCCTTCTTGTTATCTGATCATTGGTTAATTTGCCCCACCTGTTCTCCCTCATTTCCTGCCTGATTTGTCACCCTTTATAATCCCCTCGTGTCTGCAGTCCTGTGCTGGATTGTTGTTTTATGTCTGATGTCGTCTGTTCCCTGTCTTGCTTCCTGTTCCGGTTCCTTGTGTTTAAGTATTTCAAGTTTGATTTTCCCCTCGTAGATGTTTTGTTTGTGTTTGTTTTATTTTTTGCACCTAATAAATCCCATCTTAATTTGCATTTGAGTCCTCGTTCCCTTTTCATGTACCACATCCTGACAATATGCACAATATTGCATATTTAGCAAAATGCTCATCTCTAAATTAATTTTTCTAGCTGACTAACGAGATTTTAAACACTGAATGGCTTTGAATGACTCTGAGGTAAATGTGACGTTACATGACATTGTTTACATTGTTTTATTGATTTCAGTAAGTTGTACTGTATCTTTCAACATACCTTCTGATGTTCATTCATGTTTATTCCGTGTTGTAATTAGTTAAGCGGAAAAGATGATTGGTTCATGTGCACACCACGCTGCCGCTTCGCTTTAACTGAGGCCAACAGCGATCTGTCACACCACAAAAGATCACGGCAGCAAGAGAGACATCTATGGTCTCACTCCAGTCTATATATTAGCCCATTTTTGATTCTTGTGAGGTTTATTGTGCTTGCAATTTCAAGCAAAAACAATTTACCACTTTATTTACAAAATATTAATCGCCAATGTACGTGGTAAATTATGTTTTTTGCGCAAACAAAGCACTTGTGTCGCTTCATAAAATTAAGGTTAAACCACTGGAGTGAGTCACATACTGTATCTTTACTACCTTTCTGGGGCTTGAAAGTGGTAGTTGTGTAGGCTGTCAATGGAGGGACATAAAGCTGTCAGATTTCATCAAAAAGATCTTCATTTGTGTTCTGAAGATAATTAATGACAGAATTTACATTTTTTGGTGAACTATCCCTTTAAGAAACATGGTATTTATTGAAAATTAACAGTAAAACATCTGACAAAATAAACTACACCATTTTAAAATCTTGACAAAGGACCACAGTTGGAAATTAGCCTATTGGCTAATACTGGAACATTTACAGAAATTTCCTTATAAATAAATAAATTAATTAATTTTGGTTTGGTCATAGCACCTCCGGTGGTCACTTTAGGAAAAGTAGTTCAAAGCCACTCATATCTTCACCTGAAAACTGGCCCTATTTATGAAGACATCTTTCCCTCTCCTCCTACATTTGTCATATACAGATCACTTTTCAAAATTCCCAGTGGATAAAATTAAGTCCCACCCCACATTTTTTGGATATCCCTAATGCTCATAAATACGTCAAATGTAAAACATTTTGTGATTGCAGTTTCATGCCGACTTTAATATAATGACCTCTTGTGTTGATTTGTGTAACCTGTACTATCAGAAATGTCCCTGCACAACACAGGAGAGTAAAACTTTCCTACTGCAGTGATGGCAAGTTCTGTAAGTTCATGTAATGTAGTGGTCACAGACGAAGAGAAAACTAGCCAGACAGCGCCCCCATGTGGTTAAGTTTAGTAGGACAATCAAAGGGGCCCATTCCAACACAGTACTGTATACAGTAAAGCTCCTCAAAAATGTGATGTGGGTGTATGGGTGCATGTTACTTTACCTGGAGCAGTAGTGGGTATTTCAGCACACGTTGCATGGGAACTACAAGCAAGTCTCTCAAAGTGAATTTCCCATTGTTGGCTCTCTTCGAACATTCCTGCAACATAAAGTAAATGAAATATGAAAACACTAAAGGATCTACAAAACCTCAAAAAAAAAAGATCTTTCAGCATTTTGGGTATGAGAAAAGAATATAATAAGCTATAAAATGAGAATGAAACATTGTAAATATGACAGATAATGAAACATAGTTCTGCACCTCTAGTTTCAGTCGAACGCCCTCTTTCTCCTTACAGATTAAGTCTAACAGAGAAATGGCTGATTCTACATGACTGCAGTATTTTCCATAAAGCAGAAGCCTAAAGTAGACAGGGTAAATGTTAGCAGAAAACACACACATCAGCAGTGCTTAGTAATATCATTCTAGAAATATTAAATATTAACCAGGCCTGCAGAAATTCAACGAATGCTCTGCAGATTTCCACAAAATTTGATTCTACACAAAAATCTGTCACCCCTTGCATATTTAATTCATTTTTCCTCAATATGATTGCTTTGTTTGACTTTTCAATAAATGTTGAGTAAATTAAATAAAAAATATAATAATATTTTGGATAATTGTATTATCATTTGGTTTATTTTTCTTACCCCATTGGAAGACTGTGTACAAACTAAATTGTGTGAAAATTAATGAATGAATGAATGACAGTGGGGAAAGAAAAATAAATTTAATTCAAAACATATTCTCTGTAAACAAGTCTTCTTATCTTATGCAATTTTGCTTCTGAAGTAACTTTATCTTGTTTTATGGATGTTTAGATATTTTTACTGAAAAATAAGATGAAGATACTTATTAAGATATGCTTGAATGTGTTAGGTTTTATACTTGTCTTTGTAAGTAGTGAAGATCTGGTGGAGGTTTTCTGCATTTTTATTTTGAACAGAGTCTTGAATCTCGGCCATTAGGCTTTTGTGAACTTTAACCAGGTCCTGTGAAGCACACACACACACACACACACACACACACACACACAAACACACATTTAAATATATATATATAAGATGGACATGTTAGACATTCTTTTCTTTAAAAAATATAGAAACATGGTGGTCAGCTTTACTCACTGGTATATTGATGAAAACCTTGTCAATTTCTGTAGCTGAGATGAATTTTATCAGTGGAATCATAAAATACTGTTAAGACACACACAAAAAAAAAGTAAGCTCCATGTAGGAAAGTTATATCCTACATTGTGTGGCAACAGCGGAGCAGCTGTCTATCACTAGACGTGAAGTGCGGCATGATGAAATCCTCCAAGCTGAGAATATGAATCTCACCTTCTCAATGGTCTCCAGAGTCTCAGTGTATTTGGCTTCTGTCTGTTTGATCTCTAAAAGACAGCAGCTTCTGATGTCCACCTCGGCCTGTTTCTGTCAACACAACTCACTAACGTGAGAGAAGACTACAGCAAGCTATCCAAAAAAAGCTTTAAAAACACAACCTAATGAAGTTTTAAAGGGTCGCAATGCAACTCATCCAGTTTAAAGACACAAGTTATGTTTTTTCTGGTGCTTTTTGTGTTTACAGTGGATTTACTCATAAAGATACTCATAAAGAAAGCGACCATATTTCTGGTAGGAGTAGGAGTAGGAGGTGTTTTACAAAGGAAATTAACACTTGCCTTGGGAGAGTTTGTGTGTGTGTGTGTGTGTGTGTGTGTGTGTGTGTGGTATTGAGTCATTTGAGTACCGACTGAGACGCAGCAGCCTCTGTCCTCATCAGATCCTCGTACACCTCTCCTCCCTCAACATCGCGATACACAGGGTCGTAAATATCTTCCTCCAGCTCCTCACTGTTCATACAAACACATTCAAGAATAGGACTTCAGAATTGCTTTAAAAATATGAACATAATTACACAACAGTTGTAGTCAAAACACTTTGTGGCTACTCGTTTTTAAATACAATAGATCAGTGCACTGAGGTACGTATGGCTCTATTTCTATAGAAAATTCCTGTGTAACTTCCTGTCTTCACACTATTAATCAGCCATTCACATTTCCCCCAAGCAACGATTGCATAGGTTATGGATCTCATACATTACTGAAAATATGAATTGTTCAATTCTAGAGTTTATCAGAAACAAAACACGTACATATACGTGGGTGACTAAAACCGCAAGTGCTAAAGAGTTTCAGTCAAAATTAGTATCTCATTGCTTCCAACAAAAACAACTATCTCTTAACCAATTAGGTTAAGAGAGCTTCATACTTACTCAAGGAGATCTGCCAAATGGATGTATATGTCTTCATTTTCACTGCTTTCTTCTGTGGGGAATGACCTGTGAAATCGGTACAGAATCCTTATTTTAGCTCAGAGAATAAGAAGATCAACTGATTCATTTTGCAAATGCAAACCCACCTGATCCCTCTCTGTTGTGCAATAGGCGTATAAGAGAGTTTTGATAGAGTGTCGATGACCTGGAAAGACAAAAGTGTGTTTCTGAAATGCAAGTTAGAGACAAACATTGTGTGTCAGTTGTTGGTCTACTTACAGTATATAGTCTTTTAGTTTATCTGTAGTCATTGTGTTTTAAACGTGTTTCCCTGGCCTTTTGAGACAAAACATGTATTACACATTATGAAAACAAACTGTAACTTTCAGAACTTCCTCTCCATCAAAAAAAGGACATTTTATTGAAACAAAGCCGGCTAAACAGCTTGTTTTGCAACTTTAAATGATGTCAGATTTAAACATATGCACATTATTTTATTTTACTTTTAACAAAATTTCTGATCATTTCAGTCTGACCTACACAGTTTATGAGTCACATTTTAAATTGTTTTGTGATATAATGCAAGATTTACAAAGTTGTTAAAAACTATAAATAGTTAAACTATTTAATACTCAACAATAAATCTGCAGCTCAAGTTAAAGTGCTGTTGCTGAAAAGGATTTTACAAATAAGCTTTAAAAGGCACAAAAAAACAGTCCATTTAATTCTGAGTCAACGAGATGGCAGACAATGTTCACAAAATTATATTTACTTTATTATAATAAATTACTATTTATACTTTGTTTACAGGGAAATATAATAAAATAAATATAGGTAAATATAATTTAGTGATGCACTTATCTTATCTTCATCCTTCAATAACATTCCATCACAAAACAATTTAAAATGTAACACATAAAATGTAAAGCTCGACTGCTGATATTCACAAGCTACTGATATTTATTTTATTGTAATATATTAGTATGTATACGTGGTCTTCAGGGAAAATATGAAATAACAAAAATGTGATATGACACTTTTTAAGTGAGTAAATGTTTTTTAAGAAATAAGAAATACAATAAAATAAGTAAATAATAGGGTGAATATTAAATCCACTGTTTTAGCTGAAAAGCAGAAGTGATTCCTATTAAAGTCTACCTATAAAAAGCGACACTATTAGAGAGACACTGCACTATCGGCAGAGGAAGTGGTCTTGCAATGCCAAGCTAGTCTGATGTGGGCTTGCTTTCTCACATTTACACTCATGCACACACAGACATACAGATTGACATATGGTTACACACATGCATGCATGCATGCATGCATACACACAAACACAATATGTACAAATAGACAGATCTAGGTGATAGCACACCATTTGGGTCTTTAACTTGCGCTTCAGAACACCTGTTGAAAACCAACCCTGCTTCCTCTAGAAAGCTATTTTTGTTTGCACCACTGATGTATTGTCTTCTACTTCCATTCTCGCTTCATGCATTCTAAATTGCATAAAAGTTGTAACATTTTAACTCTTTCACAGGTGGCATTCTCTGGAGACGGCAACAGCAGAAATCCCTGAGAAACAAATTTAGCCAAATCTAAACATTTCCCTTGTATCTGTTCCAAAAAGTAAAAGTATAAGAATGAATAAAACCATGGATTGGGTTCCTTATTACTAATAAAACCTGCATTATGAATAACATCTTTGAAGTGCATTAAAAAAGTCACCTATACAGTATAAAGTAAAGATGCCAGATGCAGGTCGCAGCTTTACAGGCAGACGGCAGCTGAATTTCAATTCCACCATAAAGCAGCACAGCAGAGGTGAGATTTTCATTCTGCATCTCAATAGATAGAGCATTCATACATTCCAATTCTGAAGCTAAGTGTAAAAGTGTAGAAGGCAAGACTATCTTTAGTTTCATATTTATAGCCATATAAAAACTTTTTCAACAAATTTGATGGAATTTATGTTTAAATGCTTGAAAATAGCTTTGAAAAAATATGGAAATTGTGGTTACAAATGAGTTTCTTTTACATTTGCATTATATTTATGCATTTGGTAGAAGCTTTTATCCATTTAAGGTATACAGTATATTTTATCAGTCCATGCATTCTCAGGGAATCAAACCCATGACCTTGGCGTTGCTAGCACCATGCTCTATTGTTTGAGCTATAGGTTCTTTACAAACTAAGCTTTCAATGATTTTTATTGGATAAGCTAGACTGGATAGTCAATGAAAACAGCCAACAATTTTCCAGTAGACATACAAACTGCTTCAATACTGTTAAAAACAACCCATGATGCACCATGCCAAGATTGTACTGAGCTATAATCTAGACAAAGCTGGTAGCTACTTTGTGGCATCTAAAATATAATACCGTTTTAACATTTTAGTCACAATATAATTCCGATTTCTCCTTCCACTTGTGTTATTTCATAGTGTCAATGACTTTAACATTAATGGTAATAAAGAATGAGAAATCTGACAACTAAAAGTGTTCTAGATATTCAACCATCACCTTATAATGGCTTTTAAAGGTTTTCTTCTGCTTCTGTTCATCAGAAGGAAGTTAAAAATACAGCACTGTTTAATCTGAATGTGGTTTTAACTCTTTGGGATTTGGGAAATTTAGAAATCAGGGACAAGACCATGATTTCAAATGTCAGCTAAATAATACAGCCATGTACAAAGAAGAAAAAAAAGTTGATCCGATGCACTTTATGCATACTGATTAGACAAACAAATACACACCAAACTATCAAAAACATCTGTACTCAATGTTATTTCTTAATTCTGAACTTACTTTTTCATTCAGAACATGTGTGAAGCAAATAAAGCAGCTCAAGATACAGTGCATCCGGAAAGTATTCACAGCGCTTCACTTTTTCCACATTTTGTTATGTTACAGCCTTATTCCAAAATGGATTAAATTCATTATTTTTTTCCTCAATTCTACAAACAATACCCCATAATGACAACGTGAAAAAAGTTTGTTTGAAATCTTTGCAAATGTATTAAAAAAAATTTTGTTTTAAAAATTAAAAAAAAAAAAAAAATCACATGTACATAAGTATTCACAACCTTTGCCATGACACTCAAATTGAGCTCAGGTGCATCCTGTTTCCACTGATCATCCTTGAGATGTTTCTACAACTTGATTGGAGTACACCTGTGGTAAATTCAGTTGATTGGACATGATTTGGAAATGCACACACCTGTCTATATAAGGTCCCACAGTTAACAGTACATGTCAGAGCACAAACCAAGCCATAAAGTCCAAGGAATTGTCTGTAGACCTCCGAGACAGGATTGTATCAAGGCACAGATCTGGGAAAGGGCACAGAAATATTTCTGCAGCCTTGAAGGTCCCAATGAGCACAGTGGCCTCCATCATCTGTAAATGGAAGAAGTTTGGAACCACCAGGACTCTTCCTAGAGCTGGCCGCCCGGCCAAACTGAGCAATCGGGGAAGAAGGGCCTTAGTCAGGGAGGTGACCAAGAACCCGATGGTCACTCTGACAGAGCTCCAGCGTTTCTCTGTGGAGAGAGGAGAACCTTCCAGAAGAACAACCATCTCTGCAGCACTCCACCAATCAGGCCTGTATGGTAGAGTGGCCAGACGGCACATGAAGGAGTTTGCCAAAAGGCACCTGAAGGACTCTCAGACCATGAGAAACAAAATTCTCTGGTCTGAAGAAACAAAGATCGAACTCTTTGGCCTGAATGGCAAGCGTCATGTCTGGAGGAAACCAGGCACCTCTCATCACCTGGCCAATACCATCCCTACAGTGAAGCATGGTGGTGGCAGCATCATGCTGTGGGGATGTTTTTCAGTGGCAGGAACTGGGAGACTAGTCAGGATCGAGGGAAAGATGAATGCAGCAATGTACAGAGACATCCTTGATGAAAACCTGCTCCAGAGCGCTCTGGACCTCAGACTGGGGCAAAGGTTCATCTTCCAACAGGACAACGACCCTAAGCACACAGCCAAGATAACAAAGGAGTGGCTACGGAACAACTCTGTGAATGTCCTTGAGTGGCTCAGACAGAGCCCAGACTTGAACCCGATTGAACATCTCTGGAGAGATCTGAAAATGGCTGTGCACCGACCCTCCCCATCCAACCTGATGGAGCTTTAGAGGTCCTGCAAAGAAGAATGAAAGAAACTGCCCAAAAATAGGTGTGCCAAGCTTGTAGCATCATATTCAAAAAGACTTGAGGCTGTAATTGGTGCCAAAGGTGCTTCAACAAAGTATTGAGCAAAGGCTGTGAATACTTATGTACGTGATTTTTTTGTTATTTTTTTTTATAAATTTGCAAAGATTTCAAACAAAATTCTTTCACGTCATTATGGGGTATTGTTTATAGAATTGAGGAAAAAAATAATGAATTTAATCCATTTGGGAATAAGGCTGTAACATAACAAAATGTGGAAAAAGTGAAGCGCTGTGAATATGCACTGATGCACTGTAAATCACTATTGCTTTAGGATTGTAAAGACAAAACTCCCATCACCTATTGATTTGATATGGTTGTGTTATGTCAACATACTACCCCAGTAACCTAATAATAAGAGAATGCCCAGAAGGCATGTAGTAAATCCATATCTCTACTGTCAAATGGGGTGACTGAAACAACGACGTGCATAAGATGACGTGCCTTGAAGTCTCTAAGGAAACAACACAGGAAGATGAAAAGTGAGAAAGGGTGAAAATACAACCTCCAGACAGCTGTGTGGTCTTCACGACAACATAAGCAACCGTGAGTAGAGTTGCGTTGTGTGACTCCATGAGAAACAATTTTAAGAAAGCAATAAGCAATGAGAGCAATGAGGTCACACCAAGAACGATAACTATAAAGATAACTATAACTTTATATTAGTGTCAGCATCGTTCTGTTTATTCTAAGCGCGCACTGCAGTTTTGTCGTCTGGCGCTTTAAATGCTTGAGCTCTATAAAGCAGGGAGAATTCTGATTGATCAAGTAAGGAGCCATTGGCTTCTATAAGGGAGAAAAATAGGCGCCAAATTTTTTTAAGTGCCACAAAAAAATAAACGTGTTTTAATTTTGTCATGTGTTTTCACGTCTGCCCTCCTTTTACAGCATCAGCATTTTCATCCATCTTGTGGATGTCCTGGGAACTAAGATTCACTTAAAGCAGGAACTGAATTGCTTTTCCAACTTGTCCATACAGTCACAAAGAATTGTTCTTTACACAGAATCTGAACCAGTGTCATAGACCATAATAATGCCAGCATTACTTGGCTAATGAGTAGGCTATAGTTTGGCCTCCTCCTAATGCACCCTATAAATGTTGTTGAATGTATTGCACACACCTAATCTATTTTTCTTCATTAGTAATATCTGAGAGGTAAATTTGGTTAAAGACAGCTTTTCACATGCAATTATATGGGCGGTGTTGAATTTCATTTTTAGCTCTTTCCATCCTTTCTCATGTAGACAACAGGTTAAGTAAAAATATAAGGATTATGTGATATAGTGCATATATTTAGCTGACTAACGAGTTTATGATCACTGATTGGCTTTTCTGAGGTAAATTTGACGTTATGTGACATGATTGTTTTCAAGCTGTTTTATACAAACTCTTTCCAAGGCCGAAATGCTGACTGAGCGATCTGTCAGGCCACATTAAAGAGCTCCAAAACATTTATTGCTTGTATTTTGTGATAAAATCGACGGAATTTCAAAGCTGAAAGTTTGTTAACTGTTTATTACAACACTATATTGCACTTAGTTTATTATTTCAGATGCCTTTTTAGACTATCATTGAAAATAAACATTCTATAAAATTCAACCCGCCAAAATGGCTAGCAGGAGTGACTGCGTTACACGCCACTGCTGAAATCCACCCACATTTGGTGGGTTGGCAGGTGTCAAGCCCTGATCCTGTCTGTGAACGGGCCATGCACCATGTGAAGTGCAGTATCTACACATGGTAAAATAACTTTAGTGCAGCAACTCATGCGGCTTATTGCTTATATAAAACATATGAAAACTTTAATTAAACTATAGTTAACTATTGTAATAGTGTTGTACAGTGCATCCGGAAAGTATTCACAGCTCTTCACTTTTTCCACATTTTGTTATGTTACAGCCTTATTCCAAAATGGATTAAATTCATAATTTTTTTCCTCAATTCTACAAACAATATCCTCTAATGAAAACGTGAAAGAAGTTTGTTTAAAATCTTTGCAAATTTATTAAAAAGAAAAAAGAAAAAACGAAAAGAAAAAAAAAAATAATCACGTACATAAGTATTCACAGCCTTTGCTCAATACTTTGTTGAAGCACCTTTGGCACCAATTACAGCCTCAAGTCTTTTTGAGTATGATGCCACAAGGTTGGCACACCTATTTTTGGGCAGTTTCTCCCATTCTTCTTTGCAGGACCTCTCAAGCTCCATCAGGTTGGATGGGGAGCGTCGGTGCACAGCCATTTTAAGATCTCTCCAGAGATATTCGATCGGGTTCAAGTCTGGGCTCTGGCTGAGCCACTCAAGGACATTCACAGAGTTGTCCCGTAGCCACTCCTTTGTTATCTTGGCTGTGTGCTTTGGGTCGTTGTCCTGTTGGAAGATGAACCTTCACCCCAGTCTGAGGTCCAGAGCGCTCTGGAGCAGGTTTTCATCAAGGATGTCTCTGTACATTGCTGCATTCATATTCCACTTGATCCTGACTAGTCTCCCAGTTCCTGCCGCTGAAAAACATCCCCACAGCATGATGCTGCCACCACCATGCTTCACTGTAGGGATGGTATTGGCCAGGTGATGAGCGGTGCCTGGTTTCCTCCAGACATGACGCTTGCCATTCAGGCCAAAGAGTTCAATCTTTGTTTCATCAGACCAGAATTTTGTTTCTCATGGTCTGAGAGTCCTTCAGGTGCCTTTTGGCAAACTCCAGGCGGGCTGTCATGTGCCGTCTGGCCACTCTACCATACAGGCCTGATTGGTGGAGTGCTGCAGAGATGGTTGTTCTTCTGGAAGGTTCTCCTCTCCCCACAGAGAAACGCTGGAGCTCTGTCAGAGTGACCATCGGGTTCTTGGTCACCTCCCTGACTAAGGCCCTTCTCCCCCGATCAATCAGTTTGGCCGGGCAGCCAGCTCTAGGAAGAGTCCTGGTGGTTACAGACTTCTTCCATTTACGGATGATGGAGGCCACTGTGCTCATTGGGACCTTCAATGCTGCAGAATTTTTTCTGTACCCTTCCCCAGATCTGTGCCTTGATACAATCCTGTCTCGGAGGTCTACAGACAATTCCTTGGACTTCATGGCTTGGTTTGTGCTCTGACATGCACTGTTAACTGTGGGACCTTATATAGACAGGTGTGTGCCTTTCCAAATCATGTCCAATCAACTGAATTTACCACAGGTGGACTGCAATCAAGTTGTAGAAACATCTCAGGGATGATCAGTGGAAACAGGATGCACCTGACCTCAATTTTGAGTGTCATGGCAAAGGCTGTGAATACTTAAGTACATGTGATTTTTTTTGTTTATTTTTAATACTTTTGCAGAGATTCACGTTGTCATTATGGTGTATTGTTTGTAGAATTGAGGAAAAAAATTATGAATTTAATCCATTTTGGAATAAGGCTGTAACATAACAAAATGTGGAAAAAGTAAAGTGCTGAGAATACTTTCCGGATGCACTGTATTTTATTTGAGTAATATAGTTCATTATACTAACAGGCTGTATGCAATTGCTGGGCAAAGTACAGTATGCAACCTGGCATGTGTTTTTCAGCATTTTACAAAGGCTTTGAATGGCAGACCATCTAATCAGAGTCTGAACAATGTTTTATAAAATAATTTCGTTTAAAGAAGATTTAATGGATGTGCATACTTACAAGGCAAACTCATGTTAGTAGATTGCTGCGGGGCAAAGATTATTCTGAAGGATTAACTTAAACCTTGAGAACACAGACAGACATATAAATGGGACAAAACACAAGAACTACAGTCTGAAACTGTGAAGTGAAGTAATGTTAACAATTCTTTTCAGCAGTCATTACTCTGGCCTTGATTGTCACATGATTCTTAGAAATCACTGTAATATGTTGATTTGGTGCTTAAGAACATTATTATCAATTTTAAAAACAGTTGTGCTTCTTAACATTTTTGTGGAAATGGTCTGTGATAAAAAAAAAATCTGAATTCTTTGATGAATAGAAAAGAACAGCATTCATTTGAAATAGAAGTCTCTTCTAACATTGTAAATATCTATACTGTCACTTTTGATCAATTTAATACATCCTTGCTAAATAAAAGTATTAATTTCTTTAAAAAAATATTTTTCAACGGTAGCGTAAATATATGAAAATAAAAATATAGAAATATTTATATATAAATATATAGGTCACATTGCGAGAAATAAAGCCGAAACGATGAGAAAAAAAGTCACAATTGCAAGAAACAAAGTTGCAATTGCAAGAGATAACATCGCAGTTGGGAGATATAAAGTTCCAATTACCTTAGCCAAAAGTAGCCGAATATATTGAAAAAGTAGAAAAATACATAGACTTTATTTTTTTATAATATAGCTATCTTCAGGGATCTAGGGGTACAACCAAAGAAATAGTCCTGGGATCTGTGATGATGGGGGATGACTGAGGTCCTCTATCAAATGGCCAACTCATTCAAAGTTTCATGCTACTGAAAAATGTATTTAAATTAGTAGTATCGCTACTATTAGTTAGTTACTACCCACACCGACCACTTCATCTTATTCTGCTATTCACCATTCATCTTGCATAACTGCACAAAAAAAACAGATACATTATATGCTGAACAAATGACACTCCTCAGCTCTATTAACATACACACATGCCCTTAGCTAGAAGCTTTTAAAAACTGGGGGTGTTTGCATGGCTTTTCTGTTCCCTGCATTAGTCATTTCTTTCAGGAGTGCTCTCCCGGCTGTAGTCTAGCCCTACAGGGCTGCTAATGCTTCTGCATGGCTGCAGATGTTAAACAATAGCTGAACTCCTCTGTGAGAACAGCGCTGTCCCTCACAGCACAAAGGACGCGCCACTTTATGTTTAACCCCACATGAGGCCGGACCTTCAGCCACTGTGCTTGCTAGAAGGAGAAATGCCAAGAGGAAGCTACTGGAGTTGGCTACCCCTGTGGCTCAGGGCATTATTGTTTTACATTGCCAGACAAAGACAATCTAAACATTCACAAAGAGGTTGTACAACAGGTTGTACAGGAAGGTTGGGGAAATAAATTAGCTATTTATTACAGGTCACCTTCAGAGGCCAGACCACATCAGCCAGGCATTTACAAATGTCTGTGAATACATTTTCTGAGAAATATTAAACAGATTATGTTCACTGCATGGGAAATGGGAATGTATAAAAGGACATGTTGGTGTACAGATAGAAAACAATGTTCATAAAATGATTATGATTATTCTTTGGACATGGTGAAATATAATAATACAGATCGTAATGCTGCAGAATTAAGAGTACAGGGGCCAGTTGCATATAGCCATTATGTTAACTAGTATGACTAACTAGCAGTTAGTTAGGGGTAATCAGTCTTACTTTTTGCCATCAAATTAGACCAATCTACCTTTTTATGTAACAGACTGATGTAAAAAGCTATAAACAGTTTCAAAGAAAAAAAATGATGACTAACTTGTGAGACTAGTTTATGCAACTGGCCCCAGAACTGTATATTAGATTCTCAATTTCTCTGGTCAGCCGTATCACACTCCTCCCTCTGTCAATACATACTGTCTGACCCATATTCGGCAAATAATGTTTTTTAGTCTCAGCATTCAGTCAGCATGAATCACAGCTAATTCTGATTTCAAAATCAAATCAAAACAAATTACTAATGTTCATTATATAAATTAATATATTAATACATTAATTAATTATGTTTATTGTTCATGGTGTACATTGTTATGGTGAATATATATATATATATATATATATATATATATATATATATATATACACATACAGTGGGGAGAACAAGTATTTGATACACTGCCGTTTTTCCAGGTTTGCCCACTTACAAAGCATGTAGAGGTCTGTAATTTTTATCATAGGTACACTTCAACTGTGAGAGACGGAATCTAAAACAAAAATCCAGAAAATCACATTGTATGATTTTTAAATAATTAATTTGCATTTTATTGCATGACATAAGTATTTGATCAACTACCAACCGGCTCTCACAGACCTGTTAGTTTTTCTTTAAGAAGCCCTCCTGTTCTCCACTCATTACCTGTATTAACTGCACCTGTTTGAACTCGTTACCTGTATAAAAGACACCTGTCCACATAAAATTGTAGACCTGCACAAGGCTGGGATGGGCTACAGGACAATAGGCAAGCAGCTTGGTGAGAAGGCAACAACTGTTGGCGCAATTATTAGAAAATGGAAGAAGTTCAAGATGACGGTCAATCTCCTTCGGATTTTTAGATTCCGTCACTCACAGTTGAAGAGTACCTATGATAAAAATTACAGACTTCTACATGCTTTGTAAGTGGTCAAACCTGCAAAATCGGCAGTGTATCAAATACTTGTTCTCCCCACTGTATATATATATTTTTTTTTTTCGCCTTTATTATTGGTTACAGCTGGCTACTTTATAAACTACCAATAATTTTTTTAATTTTTTTATTTTATTACCTTTCCAAAATCACGAACATCGAAGAGATCGAAGGCATCAAACAATTCGCTCTTCTTCATCCCAAATGCTTCACAGCATGCAGACAGAAATGTACGGATATTCTTCAAGCAGAGGAACTAAAAGAGCAAAAACAAGATTTTGTTCAAAAAAAAAATTCAACAATTTTGTTTTTGCATATATATATATATAAAATGTGTGTGTGTGTGTGTGTGTGTGTGTGTGTGTGTGGGTGGGTGTGGAATGCAAATGTGTGTCCAGGGCAAAGAATTTCTGTGGAAATGTGGCCTTATGAGAGACAAATTAGCTAACGGCTTTTCCCTTTGGTAGATGAGGAAATAAGATTTCCAGCTAATCACATATGGTCTCTATTGCCTAATAGGTGCAATTGACTATATTTCTGCTTCTGCATTTTCTTTCCAGTCAAAGATCACAATAGATACGGTTGCTTTTAACTCCTTACTATGAGGGAAGTGTTTGTGTGTCTGTGTCATGACAGCTGAATTTAATTTCAATATTTAATTAGTTCACATTTATTTATTTAAATTAATGTTAACTCATTTTTAGAGCACAAAACCCACACTTATCAAAATACACGACTACAGGAGTCAGATAAGTGACAGGAACACTGACTAATGCAGCAAGGGATGTTGTTGAAAATTGCTCTTTTCCGTTGTCTGAAGGAGACTGACTGTGTCTCGTCAATCCAGAAGGGTGGATTTGTGAGTTTAAAAATCAGTCACATCAAAGTTGGATTTTATCAGGTCACTGGAGTGAAACAGGGGCATCTGGGAATAGTCGTTTGGCCCTGGGCAGAATGCCTGAGACTTCTCAGCCCTAAACACTTACTTACACACAGCAGTGAATCAGACAGAACATTCATCTGGACGACTTTTGGGTCCCTACCAAAACACGATGTACATTTAAAAATTAATGTTTCATTAGCTCAATGTTTACCCAGTTTGTTAAGAGCTTTTCAGACTGACTGAATGATGCAGTATACAAAGAGAGCTGTGTATATCTACCACTGCGCCCTTTGTGAAGAGAAGTCTAGCTGGCACTGGGGCCCCTTGTAATATTATGCCACTGGCTAGTACTATAAAGATTTAAATGAAAATGTCAAAATATAGGCTACTGTATATAACATGCAGGTTTGAAACAAATGTACTGAAAGAGCTATATACTTCTCATATTATATGTACTATAGAAGTCAGTAGGTTAGTGTTTCCGTAACTGCAATACATTATAAAAATGCAAAGTTTATTAAAGTAGTAGTTCATATAAGCAATAAAATAACACTAGTCTGTCTATTGTTTGCGCTCACCTGTGACATCTGTGGTCTGAGGTTGATCTCTTTCAGGTTAATGGTGTCGGGTCTGAGATTATTTAGCAGTTGGCACAGAAGCACCCCATCCCGTAGAGTTTGGGCCAAATCAAAAACCTGCGCCGAATCCGCCGTGACCCGATGATTCCGGGGCAAAACTTTACAATTTATCAGCCACAAGCTGCATTGCCTCCAGTACTCCATAATGCGCGTATAAAATTGGAATCAACAACTGTGAAATAAATCTGACACCGTTAAATGAAGCTGAGATGTAGAAACACCCGAAGCAGAGCGCGCACCTTGCGTTATATTTGGCATCCGTGGTTTCCTTTTTTTGAGCGTGCGCTCTTAGTTGCCAAAACTGAGACTTGTGCGCAGTAATTTGGGTTTATCCGCGGTCTACCAGGACTATAAACCCCATCAGTGGAGTTACGAATTCTAGCATGGCAAAGTTTTTATGATAATTGAGTCGTGCGCCGCTGTCTGGTGATCTTCCAATGGAGAAGTCTTATCTTATGAATATTAATGAGACGTTGTTAACTCTGCGTTGTAATCTTCCAATAGCGAAGGTTCGTCTCATGAATATTAAGAGACAGGTCTTCATCGTAGTAGGATAATTTCGCCCCCCTTAGCCTATCAAATGAGCTTCCTTTTCCGTTAGTTTTGACTATCTGATGGGTTCTCGCCGCAAACTGTAGGTCTTCTAATCTTGCAGATTTCTCTCTTTCCTCTTCTAAATGTCATACTGACTTTAAAGTGATTTGTATTACGCTGTAAAACTGTAAATAAATTATTTGTCAAACCTGTATGATTAATAATGTCCAGAATAAAGGAAACCATTAAGAACAATGCACAGGGCTACATATTATTATTATTATTATTATTATTATTATTATTACGAAGGGTAGTTTAGCCTAAGTGTAAGGCAATCCTTTGTATAGCTTTTTAAATGTGAAAGTAGCCCTTTCACTGGGAATATGGAACATTCCAGATGGATTAAACGTGGCTTTAGAGAGCTGATCATTCAAAATACAAAGATGGAGAAGTTGATTTAGGAGCGAACTCACACATAACACAACAATATATATATATATATATATATATATGTTTGATGTGATCTGCAAATTTAATTAATTTACCTTTTCTTATCTGAAATGTCCATTAATGACAATGAATGAGTATTCTAGTAAAATTAGTTTGCTTTATTTTTTTATTTGTTTTTTACAACTTTCAGACAATTTTATTAAAAGCGATTTTATATTGTGGTTGAATCGTCTAGTAGCAAATACATCAAAACTAATTCGCATCTAATTTTAAATCTAATTATTAGTTGTTTATTTAGTAATTTGTTATTTATTTAGTTAAATCATATATTGTTTATATATATATATATATATATATATATATATATAAACAGTCGACGTTGCACGTGCATGTGAGGCGTTGTGTTGTCACGTGCTCAATTCCGTCCAATCAGGGGAAACGCAGTTCCATAACACAACACAAGCGCTTCCACATTAAATGCATTGTGTAACTTGCAAACTTCAGATTCCGCTTAAGGTAACTTATATAGGATTTCAAGGTGAGAAACACTTTCGTTTTAAACTGTATTAACCATTAGTACGCGTTTCATGTGTGTACGTTAAATATATTAAGCTTTAGGTGAGCATGATACAGTTTCTCTCTCTCATATTTCGTTTCTGAGTGTTTTATCTCGCTGTCACAGATGGCTCTTGCCCTGGCTGACAGGGCTATCGGAGCAATCATTGCCTCAGCTGTGGCCGATGCTGCAGGTTTGCATTACTTGAATACTAGTAACAAAATATTATATATAGCAACATAGTCACGATCTGTTAAATATCACAGCTGAATTGACAGTGAACGTTACTGTGTATTTATAAGCATTGAGTAATACTGCTGAAGAACATGCACATGACATTACAATAATCACACATTGTTCTTGTCATTACTACAGTAAATAATTATAGAAGCAGGTAATGTGTCCCTATAACCAAATGTATACACAGATTTGTGTTCATATACTCTGCAGCACAACCGCTCCACTGGGTCTATGACCAGCAGAAGCTGAGTGTGTTACTCTCTGAAAGTCCTCAGCCTGAGTTCCGCCCTGAGTCTGCCAACCCGTTCTACAGGAGGAACACCGGACAGCAGAGCTGCTATGGAGATCAAGCATTCGTGCTCCTGGAGTCCCTGTCCGAGTGTGGAGGTGAAAAATACTGAAACAAAACAATTATAACATGATGCATTCCAGTATGTAACTATATGAAAACTTGACTATGATGCCATGTGTATCACCATGTTATTTTTCCATGTTGTGGTTCATGGGTCAACAGGTCTGAATGTGGAAGATCTGAAGCAGCGCACCTACAAGTTCTTTGGACCGGGATCTGAATATGACACACCAGTCAATGATCCTTACAGAGATAAAGGAGGTAGATTAAATCCATTACACAAGGAAATTTTCATCTTTGTTTACTTTTTTATTAGTTATTCTTGAAATATTCCAAGGTATATTTGTTTTTCTACATTACGACAGCTCTTACATTACAAACAATTCTAATAAGAAAGGTATAATCATATATATGTCCTTGTATTTTACTTTACTTTTAATTATAAAATATAAATATGGACATTATAATCATATATAAAATACTAAATATATAAATAAAAAATTCATGTACATTTAAAACATGCATACACCTGTTGTTCTAGTATTACTTATATACTATTATAACTTTTATTAATATTTTGAATTCACTTTAATCTTAAATTTTCAGTTTTCATTTTGTAATTTTTATTAGTTCCCTTTCGAAATGGAACTCAACAGTGCGACCCTATGGGGAACGCCTCACGGGCGCTCTCGTAATGACGTCATAGTCTGTCGTTGGCCAATGAAATAGTCACACATGCCTCACACAATGGTTACGCTCATTCCCCTTCATGTTTACAGTCGTAACCTGAGACATTTTATTAGTTTTATATTGCTATTCAGGTTTATTTTATTTTTATTTCAGTTGTAGCTTTAGTTCAGTTTTATTTATTTCCAGTTAGTAATTTTAGTGCTTCAACTTAAACTTATTTAATTGAGTTGCCTAAGCAACATTTCAAATTTTCATCTAAGTTTTTCATTTAATATGTATATTTATTAATATTTGTTTTCATCTTTCAATTTCAAGTTTTAGTTAACAATGATAACCGTGTACGTTTGTCTGTCTTTTTGACTCATAACCCCAAACAGATGGCAAGGTTTGTTTTGTTTTCAAATATTAGTTTTCCTGAATTATTCATGAATTCATAATTTTTTCTCTCAAGCTCCCAGGCCTCAACTACCTATTGAGGGACCCTGGAGACAGGCAAGCCTTAAGAGCTTTATTAAAAATGTGGATGCGGGCAAGGAAGAGACAGGTACTGTCAGTTCTGTTTCTGAGAACAACTAAGTCAGATAACCATCCTCCTAAATATTTTGTGTAGCCGTATTATTGTTAATAAACATGAATTAATTTAAATGTTTTTCAAATGTATAATTATAAGAACATTTTATGTAAATTGGAAGGAGAAATCTTTATTGTGAAACTTTTCAGGTTGTGAAACTGATAATCAAATTGATGGAGTGGCAAAGCTGGCTCCCATTGTAGCGTGCTATGCTGGAAAGTCAGAGATGTTGGAGAGGGTTGAGGAAGCCACCCGTGTCACACAAAACAACGACATGTGTAGCGGTAACTCTCGCTGCTGCTAGGTTGGTAATATATGATTGACAACATGTGATGTGACACATGTACATACAACTAAGCAACTAGGCTATTTATTTCCATTTCCAATATGACACTCAAGCCCCGTTCACACCGCCAGCGACTTTGTACGTCGCTAGCCTCTGTACTGTGAAGGCGCTTGTGGGCGTTCCTAGTGCTGTTGCTCTATTGTTATTGGTAGACTACACATCTGTGGCCATATCTTTAGAAAATGCAATCACAAATGTAAAACTAAGATTTCATTCTAATTTGACTAGGAATTAGAATTAAAAGTAGCATTCTGCTGTTGGAGAGTGACGTTATATAAACTACAGCAGTGCTCGGTGCATTAAATCAGTAGATTAACAATCGATCAACCAACAAATTAAACTCACTCATATTGTCAAAAACTAAAACGTCATTTGAATTTGACATTTAATCAATTTTCTTGTCCCTAATAATCAACGTAATGCAGGGGAAACTGTAATATGAGCTGCAGCAGTGCTAAACTCATACAGGGTTCCCACTCTTTTTCAGCGATCATTTTCCAGGGCTTTTCCAGGACATTAAGTTTTACTACAGCGAGAATAAAAGACAAGGAGTAATATATTGCTCTCTAAGTCTTTAAAAGTCGTACAGTTTATTGCCATGACTTAACTATAAAACAGTTTTTAATATGAACTCTTAATCACTAAGGAAGCTTGTTTACGGCACAGATTAAAAAAAAAAAAAAAGGTAATTGCGACTTTTTATCTGGCTGTTCTTAATTTTTTTTTCTCGCAAAAAGTCAGTCTTTTTTACGAGTTTATTGCCATGACTTAACTATAAAATCGGTTTTTAATATGACCTCTTAATCATACATTATGACAAATTGTTCTCGTTACCAGTGTCAATATCATAGCAAAAAATATTGGAACTATTTTAATGTTTTGCAGTGTGCATACTTTGCAGCATGAAAAATAAAACTGAAAAAGAGTTATAATAATTCCCTTTATAATCACTGCAGCTGTTAATCACTGCTCATTTGCATAAAGTTCAAATTTCTGAACTTTTGTTGTGTCTTGCATTGCTTGACACGCCTCCATTCTGTCGCCAACGGTCACTGTCACCAGAAGTCCCCATCCCTCCATTGAAAATGAATGGGAGCATGTCGCTGTGTGTCACTGGCGGTGTGAACAGGGCTTTAGATGGTGGCATATGACCGTTTAAATTGTGTGTGGAAATGATTTCTTTAATATGATGGGAAATGCCAGTGTTAAAAGTTGCTCTTTCTTCAGGTTCTTGGAGCATATCATCCTGAATGGCTCTGATCCCAAGGCCCTTGATGCAGTGCTAAAACAGCTCAATGACCCAAACAGAAAAAACCCTCAGGAGTTGGACAAGGCTATAATTGGTATAAGCAGCTTGGTATTATTATTAGTGTTATGAGCTGGATTCTTATTCACAGATGAAGCAGCATGTACTGAATCACTGGTCTCTGCATTTTAGTTGTGGCTAATGCATCATTTTTACCTGGGATTCATGTCAATGTGTGTATCACAAAGACGTCATTTAATATCCAAAATCAATCTTATTTTGGTTTTCTAATTTAGCACACATTCATCAAGTAAAGGACAATCTGAGCAAGAAACCCAAAGAGCTTATTCCCACTGTGTTTCCAAATACCTGAGGTTAGTTACATTCAGTTAACCTGTATCTGATATCGTATTATTCTCTTACGTCTATGCACACTATACAGTAGACCCATGTCTCTTTAGCTGAAGCATTCAGTTCTGTTGTTATTTTTGAGATTGATTGTTAGTCACGGGTAATTCAGCAACTATGTTGCGTCCTTCAGGTTTGCCGGGTGCGTTCCTTGCTACATGGCGCTACATGGGGTTCTGACAGCCAGTGGCTATGAGCAGGCTGTGCGGGACACCATGAGCCGCGGTGGATGCACCTGTAGCAGGAGCTCCTTCATTGGCGCCTGCGTTGGAGCTCAGGTACTGCAAAAAATAATGAGCTTGTGATCTGTTTGACCACATTGTTCTATCATAATACAAAGTAGTCTATATGTAATCAAGGTCAAATTCTTCTTGTGTTATCTGCTGTTGAACACTTATCTTTAACTGATAATCAGGTGATTATGTTATACATACATGACAGAATGACTATGCAGTAACTTTTGCGTTTATGTAATGGCTCTCAATATCTAATACTGTGACACTTGTTTTTTTTTTTTGTTTGTTTGTTTTTTTTTCAGGTTGGAGTTGAAGGAATCCCAAGTTCCTGGAAAAGCAAGACTTTGCGTTACACCGCTTTGTTAGATCTTGCAAAGAAAGTTGTTCATCTCCAACAGCTTTAGCTTTTTAGTGTGCAGAGTTAATATGTGGAAAATAACTGATATGACTGTAAAATCATACATGTTTTTATGATTTTTTTTGCCTAAAGATCAACTTCCATGGTTGTGATTTTGATGAGACAGTTCATGAAAGTTGTAGCTTGAAATATTAAAAAGTTATAACTTGATACCTTTGTTTTATTAAATCACAAGGCATGCAGAAAATGACATATATTGTGGCATTAAACTAATGTTCAATGAAAACACTTTGTATTTGTTTTGTTATTATTGTACTAAAAGGTCAAATAAATACTACTCAACTACCTGTTTTGACCGATAGCGCCATCTAGTGGACATCACGAAAACCTCAGACCTGATTCTGGGGAATCACGAATGAAATAAAATTACTTTAACAGGTTTCCATTTTTTTAAAGACAAAGCAAGCACTAATATTGGACATTTTAATGTTCATATCACCATATTTTATTTGCTTTATTTATTTGTAATTTCCTATTATTCCGTGCTGGATTTGTTTAACAACCTATGGCCTTATTTGTTTTAACATGTTTTGTTATTTAAATGTATATTATACAAACCCGATTCCAAAAAAGTTGGGACACTGTACAAATTGTGAATAAAAAAGGAATGCAATAATTTACAAATCTCATAAACGTATATTTTATTCACAATAGAATATAGATAACATATCAAATGTTGAAAGTGAGACATTTTGAAATGTCATGCCAAATATTGACTAATTTGGATTTCATGAGAGCTACACATTCCAAAAAAGTTGGGACAGGTAGCAATAAGAGGCTGGAAAAGTTAAATGTACATATAAGGAACAATTGGAGGACCAATTTGCAACTTATTAGGTCAATTGGCAACATGATTGGGTATAAAAAGTGTCTCTCAGAAGTCAAGATGGGCAGAGGATCACCAATTCCCCCAATGCTGCGGCGAAAAATAGTGGAGCAATATCAGAAAGGAGTTTCTCAGAGAAAAATTGCAAAGAGTTTGAAGTTATCATCATCTACAGTGCATAATATCCAAAGATTCAGAGAATCTGGAACAATCTCTGTGCGTAAGGGTCAAGGCCGGAAAACCATACTGGATGCCCGTGATCTTCGGGCCCTTAGACGGCACTGCATCACATACAGGAATGCTACTGTAATGGAAATCACAACATGAGCTCAGGAATACTTCCAGAAAACATTATCGGTGAACACAATCCACCGTGCCATTCGCTGTTGCCGGCTAAAACTCTATAGGTCAAAACAGAAGCCATATCTAAACATGATCCAGAAGCGCAGGCGTTTTCTCTGGGCCAAGGCTCATTTAAAATGGACTGTGGCAAAGTGGAAAACTGTTCTGTGGTCAGACGAATCAAAATTTGAAGTTCTTTTTGGAAAACTGGGACGCCATGTCATCCGGACTAAAGAGGACAAGAACAACCCAAGTTGCTATCAGCGCTCAGTTCAGAAGCCTGCATCTCTGATGGTATGGGGTTGCATGAGTGCGTGTGGCATGGGCAGCTTACACATCTGGAAAGGCACCATCAATGCTGAAAGGTATATCCAAGTTCTAGAACAACATATGCTCCCATCCAGACGTTGTCTCTTTCAGGGAAGACCTTGCATTTTCCAACATGACAATGCCCATAGAAAACATTTGGCGCATCATAAAGAGGAAGATGCGACAAAGAAGACCTAAGACAGTTGAGCAACTAGAAGCATGTATTAGACAAGAATGGGATAACATTCCTATTCCTAAACTTGAGCAACTTGTCTCCTCAGTCCCCAGACGTTTGCAGACTGTTATAAAAAGAAGAGGGGATGCCACACAGTGATAAACATGGCCTTGTCCCAACTTTTTTGAGATGTGTTGATACCATGAAATTTAAAATCAACTTATTTTTCCCTTAAAATTATACATTTTCTCAGTTTAAGCATTTGATATGTCATCTATGTTGTATTCTGAATAAAATATTGAAATTTGAAACTTCCACATCATTGCATTCTGTTTTTATTCACAATTTGTACAGTGTCCCAACTTTTTTGGAATCGGGTTTGTATATTTGAATTATAAATATATTTTACTTTTATTTCTAATTTTCTTTTTACATTATACTTTATAGCAAATGATGTTGTTTTTTATTAGTTTACTGTTATTTATTCCTACTTTTAAGTTTGTCAGGCTACGGAAGTGACTCTCATTAGTTTTTATTCAGCCTTTTACAACATTACCAATTTTAATTTCCTATTATTTATTGGTTCGTTCATACCTATCTATGGATTCATGTATCAAACTAAAGGTGCAAAATATTAAGTTAACATTCATCCTCTCACACTTTGGCTCTGTATCAAAACCAAATACTATTTTTCCAAGTACTATAGGCAGACTATGTTTTGTTATATTTTATAGCTAAACTGCTGTCTAAGTAGGCGGCACACTAGGGTTTGAGACACACCCGCTGGCTCTCGTTGAGTTTGTCCTTCCTCTTCACAGTCACTCACTCCAACAGCTGCTGCTCTGCGTTAGCAGCTACACTACTGACAGATACATCACAATACAAACACCAGACAGCCTTAACACAGCTTTACGCGTTTATGTTTCACTAGTTATATTTCCAGGAGCGGTTTTTTACATGGACTGCACGCTTATCACGACAAAGCGAGCTGAATTCATAAGTGTTTTGGCCGGACGGAGAGAGGCTATAGCAGGCTAATCTGTGTTTGCTAACAGGCTTCAGTTCAGACTGAAGGTTTGAAACATCAGTATATTCATAAACACAGACATGGAGTTCAACGTTAGACAACTAGCAGCAGACGCGGGCACTTTCCTCAGCCGTGCTGTGCAGGTATACTGTCTTTAAATTACTTTAAACCCCTCAAGACAAGGCTTGGAGTCTCTTGTGTTTGTTTTTAAACTGTTTTTATTTACTTTACTTAAAAAGGACATTTCAGCCAAATTGACAGTTGTGTGTGTGTCTTCATCTGACTGTCTTTCACTCTTCTGATGAGCACAAGCAGATTGTTATGAAGTGACATCCGAAGTCACCAAGACTATCATTCTGCCTAACATCTCCTTTTGGTGCTTTACATAAAATGTATATTAATTCAAATTCATTAGTTTACCACAAAATAGGGGGGGTGACAGTATTTTCATTTAGATTTTGTTCACTATTCCTTTAAGAAGAAATAAAACAGTTATTATTTGTGACAAGTTTGTTGTATGTTACTACAACGTTACTGATTTGTACTAAATATATTAATTTCTGTTACATTTATCAACTATGTATGTTAGTATGTCAACTGTAATAAGTCAAATTTAATGCGTCAAATGGTACTTTAAAGTCTCGTCTTAAAACATTTTATTTTAGGATATCTTTCACTTGATTTTTGTTTTTATTTATATATATATAATGTGTGTATGTGATATAAATTATTATTAATGTAAACAGTGGGAAAAAGTCATATGTTGGCTGGATATGCTGCTTAGGTCAGCAGCTCACTAGGTTTTGGTTTTGAGACCACAGCTGGAATGTGTGAACTAAGTCAGCAGTAAAAAGTCAAATGTACTGTAATATGTAAACTTTACTTCTGAAATGTCATGTGTCAGAACTGTCTGTCAACAAACTGTTTGCAATCCATACAGTTCACAGAGGAGAAGCTTGGGCAGGCAGAGAAGACTGAGCTGGATGCCCATCTGGAGACCCTTTTGATTCGGGCAGAATCCACCAAACACTGGACGGAGAAGATCATGAAACAGACCGAAGTTGTGCTGCAGCCGAACCCTAGTAAGAAGAAATGCATGTGATTAAACAGGAATGTAGTTTAGCATTACTGCAAGTCACCATTTGTGCTCAGTAGATAGGAAATGAACTCAGCGTTACAGTTTGTGAAATCATCCCGCTATTGCAGTTACCCTAATTGCAGGAGAACAGTGTTAAGTTCCCCATCTGTTCCTTGCAATGGGATTAGGACCCAGCCCTAATGATGAGTACTTTTAGCTGTTTAGCCAGGAAGTCAAAACAGTGTGGGTTATATCTTGCATTTATGATCTTAGATTGTCTTAGAAATAAGAAACAAATCTCTTTATTTTGGCTTTTGATGGCATAGAGGTTCACTTTGCTTTATGTCCCAAGCAGCATAAAGGGGAAAGGCTCATGATTTTTTCTTGACACACACACAGATCCACAGTAACTCTTTGTAAGATATTTTTTTTATATTCAGCAGCAGTAATTTGCGCCTGTGGTTGACAGGCCTTGCTTAAGAGGTTGCATGTGGTCTCATCTGACTCTTGCTGGTCTTAATTGAATTTGTTTGATGTGTGTAGATGTCCGGATGGAGGAGTTCCTTTACGAGAAGCTGGACAAAAAAGTCCCAACACGTGCCAACAACCACGAGTTGCTAGGGGAGTGCTTGATCGACTCAGGACACGAGTTCGGACCTGGAACAGCATACGGTAAGCTCATTACATGATCTTGCCCCACTGACCCTGGACCCTGAAAGTCTTGGCTAGATTTTGGGGCTATGAACATGTCCATGAAATGATTGTGATGTCACAAAAAGCAAACACACTTCTTCAGACAAGCAGCTTTTAGTGAAGAAGTTCTATTGATCTCTTAAACATTATGTATTAATGTTTGTTATTATAAAGGGATACCTATGGTTTATAGTGAAGAAATATATTTTGAAATGATGACTTGAGTTTGAATAAACTCAAAATTAAAAAAAAAAGTTTGTATTTTTATTTTGTTAACCCATGTACTTTCTTATAAGCAAGATTAATTCAGTTTATTAGTCCATGGTCATACAACTAATATGTATCCAATTATGTATCTAGAGATATATGTGTATACTAGATTTTTTTTGTTTTTGAAGCTCACCAAGGCTTAATTTATTTGATCAAAAATACAGTAAAAACAGTAATATTGTGAAATATTATTACAATTTAAAATAGCTGATTTCTATTTGAATATATTGTACAATATAATTTATTCCTGTGATGGTAAAGCAGAACTTTCAGCATCATTACTCCAGTCTTCAGTGTCACATGATCCTTCAGAAATCATTCTAATATGCTGATTTGCTGCTCAAAAATAAATTTCTTATTATTGTCAATGTTGAAAACAGTTTTTGTATTTATACAGTTTTAATATTTTTGTGGAAACCATAATACATTTTCTTTTTAAGGATTCATTGATGAATAGAAAATTCAAAAGAAAAGTATTTATTTGAAATAGAAATATTAGAAGTTTCGGTAACACTTTAGTATGGGGAACACATATTCACTATTAACTATGACTTTTGCCTCAATAAGATCCTAATTTACTGCTTATTAATAATTAGTGAGGTAGTTGTTGTAGCGTTTAAGTTTAGGTATTGGGTAGGATTAAGTGGTGTAGAATATGGTCATGCAGTATAAAGCATTAATATGTGCTTTATAAGTACTAATAAACAGCCAATATGCATGCTAATAAGCAACTAGTTAAAAGTGAGAATTGTTCCCCATACTAAAGTGTTACCGAAGTTTTGTAACATTATAAATGACTCTGTCACTTTTGTCACTTTTGCATTAAAAAATCCCCAAGTTTTGAACAGTAGCATGTATATATGTGTGTGTGTGTGTGTATATATATAGGTTGAAAGAACCCAGAAGTGTGGCTGTTAATCTACATCTAAATACTCTGTATTATATTCTGTGAATGTAATTTCAAGCTGATGAATGTTTCTTAATGAGTGTGTGGGCTGAGATGAATGCGTTCTCGTCTTCTGATGTGCTGCAGGTAGTGCTCTCATTAAATGTGGGGAGACTGAGAAGCTATTAGGCAGCGCAGAGAAAGAGTTCATTCACAGCGCCGCTATTAATTTCCTCACTCCCTTCAGGAACTTCATTGAGGGAGATTTTAAAACCATATCTGTGAGTATCAGCATACCATTGAACCATTGTACCTTTGACCACTATATTATATTATATTATATTATATCTTTTTAACTGTTGCATTTCTCTGTTGTTGTGTTTTCTTTACAGAAAGAGCGCAAACTGCTTCAGAATAAGCGTCTAGATCTGGATGCAGCCAAAAACAGAATGAAGAAGGCCAGGGTGGCTGATGCTCGCTCTGCAGTTAGTATTTTACACACACACACACACATACGCATGTTATAATAAACTGCTTTTTTCTTTAGTGGCATTTCTAGCTTATCCAGAGATTAATTTAGAAGAGTGAAAGCGGTTTTTAATTTTTCCCACGTTAGCCGCCAGCTCTTTAATGCTCTTAGCTCAGTGTAACTAACAGAGGTGATGCCTGTGTTAAATGCCCTTCTGCGTGTGCGCTGCTGTCTTTGGATCTCTAACCCCTCTTATTTTCCCCAGTTCTCTCTCATTATGTCTCTCTCTCTCTGTCTGTCTGCTTACCTGCCTCCGTCCGAAGGAGCTGAACTCAAACCCTCCGCTAGGAGAGGAGTATGTGGCTCACTTTTCTTACATGCTCAGCTTCTTGCATGTCAGGTGGCTAAAGGTTTGTCTGCTGTGTCTAATAAAACATCTGCCCTCTCTTGCCCTTCACAAAATCCACCATCTTTGGAGAGAATCATTCTGTGGAAAGAACATTTTTACATTCAAAAACACATTGTGATCAACACATGCTTGTTTAACGGAACAGAAATAGCCGTGCTAATTCATGTGTTTTTGTGTTCACTCAAAACCTTATAGCTGGCAGATGCGCATTCTAATTTGTGAGATGTGCTTAACAAACAATTTATTTAACTTTGAGGGCAACAGAATGCAGTTACTGTGTTTGGTGTGGTTTCTTTTTCTGTCCATTGATAATATATGAATCCTTGTCATCTGTGTCTGTGCAGTCACAGCTAACAGATGCACGATATCAATTATCATCATTAGATTTTTTTTTTTTTCATTTATCATGATGATATCAGATGATATTGGATATTTAATTGTGATGCTCATTTCCTCTGTTTTACATTTATATTTGCCATCATCTACACTGCCATTCAAAAGTTTTTAATTTTTATGTTTTTAGAAGCCTCTTATGCTCACCAAGGCTGCATTTATTTTATTAAAAATACAAAATCTGTAATATTGTGAAATATTGTTAAAATGTAAAATAACTCTTTTTATTTTAAAATTTTATTTCTGTGATGCAAGACTGAATTTTCAGCATCACTACTCAGTGTCACATGATCCTTCAGAAACCATTCTAATATGCTGATTTGCTGCTCAAGAAACATTTATGATTAGTATCAATGTTGAAAACAGTTGTGTAAAACATTTTTTAGGATTCTTTGATGAGTGGAAAGTTCAAAATAACAGTATTCATCTGAAATAGAAAGCTTTTGCAAAACATATTCAAATAGAAAAGTTATTTTACATTTTAATAATATTTCACAATATTACTGTTTTTTTTTGTTTGTATTTTTAATAAAATTAATGCAGCCTTGGTGAGCATAAGAGATTTCTTTTAAAAACATTAAAAATCTTACCGATCAAAAACTTTTGAACGGCAGTGTAACTCTTAATTTCCTTTAAAATATGTAAATAACTAATAATTTATTAACACTGTAAAATGTAATCTTTAGCAAAAAATGTTAATATATTTTTATACTGTACAATATAATGCGTACATTCATTTGTAGCATTTAAAACAATTGATTTTAGTGTTTTGTTTTTATTAGGACAAAATAGTATAGAAATGTATATTAATACCATTTTATTTTATTTATATCCTTATTTTATAATTCTATAAATAAATTATATATATTGTCATATTAGGTATTTCAATGTGCATTTAAATACATTTCAAAATGGTATAAAATTCTTTAGAATGCAAGATCCATTACTTCAGTAAACTTGTGAAAACTTTTCCTGTTGAGGTGAATGTGTTTGGCTGGTGTTTCAGTGTTGTGCATGTGCTTATTCCTGTTCATATGTTATTCCTCATCATAAAGAGTGAACAGCTCACTGTTTTGGTTCCTCCCAGTGAATGTGTCTGTGCATGAATGGTGACTCTTCTCTTATATAACGGCTCCAGCCGGTTATGAAAGTTGTTGATTGTGAGGAGTGATCAGTTTGTGGTTTGAGTTGATCTGTTTACTTGATCTGACACGTTTGTTACTGTTTCTGAATGCTGGCCAGCTGTGGGCTGAGGAGGTGCAGCAGGTGAGTGCGCTTGAGTCTTTCCTCCCATAAAACTGTTGAAGAAAACACAGCTTTTATCAAGGAAAGGAGACAGCTGACCTGTTATCTGTGCTAGTGCTGTCTGACATCAACTCTGCCACGTGAATGAGGAACGGCTCTTACATACAACTCAAACATCATACTTGTGTCCAGCAGAGGGAGCTCTAAACTTGATATTCCCACCTGCCTCTCACATTTGTACAGAAAGCAGCTTAGACCAGACATCTGTGTGATTCTGAGCCTTTTTGTGGGGATACATGTGATGTGATTTTTTTTTGTGTGTGTGTGTGTTTCCCTCAGGCAGAGACAGAACTGAGGATAGCACAGAGTGAGTTTGACCGGCAGGCCGAGATCACCAGACTTCTGCTGGAGGGTATCGGCAGCACCCATGTACGCTCACACATCCTTTGTGTATATCAGTAATTCCTGCGCCACTGCAGCATATGCAGCACCATGGCAAAATAATGCTTTACCCAAGTTAAAGGGACAGTTCATCCAAAAAATTCTGTCATAATCACCCTCATGATGGTCCAAACCTGTATGACTTTTTTTATTTTCTTAAAGGGTACATAACACACACAGTTTCTGTCAATTTCTCAGTTCCTCATGTTAATCTTGAGTACCTATAGAGTAGTATTGCATCCTTCATATCTCCGAAGAGTCTTTAGTTTTATCAGATTTATAAAAGACAGATACGCTGTACCGATTCTTTCCAAAAACAGCCGAACTCGTGGAGGCGTGCAGTGGGCGGAGCTAAAGAGTCACGAGCGCACACACACACACAATACATCATGGCATTATCCCTGGATAACTTTGGATTCACTATATGTTCGTGCTGTTTACATTACATGCACTTATGTGCTGATTGCCAACAAAACAGGCATTTGATGCAGTTTCACCCACCGCCTGCGGTTTCGACAAAACACACTTGCAGAACTCCGTTGCTGTTCCGGAAAAACAAACTGCATCCACTGGCTGGGTTATTTGGGAAGCTGAACAAGGTTATCTTTCCCTCACAACCAAAAAACTTCTTTAGTGACATTGTTGATTTCGTGGTCCAAAAACAAAATGCCAGCGCTGCCGACGGCTCCTGTAACCGAACAAAGCTCGTTGATGGGCGTGCTCTCGCTCTCGCTCTGGTTGACGTGTGCACGCGCTCATCCGGGAGAAGTGCCCATACAAGGAATTCCGCCCTTTATGATGTCATACAGGGCCATATTCGAAAAAAACGTTCCGAAACTTATTCGAATCCTGAAGGAGTGTATTTGGCCCAGAAATACTTATTACCAAATTTGTTCAGAATCTTCTTTTATGTTCATCAGAAGAAAGTCAAACATGCTTGGAACAAAATGAATGTGAGTAAATGATGACAGAAACGCTTTAAGCAGGGGTGCACTAACCTGTTCCTGGAGATCCACCTACCTGCAGAGTTCAGATCCAACCCTGATCAAACACACCTGTCTGTAATTATCAAGTGCTCCTGAACAGGGCTTCCCAATTCCAGTCCTATGACTCCCTGCTCTGTATGTCTCTCTTATCTGACACACCTGTTTCAGATCATCAGCACATTAGAAGAGAGTGCCATGAACTCAGGTGCTTCCTAATTGACAGGTTCCCTACGTGTTGTTTACTGCTCCCTACTCCCTGAGCACAGGATAGGCCTATCTGTTGAAGTTCACTTCACTTAACGTTCATTGCGTTCATTGACAACACCCTGCAATGTCATCAAACACAGACGAAACTCAAGTCACAAATATTAGAGGAGTTTAAGGTTTCTGGCAGCTCCAGTAGTAAAATGAAAAGATTTATTTTGAACTCTGTCATGGAAACTAGCATGTATAAACCTCAATTGAACAATTTAATTATCAAGTAAAAAGGAATTTATACCTGTATGATATTTTACTGTACCCACATTGGACCAGCGGTTTGGAAAATGGATGGGATGGGATGGATGATTCAGCTGCGAGCTCCATCTTCTTGTGAGACAAGGGAATTCATTTGGCACAACCCTCACAGTGCATTATGGGTATTCTGTAGCCGTTGAGTGTACATCAGTTGTACACTCGTTATTGCGGTGCATTGTGGGATTGAATGAGTGCACTCAATGTCCACTATGGTTTCGGACACCAATACAAATGGATGTCCCCTCAAATAGTATTTAAGGGTATAGGGAGCGATATCGGACACAGCCATACAAAATGTGCAGAGTGGGGAGGCGCGAGGACTGGAATTGGGAACCCCTGCTCCTGAAGATCTTACTTAGCTGGTTCGGTTGTGTTCCCGCAAAACAACATGAAATGACACCTTTTTAATTGTGATGTCTTCAATGCTCTCAATAACAAGCATACAGCATGACTATTAGTTTAAATGAGTTTGCAAATGAATTACTTGAATTAGCCTTTTTTTTTAGCCTAGTTTTTTTAATGAATCAGTTATTTAATGAATTAGTCAAATACTCTTAATGACTCTTTCCTTCTTTGAAACAGTCTTAATGAATGACTCTTAGGAGCCTTTTTTAATGAGTTAGTCATTTAATTCATCTGTCTTTTAATAAATCAGTCAAAAGGCTAATACTTTTAGTCTTAAATGACTCAGTTAATTTGTCAGAACGGATCAAACTGATGATTTTAAATACAAATTCATGTATTTTATGTATGTGATGTGCACTGATGGTTTTGCTCTCCTTTTTATGATCAGGCTCATCACTTGCACTGTCTGAATGATTTTGTGGACGCTCAGGCTGCATATTATGCCCAGTGTTACCAGTATATGGTCAATCTGCAGAAACAGCTGGGAAGGTTGGCTCACTTTTATATCTATATGCATTTGTTTGTTATATATATATGTATGTATGTAATGTGTTTGTGTATGTGTATATACACTCACCTAAAGGATTATTAGGAACACCTGTTCAATTTCTCATTAATGCAATTATCTAATCAACCAATCACATGGCAGTTGCTTCAATGCATTTAGGGGTGCGGTCCTGGTCAAGACAATCTCCTGAACTCCAAACTGAATGTCAGAATGGGAAAGAAAGGTGATTTAAGCAATTTTGAGCGTGGCATGGTTGTTGGTGCCAGACGGGTCGGTCTGAGTATTTCACAATCTGCTCAGTTACTGGGATTTTCACGCACAACCATTTCTAGAGTTTACAAAGAATGGTGTGAAAAGGGAAAAACATCCAGTATGCGGCAGTCCTGTGGGCGAAAATGCCTTGTTGATGCTAGAGGTCAGAGGAGAATGGGCCGACTGATTCAAGCTGATAGAAGAGCAACTTTGACTGAAATAACCACTCGTTACAACCGAGGTATGCAGCAAAGCATTTGTGAAGCCACAACACGCACAACCTTGAGGCGGATGGGCTACAACAGCAGAAGACCCCACCGGGTACCACTCATCTCCACTACAAATAGGAAAAAGAGGCTACAATTTGCACGAGCTCACCAAAATTGGACAGTTGAAGACTGGAAAAATGTTGCCTGGTCTGATGAGTCTCGATTTCTGTTGAGACATTCAGATGGTAGAGTCAGAATTTGGCGTAAACAGAATGAGAAAATGGATCCATCATGCCTTGTTACCACTGTGCAGGCTGGTGGTGGTGGTGTAATGGTGTGGGGGATGTTTTCTTGGCACACTTTAGGCCCCTTAGTGCCAATTGGTCATCGTTTAAATGCCACGGCCTACCTGAGCATTGTTTCTGACCATGTCCATCCCTTTATGACCACCATGTACCCATCCTCTGATGGCTACTTCCAGCAGGATAATGCACCATGTCACAAAGCTCGAATCATTTCAAATTGGTTTCTTGAACATGACAATGAGTTCACTGTACTAAAATGGCCCCCACAGTCACCAGATCTCAACCCAATAGAGCATCTTTGGGATGTGGTGGAACGGGAGCTTTGTGCCCTGGATGTGCATCCCACAAATCTCCATCAACTGCAAGATGCTATCCTATCAATATGGGCCAACATTTCTAAAGAAGGCTTTCAGCACCTTGTTGAATCAATGCCACGTAGAATTAAGGCAGTTCTGAAGGCGAAAGGGGATCAAACACAGTATTAGTATGGTGTTCCTAATAATCCTTTAGGTGAGTGTATATATATATATATAGTGCCCTCCAATAATTTTGGCACCGTTGGTAAATATGAGCAGAGGTGGCTGTGAAAATAAATCCGCATTGTTTATCCTTTTGATCTTTCATTCAAAAAATTCACAAAAATCTAGCCTTTCATTGAAGTAAAACAATTAAAAGTGGGGGAAAACTCACATTATGAAATAAATGTTTTTCTCTAGTTCACGTTGACCACAATTATTGTTACCCAATTATTGCAACGTCCTTTTCCCAAGATAACAGCTCTGAGTCTTCTCCTATAACGCCTGATGAGTTTGGAGAACAACTGACAAGAGATCAGAGGCCATTCCTTCATACAGAATCTCTCCAGGTCCTTCAGATTCCCAGATCCATGTTGGTGCTTCTTCTCTTCAGTTCAGCCCACTCATTTTCTATAGGGTTCAGGTCAGGGAACTGGGATGGTCATGGCAGAAGCTTCATTTTGTGCTCAGTGACACATTTTTGTGTTGATTTTGATGTTTGTTTTGTATCATTGTCCTGATGGAAGATCCAGCCACGGCCCATTATAAGATTTCTAGCAGAGGCCGTCAGGTTTTGGATTTTCTAGAATCCATGATGCCATGTATTTGAACAAGATGTCCAGGACCTCCAGCAAAAAAAATAGGCCCACAACATTAAAGATCCAGCTGTATGTTTAACCCTGGACATGGGGTACTTTTTATCTAGTGGGTTTGCTGCCAAAAAGCTCTTTTTATAGTTTCATCTGATCATAGAACCAGGTCCCTTTTGAAGTTCCAGTCGTGTCTGACAACCGAATATGCTGGAGTTTGTTTCTGGATGAGCAAGAAGGATTTTTCTTGAAACCCTCCCAAACAACTTGTGGTGATGTAGGTGCTGTTTGATAATTGTTTTAGTCTTTCTGACCCCAAGACTCAACTAATCTCTGCGATTCTCCATCTGTGATCCTTGGAGAGTCTTTGGCCACTCAAACTTTCCTCCTCGCTGTGCAGTAAGACAATATAGACACACGTCCTCTTCCAGGCAGATTCGTAACATCTTTAGTTGATTGGAACTTCTTAATTATTGCCCTGATGGTGGAAATGGGAATTTTCAATGCTTTAGCTATTTTCCTACAGCCACTTTCTATTTTGTGAAGCTCAACAATCTTTTGCTGCACATCAGAACTATATTCTTTGGTTTTACTCATTGTGATGAATGATTAAGGGAATTTGGCCTTTGTGTTTCCTCATATTTATACTCCTGTGGAACAGGAAGTCATGGCTGGACAATTTCATGCTCCTAGTTACCCTGATGTGCTAAAAGATGTAAATATGAATGGGAATGTGCCAATAATTGTGGCCAACATGCATTGGAGAAAAACATTTCTTTCATATTGTGTTTTTCACTCCACTTTTAGCCATAGCCACCTTTGCTCATATTTACCAAGGGTGCCAATATTAGTGGAGGGCACTGTATATATATATATATATATATATATATATGCATTGTTTTACACCAGTTCCTCTGTTTTTGCTAAATGCCCTCAAACAGTCAAATTGCGATGTAAGGATATGTACATTGTTATTTCTATATTTAAACCATCAGTAGTAACTTTTCCCTCATTCCCTCCAGCTTTCCATCCACGTTCTCTAATAACAATCAGCCAGCTAGCAGCTCCTCTGCTAGCGTCTTGGTTCCCTCGGCACCGCCGGCCGCCTCACTACCTGCTCCGCCGCCCAGCCAGGCTTCACCCGCACTCAACGAGCTCCGCAGCACCTCGGGCACCCGCAAGGCTCGTGTGCTCTACGACTACGACGCTGCCAGCAGCAGTGAGCTCTCTCTACTCGCTGACGAGGTGCGCCTTCATCAACTTATTCAGATTGACATAAAATGAATCATTACAAGTCTTAATCTGTATATGTGTGCACATTTCATCCTGTCAGGTGATCACAGTGAGCAGTGTTCCGGGCATGGACTCTGATTGGCTGATGGGGCAAAGGGGCAATCAGAAAGGCAAAGTGCCAATTACCTACTTGGAGCTGCTCAATTAAGATCGGCGAGAAGTGCAAAAATAAAAATTCACATTGTAGATGTGGGTTTGACAAGAGTAACACTCCAGATGTGGTCTGAGAGAGATCAGAACCTAATGTAGCGCAAAGCAATATACAAGTCTTCTACACTGCCATGTCCTGTTGTGTGAATGCCTCCTCTGCCATTGGAGGGGCGTCATAGTAGCCTTACAGTAACGAAAAGCAGTTTGAGGTTGCAAACTATTCATCGATGTGCCAACTGATTTTTTTTTTACTGCTAGAACTAATTGATTTTGCTATAATGTGCTATGGTGCTCTAATAAATATTATATAAACAAGTGTGGTGCTGTTCTGTGTGATCTTTCATTTTTCTTTAAAAAAAATATTTGGGAACACTTTATTTTACAGTGTCCTTGTTAAATGTACTTACTGTAGTAATAACAGTAAATTATGCATACTTACATGCAACAAACCTTAAACCAAACCCTAACCCTATAGTATGTGTACATGATGACTTAAAGGATTAGTTCACTTCAAAATGAAAATTTCTTGATTATTTACTCACCCCCATCTCATCCAAGGTGTTCATGTCTTTCTTCAATCGAAAAAAGAAATTAAGTTTTTTGAGGAAAACATTCCAGGATTTCTCTCCACATAATGCACTTCTATGGCAACCGACGGGTTGAAGGTCCAAATCAATGCAGTTTCAAAGGGCTCTGCACGATCCCAGCCGAGGAATAGGGTCTTAGCTAGCGAAACGATCTGTCATTTTAAAAGAAAAAAAAAAATTATGTATATACTTTTTAACCTAAATTGCTCATCTTGCTTTGCTCTGAGACATGCCACGGATTGCGTAATCACATCGGAAAGGTCATGCTAGACATAGGCGGAAGTACCGCCCCAAGCGAACGTGCGAAGATTAATACAAACACCCTTTACCAAAAAAAAAACTCCATCTCCAACTTTAAAATCGTCCGACATCGTTGTTTTACTGTTGTTTTAAAGGATGTTTGTATTAGTCTTCGCATGTGCGCTTTGTAAACACGGGGGCGGTACTTCTGCCTACGTCTAGCGTGACCTTTCCGACGTGATTACGTAATCCGTGGCGTGCTGCAGAGCTGCGCAAGATGAGCAATTTAGGTTAAAAAGTATATATATATATATATGTATTTCTTGTTTTAAACGACCGATGGTTTCACTAGATAAGACCGTATTTCTTGTCTGGGATCGTGCAGAGCCCTTCGAAGCCCTTTGAAGCTGAAGTGATTTGTACCTTTAACCCGTTGGTTGCCATAGAAGTGCATTATGTCGAGAAAAATCCTGGAATGTTTTCCTCAAAAAAACTTAATTTCTTTTCAACTGAAGAAAGAAAGACATGAACATCTTGGATGAGATGGGGGTGAGTAAATTATCAGGAAATTTTCATTTTGAAGTGAACTAATCCTTTAAGTACATAAATGTATACTTAGACTGTAACAAGGACACCTTAAAATAGTGTAACCTTTTTTCTTTTTTACATCTTATTGCTTAATATTATGATTATGTCTTGTTTTAAGGTCACAGACAAAGCTGCACATGCTGGACGCTCATTTTGAAAAACCATAGCAACAGTGAACTGATGCTGGCATGAATCTTGACCACAGGATGGTAGTATTTTCATTTTGTAAAGATGAAAACGTGAACACTGCAGCTAGTGTCTACTAACACAAGAGAGCAATTTCACTGTAGTGGCATAAAACAGAACTGCAAAAATATAGACACTGTGTGGAAATATTTCCAAACACTCCCTTGTGTGCAATTGTTTATGCAAAAGCTGTGTTATTAACTTAAAATAAAACTACCATATTAAAATTGCTTTCTTTAATTGAAATAAAGATAAAGATGAAATAAAAAAAATAAAATAAAAAATAGATAAACATGAAAATGAGAAATGTTGCCTTGTCAACTGAAATAGTTTAAATATTACAATTACTAAGACAAAAAATAAATAAATAGAATAGAAATATAACCAATTAAACTGGCAATCAAACAATATATTTAAATATATAAAATACTTAAAATATTGATAAATACTACACTGCCTGGCCAAAAAAAAGTCGCTGTTTGGATTTAAATTGGCAAATGCTTAAGAGTCAATGATTGGATCATTATTGCAGTGACTTTTATGTTTCTAGCATTTTATATGTTTGGCAACAGTTCTTCCAACCCTAACTGATGGAGTGTGTAGCTTTTCATTTCTTAAACAACCATGTAAGACACATCATGGTCATATTCCAGGATGATAATGTCAAGATTCATCAGGCTCAAACTGTGAAAGAATGGTTGGAAGGGAGCATGAAGAATCATTTTCACACATGAATTGGCACCTCTGAGTCCAGACCTTAAAAAAAGATCTTGACCAAAAATGTATGCACCTCTTGATGGAAATAACATCACAGCATTTATTTTCATCAAGAGGTGCATTCATTTTTGGTCCAGATCTTGTATTGACAATGCAAGAGTCCAGCACTCTGTAAAGTCTCCTCCAGCACATCCCAAAGACTTTCAATGAATTTAAGGTCTGGACTCAGAGGTGCCAATTCATGTGTGAAAATGATTCTTCATGCTCCCTCCCAACAATTCTTTCACAGATTGAGCCTGATGAATCTTGACATTGTCATCCTGGAATAGGGCCATGGTGTGTCTTCCTACATGGTTGTTTAAGAAATGAAAAGCTACACACTCCATCAATTAGGGTTGGAAGAACTGTTGCCAAACTTATAACATGCTAGAAACATAAAAATCACTACAATAATGATCCAATCATTGACTCTTAAGCATTTGCCAATTTAAATCCAAACAGCGTCTTTTTTTTTTTTTTTGGCCGGGCAGTGTATAATAGTATATAAATAGCATATGCTCTTCTGGAATATCATTGTGCAAAAATAATAGTTGTCCTTGCACATAAAGCTGGAATAGAAAGCATTTGAACATCAGCAATGATAAGAAATCAGTTTTACGTTAACCACGTGTCAGATTCATAACACTTACAAATGCTTTTTATTAACATACTTTGTTTTGTGGTCAAAGATAATCATATACATATTTGACAAGTGTCAAAGATACTAATTTAATAGTACCATTATCTATCAGAATGACAGAATATTGAGAATTTTATTTGGGTTGAAAATGTCGAGTTTCACAGCAAATTCATGCAACCCCCATCACAACATCTGGGTTACGTTTGGAATGGCACTTCAAAGAGAAGTTCGTTACAGAGGAGTCATTAGGCAGCAGAATCGAATGAGCACATACATGAAACGCTCATCTGAAACGGTGAGTACCGATGGGACGTCGTCTAAGCATCATTTTAGAGGCTTCATGAGGAGAACGTTCAGAGAAGTTGATCGGTGCATACACAGACTGACATGATATCGACGGACTTTGTGTGACAGACTTGCGGAAGGTAATACAGTAATAAATCTCAACACGGTCTACTTTCATCTTGTGCGGAACCCCTTGAAACTTGAAACATCATCATGGGTTACACAAAAGTATCAAATTACATACAAAAGCTAGTAGTTGGGCACTGTGGATAGCTGGCATACATTGAAAACTTGAAAATAAATTAACCGACATATAAAGAAGTCCTCTCTTCAAGCGGGGCTGTTTTGATGAAGCGTGTCCGTACGATGACTTGCAGCAGTAGTCGTGTTAGTCGGGAAGTGGAGCGGTTGAGCAGTAGTAGCCGGACAACATAGCAGGAACGCCCTCCCACGATGTTCGACAACGTCTGGGAGTGATGCTGTGATTGTAACAAACCCATAAAGTGCTTTCGCAATTGGACAATAAAAATAAACATGTTACACTGGGATAAAAACACAAGTTCAGGCACAACCGCGAATGTACCGAGTCCCTCATTTTTTGAACGGTGTCAAGCGTCCGATGTTGTGCCAGAAATTGGAGGTCTTGCGTTTGGGTTCGGCCAACATGATGACCTGCTGCTGGGGCAGGGAGGTGGGAAGCGTGGGGTGCTTCTGACGCAGCAGGAAGTCATAGTAGGGCCTGGTCACAGCTGCGGGGAGGAGGACATAAACACAGAGTCAGGACGTGAGGAACACCGGAGAGTTCAGTCGGTCATTAGAGAACAGGACACACATGTAGACGTGTTGGTTTAGTAGACAAGAGCGTGTTTTTGGTCTGATATTACTGCTGATATTATTGAATGTTATGCTGTAATGGTTTTAGTGTGTACTTATTAGGGAAGGATGGGTTGCCAGTGAAGTATGTAACGTTAAACTAGAACAATTACTGTAAATAAAGGGCTGGGTATCGATACAGATTTCCCCGATTCGTTTTAATTCTGATGATGATTCGATTTGATCGTTCATATGAAAGCTATTCTCTTAGCTAATGCTGTCAATTTTGTACATGACAAAAATAATAAATAATATAATATCAACATGGCCTAAACTGTGCAGTTCAATTACCAATTATTAACAACTGCTCTGTGAAAACTTTAAAATAGTTATTACAAAACAGTTATTTATTATATGATTATAACATATAACATTAAAATTATTGTAAAAAATATTAACTCACAACTCAGTTATAAACTCCCATGAAAGAGTAGCGAAAGTTTATTTTTCAATGATTCATAAAAAGAACCTGCGCATAAGAGTCATTTGTTCATCAAAGGGTTTGCACTGGTTGTCCTGTGCGTTTTTGATTCACTAAAAATAACTGTTTTAAGAGAGTCATTTGTTTGTGAATCAGACTATACTGGTTGCTCTGTATGTTATTTGATTCACTAAAAAGAACTGGGTTTAAAGATTCATTTGTTTGTGAATCACACTAATCTGATTGCTCTGTATGTTACTGATTCACTAAAAAGAACTGGTTTAAGAGTAATTTTTGTGAATTGGACTACACTGGTTGTGCTCTATGTTATTGATTCACTAAAAAGAACTGGTTTAAAAGAGTCATTTGTTTGTGAATCAGACTATACTGATTGCTCCGTATGTTATTGCTTTACTAAAAAGAACTGGTTTAAAAGAGTCATTTGATTGTGAATTGGACTACACTGGTTGTGCTGTTTGTTATTGATTCACTAAAAAGAACTGGGTTTAAAGAATCATTTGATTGTGAATCACACTACATTGATTGCTCTGTATGTTACTGATTCACTAAAAAAACTGGTTTAAAGTCATTTTTGTGAATTGGACTACACTGGTTGTGCTTTATGTTGTTTATTGATTCACTAAAAATAACTGGGTTTAAAGAGTAATTTGTTTGTGAATCAGACTATACTGATTTTTCATTATGTTACTGATTCACTAAAAATAACTGGTTTAAAAGAGTCATTTGTTTGTAAATTGGACTACACTGGTTTTGCTCTCTGTTTTTAATTTACTAAAAAGAACTGGGTATAAAATAGTCATTTGTTAATTAATCAGACTACACCAGTGCTGCATGTTACTGTGTTCACCTCTTGTGGACATTCCACAAATTACATCTTTTGCAGATTTGGGATGATCTTGATGATCTTGGTAATTTAAGAATCAATATCGACATCATTCAAATGAAGATCACGATTAATCAGAAAATCAATATTTGTACCCAGCCTCAGTTAAATAAGTGAATAAGTCACACTAACACACTCTGGAATTACCCTGGACTACTCGATCGGCTCTCTACTTTGAGAGGACACCCAGGATATTGCCCTGCGCAGGACCCCAGGGGGCACCCTAACCCCCCGCCCCTGCCTACGCTGAGGGCCTTCAGGGAGGAGAGGTGAAGTTAAGGTGGCCCTGTGAGCCAGAGGTCCTGAAGATTCAGAAAAACGTAGGCACTTGGAAGATTTTGGGTGAAGAAGTGATGGAGATCTGAGTGCCAAAAGGTGCTGTAAAGCTAATGCTGTTCCAGGGCAGTGCGGTAATGATGAAACAACACACAAACATAATCAAACATGTGCTTGTGAACAGATAAACAGTGACCACACATGGTACAACTCATTCACTACATGCTAAACTGGAATGATTTCACTCTACACACTGTATCCTGAAAACAGTGCTCTCTAGCATATAATCAGAACAGCTGAAATTCACCTTTGGGCTTCCCTGTTGGATGACTTTTAGATGCATTCAACATGGCCTGCTTCTTCTGGACCTCTGTGATCGTAAAACCTGTTTGGACAAACAAAAACATTTATAAACTTCTAGATTATCATTCTTAATCAACTACGGAGAACTGACTGACACGAACATTAACAAACATTATATAACGCTGAACAGATCAGCGAATATGAAAACATACGTGCATATATAACATATATGATCAAATGGCATTGCTAACTGTTTGAAAGTACATTAGTGATAGTTGTCAGGGTTATTATTGTAAACCAAGATGAAGCACTAAAATAATTTACTGGAAATAAATAAAAAACAAAACAAAACTGAAATAAAAGTAAATTAAACAAAACAGTTATATTAAAAAAAAACTAACACAAATGACAAAAGCACATAACCAATTTTCTAAAAATTTAAATTAAAATGAAACCTAAAACATAAAATCTAATTCAAAATATTAATCGAATACAATACGAACAGTATATAAATAATATTAAAATAACACTGGTTGCCATTGCTAGGTGGTTGCTTACTGGCCAGGTTTTGTCCATTTTTGTTTATGAAGAACAAATGATGCATTACGAGTTGCAAAAAAATCTGAAAATAATCCATTTAAAGGGTTAGTTCACCCAGAAATGAAAATTATGTCATTAATTGCCCACCCTCATGTCGTTCCAACCCCGCAAGGCTTTCGTTCATCTTCAAAACACAAATTAAGATATTTGAATGAAATCTGAGAGCTTTCTGTCCCTCCGTTTGCCACTACCACTTTGACACTTCAAAAAGTTCATAAAGAGATCGTAACTAATCCATATGAATTGAGCGGTTTAGTCCAGATTTTCTGATAAACAAATAAACATTGATCAGCGGACATAAACATAAACTTCTGCTTGACGCACAAGAACAAACCTCTTGTGGAAGCTCAAACGTGCTGCGTAACGCAAGAATGAACCTCATTGGTTCTCGCACGTCAAGCGAACAAGTTTGAGCTTTCGTTTACCACAACTGATGTGTGAGTTGATGAATGTTTATATGTGAATAAAAGCCTAAATTCAATCTGTTCATCATATAAAGCGATCGTGTCTCTTCAGAATATTTGAACTAAACCGCTCGTTTCATATGGATTAGTTTTAAGATCTCTTTATGAACTTTTTGAAGCGTCAAAGTGTCAGTTGCATAGCTGTCAATGGAGGGACAGAAATCTATCAGATTTCATCAAATATCAGTGTAATGATAATGATGAATTATCAGTGTAATTTCATCAAATATCTTCATTTGTGTTCCGAAGATGAACAAAAGTCTTTTGGGTTTGGAACGACATGAGGGTGAGTAATTAATGACAGAATTTTCATTTTGGGGTGAACTAACCCTTTAAAGACTGTGGACAGTAAAACCAATGCTTTTCTTTCCACTTCCAAGAGCCTGACAGAAGTGCTGTTCACCTGTTTCGAGGTCGTGCTGGACCTGTTCCCGTTCATCTGCAAAGGCTCGCAGCCAGCGCTGCTTCTGCTCGGGTTTCTTGGCACACAGGAGGTGGACCTCCTCTCCCCCGGGAGAACACAATTTCAAGGCATTCTTCACACTCACGTTAAAGTCCTTATCCTTCCCATCCTCTACATCCACCACTTGCATCTGATCCATGTCAAACCGACCCTTGTAGTACAGGATGTCCCTCCGAAGCAGATCCTGGGGTGCCAATCAAGACAGTAACTACTTTAATACTGCTTGAGTGCCACTCACATACAAACCATCTGCCATAAACAATAGTGATTCTGCTCTCACTGGCCTGGCAAGTGACTGACCTTCTTACAGAAAACCAGTTGGTGGTCAAAGAGGAAGAACATTCGCTGCTGGCCTTTGGCCTGTGGCTGGGAGATCTTGGTCAGGTCTCCTGAAAAAATCAGATCAGAGCTCCTGCTCAAGATGTCGTCACCCTAATGAAGGGGAGAAAGAGCCTGTGAGACCACACACATATCTGGAGTAAATAAGTGTGTGAACTCTACACCCATGATGCTCCTGTAATTTACCTCCCAGTCCTCTATGGAGCTCTGCCACTGAGCGATTTTGTCAATATTCTCCAGACGCCTCTTCCTCTCATTGATCAGTCTGGCCACATTCTTCATTGCGTTTAAGGCAGCTTCCACATCCTTATAATCTCTGAAAAGCAAAAAATTTTGTATGGCTATAAAATGGCAATTAGTAAGATGTCAATCAAATCATTCAAAACACCGATTCAACAATTTGTCAATCCATTAGTGATCATGAACTTGTTAGTATGTATTTAAATTGCTACTTATATATATATATATATATTAACAAACATAATGTTCCTTTGTTCATTTGTGAACAATATTCATACAGTGAATATTTTTCATACAGTAAAATATACAAAGTTAATTATTTTTGTATTGTTTTATACAGTGAAAAATATGCCTTGATTATTTATAACTACATTTTTGCTGTTGATGAATGTTTATATGTGCTGTTTATATTTGCTGTGCCTGTGTGTGTGTGTGTGTGTGTGTGTGTGTGTGTGTGTGTGTGTGTGTGTGTGTGGTCCAGGTATACCCTACATTATGGGGACAAAATGCTCAGTGATGTTTTTTGAAAATGTAAAAATGCAGAAAGTCTTCTTTGATGGGTAGGTTTAGGGGTAGGGTTAGTGTAAGAGGATATAATTTACAGTTTGTACAATATAAAAATCATTACGTCTATGGAAAGTCCCCATAAAACATGAAAACGCAATATGTGTGTGTGTGTGTGTTTCAAGTCTTATGCTCATTAAGGCTGCATTTGTTTGATCAAAAATACAGTAAAAACAGTAAACAGTAATAATGTGAAATTACTACAATTATTACAATCACGATTAATAGAAAGTTCAAAAGATCAGCATTTATTTGAAAGAGAAACATTTTGTAATATTATAAAATATCTTTACTATCACTTTTGTCACATAATATGTCAATGAAGTGTGGGGAAAAACGTTTTATTTCTTAATTATTTCTTAATTATTACAGATATTACATTATTACAATTTCCATGTGTATATTTGCCATACAATTTGATGCAGTTTGTCACGAGTGAAATGTGTGAAAGGCACTTCAGAACAAATCTGGCTGTGTTTACGCTTGGCATTAACATGCGATTACCGTGATCCGATCAAGCAGATCGCATCATCAGCCAATCAGGACATGGCACATTTACACTTGCCAACAATAAAGTGGCTGCTGTATCTGGATAACTGATCGGATCTCTCTTTCTTGCGCAATATTTAAAATAAGTCTGTAATGGAAAAATGGCCCTGGTGCAAAGTTGACCTGAAGTGGCTGTTAAAAACAGTTTTCAATCGCAGGGCTATGCATTTCAAATCTCCTAAAACGAGGTGGAGGAGGTTGCAAATAATAATGCATTGCATAGATGCTGCGATCAAAATGGCAAAAAGAGACATATGGGTCTGAAATGATTGCCAGATCATTTTGGAAAATTGCACAACTTTTATTGTCTGTTAATATATGGTTGTGCAACTTTCAGGTGCAAAAGAAAACTTTTATCTATATATGGATTCTACTCCACCCCTCGATTGTCTCGATTTCACAGCGATTCCTGTGATGTTGTGACGTCAACCTGTTAATGGCTATACGATGGCTAGATTGAGTTTACATTACACTGAGATCCGATCACAATGCGTCCTCGACTACCACTGTACCAGGAAACACAGATCAGATTACATTCCGATCACAAACACGTTTACACTTGTCTTTTTAGTGTACGTAGACTAGCTCCATTAGCTCTATTACTGCTCTATTACTGAATATTTTCAAAATGCTGGAAAAAACCCCAGCAATGTACCTGTGCTGTGGGTTGGTGTACTTCAGCAGTTCAGCCAGCTGCAGAGGGTACTTGCAGATCTTCTGAACAGGAGTAAGCAGGAATCCATCCAACGAAATGTCAATCATCTTCTGGAGCAGGCGACAGGCCTCAAAGAAGAACACGTACTTCTTGATCTTCATCAGTTTGGAGAGCTGAACACAGGCATTGGGGTGGTTGTTGCAATACTCAGAGTAGATCTGGAAGTTTGTTTGCTGGATGGAAACAGAAGCGAAGAGAACCAAATAAAAATCCAAACATTAAACTGTATCCTACATCAACCCCTATATTGCAGTCAGCTTACGTGTTCTAAGAAGCAGGAGCCAATCTCGCTGAGGTGAGGATGGTCTTTGTTAAATTTCTTCTCCAAGGCTTTGAGGAACTTCTTCTGGAAGCGGTAGAGCTCATCGATGTTGCCAAAGATAGTGCGCAGTTGCTCCTCGGTAAACATGTCTGTCCGCTTTCGACACTGTTTTATATAGCCCTGGAAGCCACGGTAAATATGGCAAAGGTTTAATGCTATAGCAATGCTATAACTGGATTACGGAACAGCTTTACTCTGATTTGAATCAGGTCATTCTCTCAGCATGTAAACAAAGTGCAAGTGTCACTATAGACACTGTAATAAGATCTACATATTGAGGTAGAACCGATCGATCAGAGCCATGTGGAAAACTGACCTCACAGATGTCCTTCAGGTGTTTGATGTAATCCCTCTCTGTGCTCATGATCTCATTGATGACGTTGGCTCTCATCTGCTCTTTGCAGGGCAGGCCAGGCCCTAAGGGGCCCCCCATGCTGGCCCCACCCCCCTCTGAGGCCCCGTCCAGATGGGCTAAGTATTCCTCCATGGGCTCATCTTGGTTCACCCGTAACTACCAATAACAATGGTTATAGGTTAGTGCACAATGTTGAATTATGACACAATGGTGTATTCTCTGCTGATTAAATGTTCACAGTGCAGTTCCTTTTATCCATGCCCTTGGCAAAAAGAACAGCAGTGCATTGACGACCCCTCGATGTACAGTAGCTTAATGTAATAGTGATGGCGTAATGTGACAGTAATCAAATTTTTTTTATGAGCGGGAAGTCTGCTTTCTTTTACCCGAACGAAGCTGGCGGGGAACCAGCCCTCGCTGTCCAACACCCGGCCCCACCACCACTCCTTGTTTGTGGCGTCCACTACTTCGATGACGTCTCCAGCTTTGAAGCCCAGCTCCTGGTCGTCCATGGTGACGTGGTCCCATAGAGCCTCCGCGCACACACTGCCATCACTGATCAGCTATTGAGAAACACAAGATGAAGGCAAAACTAAATAATTAAATATATATTAGAGGAGGAGCTACAGAGATCTTCAACATGTGTGTGGATGAAAATGTCAACAGCCTCTACTCAAGGTTTCATTTGAAAGGCTTCTCTTACTCTTTTCTGTGCAATACACACTGTACAACAACACACAGTTTTGCATTAGGGTTGGGCGATGTATTGAATATTCACACTATATATCTGGTAGATTTTGCTGGTGTTATAAAAATATGCAACACGGCATGGTCGTAGCCAGCTATGAGGTCACGAGGTCCAGACCTCTGTATTTTTCCGAGGTGTATATAATGAAGGTTGTGAAATAATTGCGTATTATAGTATTAACTTTACTTTAGTGCTGCAAGGATATTGCACAGCACCAAGATCTTCTCATCTGAGCTGCCTCAGCGGTCTGTCTGACAATATATTTGAGATGACCAATCAAATCAAAGTAGGCGGGCTTTATGTTCACAGAAGCTGCTGAGCTTGAATTCAACAGTCATAAAGTGCGAGATAAGAAGTAGCAGCTAAACTAAACATTTCATATTTGACAGCTGTTTTAAGATAGAAATGTTAAACGACCGTCAAAAATAATCTGGCAAACTAATAAACTTTTGTCTAATTTCTCCATTTCATGTGATTCATGTAATGTAATAATTAGTACTGTCAATGTGAGGGGACAAGAAACATTAACAAAGCTGTTTTCATCATATTAGGCATAACTAAGATTAATAATGAATGTGTACACATTGTGAATGAATTTATTAGACTTTAATTACCTAGCTTTCCTGGTACCCTTCAGTGAAATTAACGTGTCTAAGAAAATGACTCATAAAACATAAATATAAGTTTACCCTATGTTTAGACGAAAATGTAAAGACTATATCAGTCAAAGCTCAGCTTTAGGAGGGGAAGAGACTGGGCAAGACAAAAACAAAGAGAAAAAGAGAAAAAAAAAAGAGAAAATGGAAATGAGGAGAGACAAATAATCTACTGCCCACTGACATGGTTTTAAAGCTATTGTTATCCAATTTTTTGGCCTTCAAAAAACTTAAAATGCACGTACGTAGATCATAGAATTAAAAATTTTCTCAGGGATGCATGCCCCCAAACCTACCTACATTTTTGGACCTCTGTGATTATAAAACCCTGGCTATGGCCCTGACTGTGAATAATGTGAGGATTTTAATACAAATTTTATTTTATGTTTTGTATGACATTTTTAATAGTCTCTCATTTAAACTTTAGCAAAATGCCATTAATGTATGTAAGTTCAGTCAGTTCAATCTTTCTATGCATCATTTCAAAACTCGACAATATACACTCACCAATTTTCATACTGAGTGCATGACAAATAGGTAACACTTTATTTTGATGGTCCCTTTTGAACATTCTGTTGACTTTGCAACTATATGTCAACTAACCATCATTAGATTATTAGTAGACTGTCTACTTAATTTAACTCTTTATTGTGATGACAGACATTCTACTGACTATAAGTAACTTTGCAAGTACGTGTCAACTTATTCTAACCCTAACCCTACCAATCTACTAATACTCTATTAACACTCTAATGAGAGTTAGTAGAAATGTAGGTGAAACGTTACTTATAGTCAACAGAATGTGTTAAAGGGACCATCAAAATAAAGTGAAACCGACAAATGTAGTTAAATATTACTATTTATTACTTTTATATATTTGTTCAAATAAATGAAATTAATTGTTCTTCCTTGTATTGCAGTGTTTATTGATTCTCTTAAATTTCTTGTTTTAAGTTTACTTAAATTTAAAGTTTTTATAATGTTTTAATGTTCTGTAATTTTTAATATATGATAAATAAAAACAATCTGATAATTTGCAATTTAGGCATGGATTTCAAATATACTGTAATGTTGAATGACTATAATTACAAATTTTATCCCTAGAAATAAAATTGCACATTAATTTGGAGATTCAATGTGAAAATACACTATGCCAAAAGTATTGGGACACCCCTCCAAATCATTGAATTCAGGCGTTCCAATCACTTCCATGGCCACAGGTGTATAAAATCAAGCACCTAGGCATGCAGACTGCTTCTACAAACATTTGTGAAAGAGTGGGCCGCTCTCAGGAGCTCAGTGAATTCAAGCGTGGTACCGTAATAGGTTGCCACCTGTGCAATAAATCCATTCGTGAAATTTCCTCACTACTAAATATTCCACGGTCAACTGTTAGTGGTATTATAACAAAGTGGAAGCAATTGGGAACAACAGCAACTCAGCCACGAAGTGGAAGGCCACGTAAAATCACAGAGCAGGGTCAGCGCATGCTGAGGCGCACAGAAGTCGCCAACTTTCTGCAGAGTCAATACAGACCTCCAAACTTCGTGTGGCCTTCATATTAGCTCAAGAACAGTGCGTAGAGAGCTTCATGGAATGGGTTTCCATGGCCGAGCAGCTGCATCCAAGCCTTACATCACCAAGTGCAATGCAAAGCGTCGGATGCAGCGGTGTAAAGCACGACGCCACTGGACTTTAGAGCATGGAGACGTGTTCTCTGGAGTGACGAATCATGCTCTGTCTGGCAATCCGATGGACGAGTCTGGGTTAGACGGTTGCCAGGAGAAAGGTACTCGCCTGACTGCATTGTGCCAAATGTGTAAAGTTTGGTGGAGGGGGGGATTATGGTGTGGGGTTGTTTTTCAGGGGTTGGGCTTAGCCCCTTAGTTCCAGTGAAAGGAACTCTTAATGCTTCAGCGAGTTTGGTGTGGAGGAACTTGACTGGCCTGCAGAGTCCTGACCTCAACCCAATAGAACACCTTTGGGATGAATTAGAGCGGGGACTGCGAGCCAGGCCTTCTCGTCCAACATTAATGCCTGACCTCACAAATGCGCTTCTAGAAGAATGGTCAGAAATTCCCATAAACACACTCCTAAACCTTGTGGAAAGCTTTCCCAGAAGAGTTGAAGCTGTTATAGCTGCAAAGGGTGGGCCAACTCCATATTAAACCCTACGGATTAAGAATGGGATGTCATTAAAGTTCATGTGCATGTAAAGGCAGGCGTCCCAAAACTTTTGGCAATATAGTGTATATTTACCATTACACAATATAATGTGATGTGTGATTAATCTGGATTAATTATTTAGTTGTTTTTTTACTGATTGACAACCCCTGTACATACATATACACAATATTCTAACATCTTGATATTTAGAAAAAGGTGAATTGTTTTGCCTTACTATGCCAAAAAAAAAAACAAAAAAAAAAAACACTGTGCAACAATACAGAGCATTCAATTTCACTGTCTGTTCCAGCATCTCAGTGGCATAGTGTGTTATCATACAACGATACACAACCCTTCATTCTGTGCACTTAACCAAAACCAAACTGCAATGTATCATTTGAGGAAGCATTGCCAAATTAAACATTTTCTGTCTGCTGTCTGCTTTTTCCCTGAGTGGTCATTTTGTGTTTCCGCTTTTTACTTGCAAGGATTGGTTTGGCAAAGAAAACAAAAAGTGGGGTGATATATTGCCACACTGTTCAGCTTGACTATAGAGAAAATTAAGTGAAATCCTGGCAAGCTTAACAGCCTCCATCAAACCATCTCTACGGCGCGGCTAAACGTGATCTATCGGTCCTGATGTAATCATCACACTTCGTTCTCTGTCCACACTTTGCGTTCACAGGCAGCGTCGATGGACTCGAAGGCTGAATAGTGAATATACACCCCCTGAATCCAGAGCCCTGCATTCTCATCACCAGAGCTGTGCCTATGTACCCTGTTGCCTAGCGACACACCCACATACTTTCCCATGTGCCTCCTCTTCACAGCCTGTGAGTTACAGCTTCTTGGTTTGTTCGAAGACCCTATCAGAAAAATCACTGGAGCATAATATTGTGCAAACATTTAATAAAAAGTCATTCAAATATGCTGATCATGAGCGAATAAGGTTTTTAAAACTAGCATGACAGTTATAGTATTCAAATGTTTCCACTATCAGAGTAAATACAGAAAATGTTTTGCTGACCCAAACTATGCCAAGTGCATTGGCCAGTATTACAATTTGTTTCCTTCTGGGTATTTATTCCTCACCTAGACGCCATGCTGCAACCCCAGCATAACCGTGTCAAGCTCACCAGTGTGACCTCTTTCTCCACAGAGTCCTGCTCACCAGCAAAAGGATTGTGCAGATCCCTCTGGGACAAATAAAAAACGCCTCACATGGGCCAAAAACACAAAGGAGCCATCACAACGTTTATTGTGCTCGAGGCACAAGCTGGCAGTTACACAACAAATCAAGCACAGTCATTCAAAGTTTCCCACACATAAACACCCAAACATACTCACAAAAGCCTACAAAACGTCTGAAGATGCCCTCAGATGACTTGAAATCAAAGACTGACCCCTAGAAGCCACTCAAGAGTGGTTACGGGCTGGTAAATAATTAACACAGTGCCATCTCAGCACATTACTTCTGGTTGAATGCCGCCAACCTCACACCCATTCTGGTTACCTGCACTGTGATGTCTGCATCCTGAAAACCCATCCACGAGTGAGCGAGAGGGACCAACTTTCCCTCCTCCTCCTCGCGGTCGTCTTCCTCTCCACCCCTCCCCTCGCTGTTTCTTCTCACTGCGGCTGCGCCCTACTGGAAGGCCAGCAGGAACATCAGCACTACGTTGATGATGACCAGCAACATCATGATGACGAACACCACCACCTTCTGGGCCTCCGGGCTGAGGTTGCAGCGCAACAGGAAGTGACTCAGGCCCTGCCGAGACGCCGTTCGCTGGCCTCCACGAGCCATGGCGCCGGAAGCCCCCTCGCCTAGAGGTCTGCGTGCGGATGCTCGACAGCACACTGTTTGTCGGCCGGATCCGCTCTGTGTTCTCTGTGAAGAGTGAGGGGGAGGGGGAAGAGCCTCCACGTCCACAGTTACCTGCTCACTTCCTTTCCGTTCCCTTCTCGCTCTTTCTCTCTTTTTCTCGCGTGCGCGCAATCTTCCTCCTCCTCGTCCGTTGCTCCCCTCGATTCTTTCCCCGTGCGCTGCTGATGTCAGGAGCAGGGGTGGATGTGTCTCTCCTCCTCCATGTATTCTTCTCCGTCTATGCTTTTTTCTGTCCCTTCCTGCCTGCTTTTCTCCTTCTGTCCTCCTTTCGCTGCCTCCCCCACGTTCTCGTCCTCCTGCTCTGCTTGAACACACAGCCGTGTTAATTTCCCTGGATCTGATTAAAGCACTTGAAATCCCTTCTCATTTCACCGTCTCTTTTGCAAAACGCAAACCTGAGGGGTGGAAATGGTTGCTGCATCTGTGTTTAGCGGCACTAGCAAAAACCATCCATCCATCTCCCTGAATTGACTTCTGTTTTTGCTCCGGATTTTTTTCCTCTCATCCTTCCCAGCCAATCGGCTGCCGGTGCTGTGAAGCGTATCCAGGATACCAGAGTAGCGGAGGCCGGATTTAGCGGCAGCAGGAGGGAGGCGACGATGGGGGGAGGGATGCGAGAGAATGCAGCACAATGCATCCTTTCTACCCTGGCGTGTCTCCATTGGCCGAGCCGACTGCCCGTCAGTCGCACTTTCCGTCTAATAGCAAGCACGTCCTGCTCGTCTTCTCAAGGCAGTGCTAGTGCTGCTGGAGATATTAATTAAAGGCTGCATGAGGTGCCAAACACCTCTTGAGCTTTCATTTCCTGACACGGGCTGGTGTCGGCGAGGTAGGATTAACACAGTCATCCCCACTCGTCTCGTTCCCGTGCATCAATTTTTGCACAGCTAATGGGATTAGTGAAGGACTCTGATTCCACCAACCTTCTGTTCTATCTCTCTCTCTCTCTCTCTCGGCCGCAGAGCCCCATCCCCACTGTCACAGTGTCACACAGCACGATGCTTCCTTTTAAATCAGCAGCTGTGTCTTTCTGACACACGCACAAGCAAAACAATCACTCACTCTCTCCAACACTGAAACAAAACGTTCTCTCCAACACACTGGAAATGAACACTAAAAACTATACTTTTACATTTTCAGAAAAAAAATGAGAGTTGTGCTTGCCTATGTAAATCGTTGTTGCTAGGTCACTGTGGTTGGTTGCCAGGTTGCTGCTATGCAGTAGCTAAGGTGTTCTAAATGGTTTTTAATGTATTGCTATAGGGTTGCTAAAATGTTCTGGGTGGCTGCACTGCAAAACGGCTAACAATCAGTATTTTTGACTTGTTTTCTAGTAAAACTATTCTCAAATATCATTGCAACAATAAAAATTACATTAGAAGTGCAAAATAAGATTATTTTGCAAGAAAATACATTTCCAATCTTACAGTAGCCTGCATTTAGGCTAAATGCAAATGTGGATGGAATAGCCTACTAGAGATCAAAACTGTATTTTGTATCCACCATTTAAAATTACATTTTAAAATACACTGATCAGCCACAACATTAAAACCACCTGCGTAGGCAACACCTTCATCTCTTGTTTATGAACTATTCCTGAACAATTTTCGTAGTGTGACAGTTTTTTGTTGTTGTTGTTTTGAACATTGTAAAGTATGTTCATGCTTTTTAATCAAATGTGTTATATGTTCATGTATTATAGACAACAAATAAAGTTTTGCTTTAAATGTGAAATGTAAATTTATTTTCTTGGTTTGGAATATATAATTAGGGCAAAATATATTTTTAAATGCTTTAAAATATATATATTTATATTTTTAAAATAGATTTTCTAAAACATACAAAAAAATGCAAAGAAATGTATTAGTAGAAAATATATTTACATTAATATATTTGAAATATGTATACCAAATGTATATTTTGGCAATTTTTTTTAAATATGTTGAATATATATCTTTTTTTAATTATTATTTTTATTTATTTATTTATTTATTTATTTTTTGCTGTATGGGCTGCCTTAGCTCCCTAGTAAAACAATGACACTTTATTTTTGCCTGTTTATTCATTACTGGATTCTTTACCAGGACAGAAGGGCTAAAACAAAAACAACAGCATCAGCACAGGGCTTCTGTGCAGCTCAGTGCACATCAAGCTCCCAAAGGCCTGGCCGTTGATTAGATTTTTCTGCTGCTTCTAACTAAAATGCTGAATGGAGTTACTGAGCGGCATTTTATAATGATACCAAACAGTCATATATCAAACTCTGACACTCTGCATATTCTCTGAAATTCTTTGTAGATAACAGCATCTTCCTACAACACGAATTCATCCTCAGTCATGCTGAAGATGATGGGAGAAGGAAAGTGGCAGCAGGTCATTCTGCTGGTCTCAGGCCTCAGGAGAGGGACAGATGGGTAGTAGACTATTCAGTTACAGTGACTGAATTTCAACATGTATAAACACTAAATCACAGCTACATCTTAAACTAAAGTGGTGCCTTGAAAGCTTGTCTGAAACCAGTTATCTTCATACAAAAACACGTTCTGTTTCGGCGTTGTAAGTCCTTGGGTTTCAAGGGAATTGAAAGGGTTGGAAGGAACATGCTTCTATGAGTAAAATTTGGGAAAGTAAATGTCCTGCCATTAACATAGAAACAGAACCACGATCTGTGAACACAAACAAACAGTAACACACAGTATGTCGTACCTCATTTATGGCCAGCTGCTCTCCTCCTCCTCCTGGGTGTCCAAATCGGTTGGAGGAGCTGCGAAACTCATTGTACAGGTCATCTTCACTCCCCACCTCATCCGCAAGACCAGACTTATCCTGCGGCCCATCAGTTATCACCAACGCTGGAAAGCAAAGCACAAATCTGTTTCAATTCGGCAACATTTGTGGTCTAGCAGCTCAAACACTGATTCAACATAGTCTTGGGATAATATTGTATTTGTTAATATGACATTGAAAGTATTTAAAAGATACAAAAAGGCTTAGCCATACTCAATTCTGATCACAATAAATAAAATTAGGTCATTTTGCATTTAAACACTTAGGTAGTTTATGATATATTTACAGCATATAAGTTCAATAAGTAATTTTTGTTTATGTTCAGATGGGAAATATGACAGTGGTCTTGGACTTAATTAATGACCTATGACTAAACAACCAAAAATCTTAAAACAGTATTTTATTGCACAAGAATTTGATCTGTGATCTCAAAATGGAGTATGTGGCCCACTCTATGTGGAATAAAATGGCTTTTTCTGGGGGTTTTCAAACTGGTGTCAAGAGACTTGAAGGAAGCCACAAGGGGGTGCTAGGGAAGTTCATGAAAAAAAATAATAAATCAAAAAAGGATAACATACAGAATTTTTCATTCTGCATTTTGCAAGACAATAAAATATTTAACAAACAAGCTATAAATAAATAAAATGTACAGAATTTACAGAATTTGTTCTAAAAACTGGTTAAATTATTTATTTGTACTCTAATAATGGGTAGAAAAAAATAAACAGTCAACTTAACACATGGTAAATATTTTGCAAATATTTTTGGGAAATATTTTGCTTTAGCACCATGACAATATAAAAGGCAATTATTTCATTTAAACAGTGTCTCTTTATAATACCACACATATAAAAAGCATTTTAATGAAAAGGGTCCCTTGAAGGCTATCATCATATTTAGAGCATCAAGAACAGTTTTAGGACCCTGATATGACACTATATATACACTATTCATTACTTCAAGAGCAAAACTTTTCATATTATTAGAATGCAGATGTATATTTTAGATTTAGCATGTAACTGATCTCACAGTAAAGAGATGACAAGATTTACATTTTTACCATAGGGAGCCTGAAGTTACACAACCGTTTTCCCAGCCAGAAAATGTAATGACCTCCACTTGTACGGTCACACTTGATAAGAGGATTAATTCACTAATTAGCAGTTGGAATATTTAATTAGCTGAATCTCATTAACAGTTGGCTAATACATACTGAGAGAATGTGGCTCACACACCACATTGATCAAGCTTGAAACAGCCAAACCTGTGGCATGCATTGCACACTAGGGGGCCGCTCACACAGAATGCAGTTTTGCATTCCACTGCACCAGTTTCCGTTGTTTTTCTATGTAAGCATACAATAGAAGGACATATTTGAGTGTTTCAAGCATGATATGACGTTCTAAAAACATAGTGCTCAAGTAAAAAAAAAGTTCAATTATGAAAAGCGTGTCTCTAGACCTCTCGTTCTTTGTCATTCCACTACCAAGGATTTCACATTTTTAAACACAGAAACACATTCTGAGTGAACGGCCCCCTAAGGTGTTCACACAAACACCTGACCTAAAATCCTTTGTCCCATTATAAATGCTTTATGGTCAATCTAGATTAGTGTGTCTTTTGTAGGATACAGTAGCTTTAAGCTAAATATGAACCATCCAAATCCCAGTACAATCAAAAACAATTCAATTCAATGAATGTCAAAGGAAAAACAATAATGTAGAGCAACAGAAAAGTCTCATGCAAGATATGACTAATTAATAAAAAAGAACTGTTTTATGGCAGCTGCTGATTCACTTTGCTAAAAATTACTTTAGAAAGTGACCAAAGCACATGTCATTATAACTGAAACAAGTCTAGCATCAAAACAAAGCTTTCTTAACAAACCAATGGTTTTCAGATTGTTAGCAGACACTTAAGGGGACCATAACAACAAGCTTGTAGCTAACTTTCACTTTTGAGCCAACAGTCTGACCAAAATGCTCCAGTAAAACTCTTTTCGAATCCACAGTGGTGCATTATTGTGCCCTTTCATGTGTTTGGTGTTTTTAAAGCACTGGAAACATTCCTGCTGCCAGAGCTGGCTGGTTTCTCCACAGGCAGGACTGCTATTATTTATTAGTGTGCAGTAAACCAGTGAGGAAGAGTAGAGTTGGCCGCCACAAGAAGCTCTCTTCCTGTCTCATTCATAATGAATGGATTGGAGAGAATGGAGGTTAGACTTAAATTTACACCTCCAGATAGATCCATTGTTCTGGCAATGCAGTGAGGGGACTGTCCGTGAAATTGAGGTAAATGAGAATACTGCTTTAAATCGTGAAGATGTAATTGAGAACGTAATCTGCATTGAAACTCTGGCAAGAGTGGCTTCACGTCAAAATTCAACAGCTGAAATGGATCCTTGGGGGAAAACGGCCCTAAAACACAGAAGATTTGCTGTCATTTACAAGAAAAGCTGTACGTGTGAAAATTAATTTGGTAATCCTGTCATGCTCTTCTATGTAGGTTAATTGTTGAGCCAGTGGATTGATTAGGGAGATGGACAAGTGAATGAAATCGTCCTGATTTGTTTATCGGCCGTTAAGTGTGGCTCAAAGCATATGAGAGAGCACATGTCAGCAGAGTTCAGCATTTCCAGGGCCACATGTGCTGATGATATCAAATATAGTTCACTCAGAGCCCAGAGTCAGACAGTCACAGTGGGGTAACCCAAACAATCCTGTCTAGGACAGCCCCGTAACTGAGTTCATGTGCAACCGGGCTGTTTTCTTTGTAATGTTGCCTGATTTAAAGCAGGACAGGCTTTGGGGTTTATTTTTTAGCTTTTTTTGTGGCACAGATCTGAATGAAGTATTGGATGGAGAATCAGTAAGGAAACTCAGAGTCTGATGTACTGCTTTAACATGATTTTTCTCTGAAAATCCAATTTTTGCATCTTTGTTGCTACAGTGGGGAGAACAAGTATTTGATACACTGCCGATTTTGCAGGTTTTCCTACTTACAAAGCATGTAGAGTTCTGTAATTTTTATCATAGGTACACTTCAACTGTGAGAGACGGAATCTAAAACAAAAATCCAGAAAATCACATTGTATGATTTTGAAATAATTTGCATTTTATTGCATGACATAAGTATTTGATCACCTACCAACCAGTAAGAATTCCGGCTCTCACAGACCTGTTAGTTTTTCTTTAAGAAGCCCTCCTGTTCTCCACTCATTACCTGTATTAACTGCTCCTGTTTGAACTCGTTACCTGTATAAAAGACACCTGTCCACACACTCAATCAAACAGACTCCAACCTCTCCACAATGGCCAAGACCAGAGAGCTGTGTAAGGACATCAGGGATAAAATTGTAGAACTGGGATGGCATGGGCTACAGGACAATAGGCAAGCAGCTTGGTGAGAAGGCAACAACTGTTGGCGCAATTATTAGAAAATGGAAGAAGTTCAAGATGACGGTCAATCTCCCTCGGTCTGGGGCACCATGCAAGATCTCACCTCGTGGGGTATCAATGATCATGAGGAAGGTGAGGGATCATCCCAGAACTACACGGCAGGACCTGGTCAATGACCTGAAGAGAGCTGGGACCACAGTCTCAAAGAAAACCATTAGTAACACACTACGCCGTCATGGATTAAAATCCTGCAGCGCACGCAAGGTCAACCTTCTCAAGCCAGCGCATGTCCAGGCCCGTCTGAAGTTTGCCAATGACCATCTGGATGATCCAGCGGAGGAATGGGAGAAGGTCATGTAGTCTGATGAGACAAAATTAGAGCTTTTTGGTCTAAACTCCACTCGCCGTGTTTGGAGGAAGAAGAAGGATGAATACAACCCCAAGAACACGATCCCAACCGTGAAGCATGGAGGTGGAAACATCATTCTTTGGGGATGCTTTTCTGCAAAGGGGACAGGATGACTGCACCGTATTGAGGGGAGGATGGATGGGGCCATGTATCGCGAGATCTTGGCCAACAACCTCCTTCCCTCAGTAAGATGGGTCGTGGCTGGGTCTTCCAGCATGACAACGACCCGAAACACAGCCAGGGCAACTAAGGAGTGGCTCCGTAAGAAGCATCTCAAGGTCCTGGAGTGGCCTAGCCAGTCTCCAGACCTGAACCCAATAGAAAATCTTTGGAGGGAGCTGAAAGTCCGTATTGCCCGGCAACAGCCCCGAAACCTGAAGGATCTGGAGAAGGTCTGTATGGAGGAGTGGGCCAAAATCCCTGCTGCAGTGTGTGCAAACCTGGTCAAGAACTACAGGAAACGTATGATCTCTGTAATTGCAAACAAAGGTTTCTGTACCAAATATTAAGTTCTGCTTTTCTGATGTATCAAATACTTATGTCATGCAATAAAATGCAAATTAATTATTTAAAAATCATACAATGTGATTTTCTGGATTTTTGTTTTAGATTCCGTCACTCACAGTTGAAGTGTACCTATGATAAAAATTACAGACTTCTACATGCTTTGTAAGTGGGCAAACCTGCAAAATCGGCAGTGTATCAAATACTTGTTCTCCCCACTGTATGTCAGCATAATGCCTGAAACTTTAAAATGATTATTTAAACAGCTTTACAGTTCAAATAATATACATATTTTAACAGAAGTGTTTATATACTGTAAGTGCTTTTAAAAAAATGTAAGTATAACTTTGCAAGTGTCTCATTGTGAAATTGATTTGTGCCTTTTTAATGAATACAAAATACATATAAGTTTTTGTGTGTTAATCAACATTATGCTATAAATGCTGTCGATTGAGCCTAACTTGTTATGAACCTGGAATAATCCTATAATAAAAACTACCCTTTGAGTATAAAAATAATCTCTAGTATCTAGTCTAGAATCAAACCCTGAAGAGATGTGAACATCCATCCAAGTGTGTTAACTCATGCATGTTTTAACCAGTTTACCATGTTAGGGTCCCATGCATGAACACACACACACATATATAGCCTATATCTTTATATGTGATTCATGATCTGCTGATAATTTAAGAAGTTGACCATACAGGCAGGACTGTGAATGCGCACTGACCTGCTTCCTTATAAGTCCACATCCTCAGATAAAGTCACCCGACCGCACAAATTCACCTTTGAGCCATGCAGGCGAAGACTTCCACTCAGCCTAATCCATGTGCACTTTAAAGATTAAGGCCTAGTTCTAAAATGACACTAACTTGCATTATAACACTCATCAAAATCTACAAAGTACATTGGTAAGCACAGAGCATTTAAGAATGAAGACAAACGACTGAGAGGAGATTAAACAAAAACGTAGTCCCTTCACCTCAGACAGAGGTCACATCATCATTTTTTAAATGGAATTTTAATTAACAATTTAACAATGGAATTTCATTCTTCCCTGGTTTCCCTTTTAGTCAGATTTTAAAAGGGAGCAAGTTTATGCCATTCATATGCTATCTAAAAGCCTTAGCTTAGTCTATGTGCTTATGCGCAGCAAAGTGAACGCCACTTGCATCTACATGAAGGTGGCTTTTAAACAGACTTTCGAGCCATTCATTTGCAGTTCTGATTGCACTCACTCTGCACAATTACACTGCACGCTCACTCTCCCACTGTGCCATCCTCTACATATGTTTTGTTGAACTAATGACTTGTCATCGGCTAAAGCATACGCATGTTACTTTACTTCCTGAACAAGTGCGGACCCGAGTTTGAGTTGCTTTCATATTCACACGAATCGCGCCACAGTTCCAGTCCAGTGCAACCGAACTCAGACCACCTCCTAGCAGGAAGTCTTGGGTTTGGTACCCCGGTGCACTCCCTATTTCAAATAAATGCTGGTCTATGTATCAAAGAATTCTGAAATATTAGAATGATTTCTGAAGGATCATGTGACACTGAAGACTGGAGAAAATGGCTGCTGAAAATTCAGCTTTGTAATCACAGTATTAAATTACACTTTAAAATATAATAAAAACAGTTATTTTAAATTGTAATAATATTTCATATAATATTACTGTTTTTCAGTGTATTATATCAAATAAGTGCATACCTGTATTTTATCAAATAAATGTAACCTTGGCTAGCATAAGAGACTTCTTTTAAAAACATTTAACTTACCAACCCTAAACTTTTAAATGGTAAAAAAAATATTAAATTATGCTATTTTCTTGTTTATTAAGTCACACATACTTTTATAGAGTTTAATAATTATCCACTAAGTGTGGGATTATTCAACTGAAAAAACAAGTTTTTCTATCTGTAATTGACTTAATACCTGAATTTAAAGAAAAGTTTTGCTCTTACAATAATGCTATGTTCACACTGTCAGTCCAAATCCAGTTAATTGTGTATCCGATTGGAATCTGATCTCAAATGATTGATTGTCCACACTGTGCATCATAATAACTTTTGGATGTTCGGTAAGTTCCGTCTCAAAATAGGCAATACGTCATAAAAGAAGACCAATCAGGTTGTGAACATTTTTTTTGGTCCAGACCAAACGAACCAAGCGAACCGAACTACAAGTGTGAACACACCCCAAAACGTTTTGAGCTTGTCCAATTTCGACCACTTCCAGAGGTAGCCGAAAACGCATTCGAACGGATTGCTTTCGCAGTGTAAACGCTCATGTGGCCGAATGTGTTTGAACAGTCGCAAAAGACCGCATACTCTCCGCCTACTGACTTAAAGCGCGCTAGCCAGACGGGATTTAAACTTTGTCGGCCGAAGACCCAAGTTTGGTTTGAAGACGAAAAAAACATTTCAAGCACAATGTACTCTCACCATTCCTGATTTCTAACCCACAGAGACGGATTAAAACACCAGGATCGACCAAAATACCTTAATACCAGGTGTAAACAGGGCCTTATTTACAACATAACAATGAGTCTTATGAGGCATCGGCAGAAACGTAGCAGGTTGGTATGTGTGGCTTTATTCCATGCTGTCGTTGTCTCCGCTGGTTTCAAAACATATTTCCTATAACAATGTCTGATGTTTACGTTTTATGTGGCGTGAGAAAGTCACAAACCACACAAAATCCAAACAGAGCAGTCAGACTGAAACGGATTTCCAGAAATGAATAGGAATTCAAACCACATGAATGTACTTCGAAACGGATTAGTAAAAATCTCATTTCATGTGATTTTTTTGCCGTTCACATTTGCTAAATCTGATCGTATTTCAATCGGATATGCACAAAAATTGGAAAAAAGCAGCAGATGTGGAGTAGTTAATGATTTTATCGGTTAAAAGGATGCTCATGATTCTTTGTGGCCAGGGCCCGAAGTCTACATCGGGCCTTCACAACGAAGTTACCCAACAATCTATGTGGCATTACATCATCAAAATGTGGATTCAGAGAAGGTCAACGAAGGGCTGAGGGTATGATTTGGGATAGGGCTAATGTAGAATGTACTTAGAGTGATTTGAAATGTCTTTTACTCACCCTCATATCGTCCCAAACCTGTATGACTGAATAAAATAAAATAAAATAAAATAAAATATTAGATGAAAACCTTAAGAAATGTTGCCTTGGCAACAAACTGAAATAAAATAAGTTTATGTTTAAGAATTAAAAGTACTAAAATTAAAATTAAAAAAAAATTAAGCTAAATAGAAATATTTAAAAAATAATAATAATAAAAATGATAAGCACATAACAAAATTACTAAAGCTTAAAACTAAAATTATAAAAATAAAAGCTATTGATAAAAAATATTGATAAATATTATAACAACATCTAAAACAGAGTTGGACCCCATTAACTTCCATTGTAAACAACAGATATTTATCAACAAAATATTAGTTTTCATGAGAAAGTCATACAGGTTTGGAACAATATAGGCAAACCATTACCATGCAAACCATGACCATAACCATAGGCCAATTTTATTTACATATTTTATTCCATATTCATCACACACTCTTCCTAAAAGAGTTCTATCAATGCACAGCCATTGTTTTTTTTTGTTTTTTTTGCAACAGTTTACAAAGCAGGTGAACTCAGTGTAATATAGTTTAAAGAGATGGTTTAGAAGCTGGCTTTGAGTGGCACAGGAATCAATGCAGATATATAAGCCCAAAGGGCCCATCCAGAAAAAGCTCATCAGCTCATGTTCACATGACTGACTCTGTTTTAACACTCCAACGGTGTCCTACATTTACTTTGAACAACAGACAGCATAAAATCAATAACATGAGTCCTCTATTTCCTTGTCATTACAAATTGTCTTTATTTTTTAACCTTTCAAAAGTAAGTCAGCGGGGTTTGCGACATTAGAATATTTAAAACAACTGTTAAGGTACATCAGCTTTGATAAACCATACACATAGGTGTACTGCAACACCTGAAACAAATGTTCCAGATGCACAAAGCTCCACCTCTTTAACAGCAACATGTGTCTGATACAAATTCAGATCAGCGCTCTGGGCAGCAAAACATCCCAGAGCTGTCAAAGCCTGCCAGGAGTAATGATGCTGTGTTAAAGTAAACCAAACACATTACCACTGCATTACAATGAGAAAAACTCACAAACCACTGAGTTTACTACCCACATATTGTTGGAATCAGAGCTGCAGGACCCGAGGCAAATCATAGAGTCCATTTGCACATGTAGCCTACTTTCATGAGATGGCTTTAATGAGAGTTTCTCTGAACACTAGCTGCTCATGGATAATCCTTCAAATCAAAATAAAACACACAGGTCAGCTGCACCAACAAGGATGACGAAATAAAGTAGCTAAGCAAGCAAAGAATATGCCTAATTTTAAAACATATGTGCTGATATTTGCACATAACACACAATATGAGACTAGCACGGGAAAATGGAGCAGATGTGCTGTGAGACCAGAGTTAATAAGTCAACAATCCTGCATTCATCACATACAAAACATGTAAATATCATGGTATATGAATATTCATACCCAGTGATTTCCAACTATGGTACTTTAGTAGGTGCAATTATTTTTGTTTATTTTTTTAATTATTTTATTAATTTTATTTTTATCTTAATCATTGTTAAATCTATGAAACTAACTAATTATAATCTCATGATTAGTCTTATGATTTTCTGCCGTTTCTGCATATACACTACCATTCAAACGTTTGGGGACAAGATTTTTTTAAAAGAAATTAATACATTTATTCAGCAAGAATGCATTATCAACAAAAATCATCAAAAGTGAGAGTAAAAACATTTAGAATCCTGAAAAAACAATGTATCACGGTTTCCACAAAAAAAAAATTAACTGTTTTCAACATTAATAATAATAAGAAATGTTTCTTGAGCAGCAAATCAGCATATTAGAATGATTTCTGAAGGATCCTGTGACACTGAAGACAGGAGTAATGATGCTAAAAATTCAGCTTTGACATCACAGGAATACATAACATTTTAAAATATATTTAAATCGATAAGTGTAGCCGTGGTGAGCATAAGAGACTTCTTCCAAAAACATTTAAAAATCTTACTGACCCCAAACTTTTGAATGGCAGTGGTCATGGGTTATGATGATAAATGAATGAATGAACGAACATTACAGATTAAACTTATGTTTGGACTAACAGAGGCTACAGTTAAAGGGGAAAAAAAATAAGTTAGCTAATCAGTTAGCTGTAGATAAGCACTCATAATGAAGAGTTATGCTAAGAGTCTCTGACTAAAGAGTGGCGTGGGAGTCCCAGATAAGATCCTCACTAGGAAACATTTAGCCCAGTAGATTCTGACATTCCCTGTGTATCAGAGAAGAGACAGCCGGCCCTGTAAGGAATCTCCACATCACATCCAGTCAAAAAGTATTACATTCACTCCACACCAAAGTCATCTGACAAATATGTGTCTGCAGTGGACCTGACATTTAAAATAAGAGCTTGGTGCCATCACGGTTTAGTTTATCTTATTAGTTGATTTTGGACGAGGCACTTATGAAACCTTTTATCAAATAGATTATATACATACACACCGGTGAGCACACATCAATTGAATTACATATAAAATTACATAATATATATACTACCATTCAAAAGTTAAAAAAAAAGTAGTAAGGAAACATTAAATTGATCAAAAGTGACAGTAAAGATATTTAAAATGTTATAAAAAGAATTATACCAATTATTAATTATTATAATATATATAATATTAATTATTCCAAATAAATGCTGTTCTTTTGAGCTTTTTATTAAATCAAAGAATCCTGAAAGAAATGTATCATGGTTTCCACAAAAATATTAGCCACCATGAAATTGACAAATCTTAATTTTTATGGAATATTGCATTATTTACTATAAATGATTTATCCGTGCACATCATTAGTTTTCATGTGCCCTCAGAATCTTAATCAATCAAAATAACTTCCCAGAAATAACTTGCAGAAGCTGTCACAGTAAGGAAGAAAAGACTCAAATTAATGCAAATTAATGCCAAACATTACAAAATCTTACCAACCCCAACTGTTTTAGTGTACTGTGTGTAAAACAGTGTAAACGATGTTCCAATTAATGTTTCTCTTATACTGCATCAGACACAATGCACATGCTCACACTTAAATTGGTTTGTATAACAAAACAGTATAAGGTAGCTGGAAGTTAGGCTCAGAGCGTCTCAGAAGAAATTTCCTGAGAGGAAGCAGCTTTCAGGTCTCATGCTATAGAAAGGAGCAGCCTGTGCCTTGCACAGCTCAGTCAGGCAGTCCCGCTGGTGCCTGCCTGAGAGAAGACTTGAGGAACTGATAAACTGTACTCACTACAAACAGGCGCATGTCGTTTACTGACAAATTAAAGCTGCATAATATTCCTCACTTTAAGCTGAAAAAGTCTTTGGCAAGATAACTGACGTCCACTTAAGCTGCCAGGACAGCTGATGGACTCCAGGCAGAGTGACGATGGGTGAGGAATTCTGGGTAAAGTGTTGCTCAGACAGTAAACAGAGGACTGAGGTGAACATGGAGGGCAAATAGCCTTCATCAGGTTGTCTTCTCTTCTTACTGTTTAGTATACAATGAACCAAGTTTAAGGCTGACTAACTGATTAACTGCTGATATTCTCTACTATTACGTGCCCTTATTATGAGGGAAAATCTGCAGAATTCAATGCAACCAAAGGCCAAGCTCTTCGATGTGTCCCATTTAAGCTTTTTCTTCAACAGAAAATATGTTAACAGAAAAGAAAAGTACACTCATCAAGTGATGAGATCTTAAACATTAATCATGGCATAGTTCATTATTAATTATTTGCATATACTTGAATTTATTTAAATAATCATATTTCAAAATTCCATACAGATGATACAGATGGATCACTCAAATCAGAAAGAATGTAAAGGTTATGATGACAGCGCTGGACATGAGTGGGATGTTAAAGTTCAAGGAATTTTTTTGTAGGCTACCTTCTACATACTGAATATGATCGGGTGAAAGCACATTTTAAACAGGTAGCACTTATTCACACATGCAATCGTTCTCTCTAATGCATTCAAACAAATGCAATCTTACAGTGCTTATCTGCTTATCTGTATCTGATTTTGAATGAGCAGAAATCTGTAATGTAGTGACCCGTAGATAAAATAACTGATGAAAACGTACTATTTTCATCTTTCCAAACAAAATTTGCACTGCAAAAAGCAGCAATGATATTTAACTTTTAATGCTGATAAAGCCTAATAAGCTTGGCATGACGTAGGAAAAAATGTTAGCACACTAGTGTTCCAATAAACCACGTTGAAACTATCTCCTATTGTTTTTTTTTGTTTTTTATTTAATGTATGTTATAAACCGAACTTTTGTGATATTTCAGAGCTTACTTAAATACTTTAGCCGCAAATTTCCTCGGAGAGAAGACAGAGCGGTGTTTCTTATATGAGTGAGCGGGGAGTGGAGCGGGGAGTGGGAAATGGTGAACCCGGAGCGGAGTGATTATTGAATGCTTAGAGCATGGAGGGGAATTGCTGCCACTCCACTCCGCTCACATACTCTGGTTGGAACAGGAAGGGGCCATCCCCAAACTGTTCCCACAAAGTTGGGAGCATGAAATTGTCCAAAATGTCTTGGTATGCTGAAGCATTAAGAGTTCCTTTCACTGGAACTAAGGGGCCAAGCCCAACCCCTGAAAAACAACCCCACACCATAATCCCCCTCCACCAAACTTTACACTTGGCACAATGCAGACAGGCAAGTACCGTTGTCCTGGCAACCGCCAAACCCAGGCTCGTCCATCGGATTGCCAGACAGAGAAGAGTGATTGGTCACTCCAGAGAACACATCTCCACTGCTCTAGAGTCCAGTGGTGGCGTGCTTTACACCACTGCATCCAACGCTTTGCATTGCACTTGGTGATGTAAGGCTTGGATGCAGCTGCTCAGCCATGGAAACCCATTCCATGAAGCTCTCTATGCACTGTTCTTGAGCTAATCTAAAGGCCACACGAAGTTTGGAGGTCTGTAGCTATTGACTCTGCAGAAAGTTGGCGACTTCTGCGCACTGTGCGTCTCAGCATGCACTTACCCCGCTCTGTGATTTTACGTGGCCTACCACTTCGTGGCTGAGTTGCTGTTGTTCCCAATTGCTTCCACTTTGTTATAATACCACTAACAGTTGACCGTGGAATATTTAGTAGTGAGGAAATTTCACGAATGGACTTATTGCACAGGTGGAAACCTATCACGGTACCACGCTTGAATTCACTGAGCTCCTGAGAGCGGCCCACTCTTTCACAAATGTTTGTAGAAGCAGTCTGCATGCCTTGGTGTTTGATTTTAAACACCGGTGGCCATGGAAGTGATTGGAACACCTGAATTCAAAGATTTGGAGGGGTGTCCCAATACTTTTGGCAATATAGTGTATATGATTAGTTTACACATATAATAACATTTTATTGGTAACAGAAAATATCAATTCAACCAAATTTGTCAAAAAGCGAACTGTCAATGTTTGTCAAACACACATGGACTATTAAACTTTATCAAATTTGCCAAAATAATATACAAACTTTTAAACTTCTTCATGAAACCATATAATCATTGGAACCGCAGGCCCTTCACCATGTCAAGGCTCCATTCTTGTTCTTGCGCTTTTCTTTTGTATATGATCTTACTTGCTGTCTTTTCCCACTCTCGATCAGCAAAACACCAGCTCTCTTTTGACTTTGTGTGATTGCTGGCAGACTGATGTAAATACCACACAAGTCTGGAACAGTAATCTATGTAGACTGCAGATTATTACTAACCCTGCAAACAGGATCAAAGTTTATTAAATGACCCAAACAGAGGGAGGAGTTTTTGTAATCTCTCCATGAACTCAGAAAATGAAATATGCCACAATGACTTCACAGCAATGATGATGTCTCCCTCTATGCAGTGGCTATGAAGGATGGAATTAGGATGGGAACATTACATTCTGACCACAGTGAAATTGAGGGTGAATCCAAAACAGCTACAGTTTTCAGAATTAATGTCATAATGATAAGGTAGAATATAGCCATAAAAGTTGCATTTGAGATGTCTGGTTCAACAAAGTATGAACTGTGCGAGAGGCAAGCTGAGTCGTTCACACAATGGTGGGAATTCCTCTGGTCAGTGCTGCGGTACACTGTGACTGTGTGGGCCTCGGTTCACTGTCGCTGTGGATGTACAATTACACTGCAGTGCCATTTCACCCACAGACTGAGCAAAATATCTCAAACAGAGAAGCAACTGAGTCACATTGGATACTGCAAACAAACACTGTATATAGTAACAGTGATGACACAAAGCTGATATACAGCAGGTACAGCCTGATGCCGTAGGAAAACTCTTTTATATTCCACAATGATCCCCAAAAATATGTTTTTCCATATTAATAAAGTCATCCATAAAGATCCATAATGTAAAACCATACAGCCAACTGAAGATCTGTTTTGTTGCACCTGAAATGCTGCAAAGAACCATCAAAGAACCTTAAATTTTAAGTAAATGTAAATGGTAAAAACCTATATATAGATGTGGTCCTCATTTGAATATCTATTTAGAGACTTAACACTCACAACAGGTCTTGTCAAACACAGTCTATCTCTTCACATCTTTTCTCCATAGCAGAAACCAGAATAAGACACTGAGGTACATGGGGAAAGATTATTGTATGCCTGAAGCAGGCGAGCATACAGCAGAACTGTACGGTTGTGGTTTATGTAAAAAGGTGTGAATGAAACACCATCTGTTTTATTGCCGTCAGTTGTGATAGTGCCTGAGGGGCTGCAAACCCCCCGTTCCGTCTACATGTTAACTGGATTAGCAGAGCAATTGTTGGATTATGAAAAGCAAAGGCGTAGCTTAGTGTAATACATTTGGCTGAATTAACCATTAAATGGCATGTCATCTTTGTGAGGAATAATCATGTATGAAGATTAAGCAACGAGTATTCATTTAGAAACTTCAAACTCGCTCTCCATCACTTGACCTGGCTCGCACTAGGCGGTCACAAGATTCTGCAATCAAGACAAAATACCCCCAAGGGAAAATACGGACACACATCTGCTCCTCTTCCAGCATGGAAACTCAAGACTTTAATGAAAGTGCTTTTGAGAAGAACTGAGACTTTCTATTTGTGGCTCTGAGACAAGTGAAAAGTGCTCGTGCATTTCACACAAATAATGAAAGCAGAAGAGACGAGGCTTTGCAGAAGCATGACATGTTTTTGGGTGGTGGTGGTGAGATATCCTGCGAGACTATTTCCACTGCGCGCTGCCCTTTCTATACCGCATCTGCACTTCAGGCGTCCTTTACACATGTAAACGCAGGAAAATAGATGAAAAGCCCTTCATGGTGTCAAATGTGTCATGGTGCATGCATTGACTAGATAGAGGGGAGACATATGGTCATGTATGGTACATATACACTTCCGCTGAACGGTTTGGGGTCAGTAAGATGATGTTTTTGAAAGAAGTCCCTCATGCTCACAAAGGCTGTGTTTATTTGACAGTAAAAGACAGTAAAAACAGTCAAATGTGTGTGTGAGAAATTTATTCCTGTGATACAAAGCTGAATTTTCAGCATCATTACTCTAGTCTTCAGTCTCAAATGATCCTTCAGAAATCATTCTAATATGCTGATTTGCTACTCAAGATATATTTCTTCTTCTTATTATTATTATTATTATTAATGTTGAAAACAGTTGTGCTGCTTAATATTTTTGTCGAAACCATAACACCTTTTTTTAGGATTCTTTGATGCACTTAGAAATTAATGAATGTCATTGCATTAGAGACAAACTATTAACGGAGTGTCTATATATTACACCAAGTGCAAATAGCGTACCTTGTTGGCAAGTGCTATTCGCACTAGCTCCGCCTAACACTGCCTGGTTGGGCTAAACAAGATAAAAAAAAACACACGGATATTTCAACGTCTTCAGTGGCGTAGTCAGTAAAGCGTAAGGCTTAAGGATCTAGGTTTTGACGCAATCGGCCCGGGTTTGAATCCGCCTTTTGCCGAGCTCGCTTTTCTCCCTTATCCCATCACATATCACATCGGAAAGGCATTTACTTTCAATAAAAATTAAGAAAATTTTCTAAAAGTGGAAATAAAGTGCCTAACGAAATGTTTAATAATAATAAAGGCATTTATTGGGTAGGGTTAGGGGTAGATGTAGGGAGGGATTTTATTATCCCATTAAGGCAGCATCCATTTAATAATTTTAATAAATATAATTATTTACACTCTATGTTATTATTGCATCCTGTTAATGTACAACAATACTGCAAATAGTAGCCTATATATCTGTCAAAATAAAGTATAACTTGCATGTAATTACTATTTACACATATTGCAAAGAACTGCTACTTTTACATGGTGTAAATAGAATATATCACTATTTTCACTTAGTATGCTATTTCACTTAGTAAATAGCATCTACAGCTATTTGCACAGTGTAAATATCATCTATTGCTAAGAAAATTATATTTTTACTTAGTGTAAATAGAATCTAGTTGCTATTTACACGGTGTAAATAGCATCTATCTCTATTTGCACTTAGTGTGAATAGCAATTATCGCTAAGAAAATATGCTATTTTCACTTAGTGTAAATAGAATCTATTGCTATTTGCACTTAGTGCAAATAGCCGCTGCCAACTATTAAACAAACCGTTTTTTTTTCTCAAATGTTTTGCTTGAAAATAGTGTTTGTCACTATTTTTAATCCAATGCCACTTGGATTTTATTCTATAATGTATTTACATTCATTTATTTTTAAAATGTCTAAATACCTTTTGAGGTCACTATATTACAACAAAAATATATATTAAAAAAAAAGTAATAACAATAACACTTTAATTTAATTTAAAAAAATTTAACTACACATTGTCATATGAACAAACCAAGGAGTCAAGTTTGATTGGCTGAAATAGCTATGTTAGGCCCTGCTGATAAATATCATAACTTGACAGGTGTTCAAATGTGCAAGTGTGCTGAAATATTTGTTTTCACAAGCATTTAAACTGCTAATATTTTACATTATTGTAGATGTTTACTGGTAGAATTTAATGGAGAGCTGCAAAATAGATATGGCGCTATCATGACGTCACAGTGACAGCTAAGCAAGTGCCATTGAGATGAATGGAAATGCTAATAGGTAGCTTTCTCTAGGTATTAGAGTACATACTGCAGACCTCCCAGTCATTAATTACACTGAAAAAACCCGTTCTGGATGCCCAACACTAGGGTAGATAGTCTCTCGGTTCAGTGAAATTTTGAGTTCTGCGGGTCCAGTCTGTCTAGGGGTGCCAAGGAATTGCCTTGGGATTTGTGTGTAAACAAACTCTCATTAACCATTTCTAATGTTCAAACTTATGAACGTTTCAGTTCAGAGCGTTTCTCACTTGTCGCTCCAGTTTTTTGTCCCTCCAACTGTTCTGCGATCAGCCACGGACAGCGTATGAGTGCTGTAATGAGGTCAGCGGACCGTGACGAGGTGACAGCGCTGTTTGAAATGTCTGTAGCTATTGCCCCCGGCTCACAGTGCACCGTTTATTTCCCTCCATCACAGGGAAAGTCACATCCCATCTCTCTTAGGACAAAGCAGAAAATGAGAAAAAAACATCCAAATTGCAGCTGACGTGGGTAGCGGTGGCCGTTTGAGACATCAGTGCTACCTTGGCTGACGGTCATTGGCTTGTCTGTCACCATGCCAACCCTGAGAGAACATAATGAGACCAAATACTGCTCAAACTGGCATCTCATTTCATTTCACATCACTCGTCTTACTATACGGCCACTGGCGCACGGAAGTATAGGGTAATGCCAGCACAGAAAGAGAGAGTTGCTCTATTCTTAGAAAGGAAACCTGAAGAATTTGCGTTAATCAATATATCAGCTCTTTTCACTGAGGCAAAAGGGGCAGTGTTGGTTTCCCCTCAAATATTTTTAACACAGCCTGTGCTTTCACTTGCTGCTTCGTGTTGTGCTGAATATTAGGCTACATATACAAGCATTTTTACACGAACGCTGATGTGACGCGATACTGCCACATTAAGGTGTGGAAAAGCATAAAGCATGTTAATTTTGCACATTAATATCCTGCAAGGGAATATGTGCAACTGCTGAATGCAGGTAACGCTGTCACTTCGCTCTAAAGCAATCCATCTATATCTAGAATACACACTGGCTCACTTGACAGAGCCTTCCACAACATTACCACTTAACCAATTACGAGCCAGCAGGAACATAGATCAATAGATGACATCCGTGACAGTAATGCAATAACCTAAGCAGGATGCAGACGAAAAGAGAGTGGCACATCTTCATTCAACAGTAAGGCATCATCTTTAATCTCGAATCCCACATCGCCACCAGCAAATCTATAGCTCGATTTCATGTTTCTTCTATACATGTAGCATGCAAGCAGATTAGTCAGAAAGCAACTCCTGTTGCTTTGACACGTTAAATGCAGGAACAGCAGCTATGCCATGTGTTTACATTTGCATAGAGACAGTGGCTCTTTCAGCTACCTCCTTTTGCCCATCAAGGGCTTAAGACAATGCCATCACATTGACCGAAAGACTGCAATACAATGAACAAGAGCTATCACAAAAACCTCACAGAGGCAGAATGTCACTCGCCGCATGAGTGTCAACTGACGTCAAGCTCAAAACGTCCAGCAAAACACACATTACTTATGACATCGGAGGTCCAAAGGTGAGAGAGTCTTACCGTTGGTGGAGTGAAGGCTCTCCAGACTCCAGTAATGGGACATGACCCCTCGCACAGCTCTAACCCCTCCAGCCAGTCCCAGAGCAGGGCTAAAGCCTGAGTCAGAGCCAGGTGACTGCTCTGAGCTGCCACCACTGCAGCCACCTCCTGCCAGCGGGACGCCCACCTCACCGGCACTGTGCTGGGTGCGCATGTGGACACACAGCGAGAGGAAGAAGGGTGGCGTCGCTTCAGCAGGTGTCGGGTCCAAAGCGTGTCTCAGAGCCTCGAGTATGCGGTGTAGCTTCAGCCCTCCTCTGTCATTCCTCACTTGCTCTCCTGCTCTTTTACTTTCACTCTTGGATGCACAGTCTCAAAGAGCTCACGGCTCAACACAGACGCCCAGGCACACAATCAGTCTTCTCTCTCTCTCGTGCACGCACACGCATACAGTCACAGGCTGGCATCACCGGGGATCCTCTAAGGGGAGGAGGACTCATACGACTCACATGACTCAATGCGAAACGCCTGTTCTGGCATTGAAACGAACCGCTTCCTCCTCCCCTGCAATCCCCCCTTGAGCCCCCCTCCTCCACTGTTAAAGCCAAGCTGTTAGTAAACCAAAAGACAGCGCCTGGAGAAAGCACTAGCGATGTCGAGAGTTGCAAACACCTTCTAAGAAATTAACCCATAATTAACTGAAATCACACTTAAATGACAAGCCCAAAAATGTACGCAATTTATCACAAGCAAAGAGTGCTTGCGCAACACGCTGATCTGATACCAAAAGGCGTGATTACCACGGAAAGACTCAGAATCTCTGGAAACTATGAATAGAAAGGAATGTGGTTTGTGTGAGGCCATTCTCATCAGACTCAAACTTAAGAATCTTGACTTGGGTGAACCTTTGCAGCTGTGACTCCACTTTACATAACATGGAAGCTGGATGCAGAACAAAGATAAAACTCAGGGGAACATTCCTCACATTCCTGTAAATAACAGATCTGACCTGCCACTGGTTTAGATCAGGCGTTTTCAAACTAGTGTCTGGGGACCCCCAGGGCCGCAAAGGGGTCCGTGGAAAAGTTCAAAAGCTCAGAAAAACAGTGTAAACAAAAAAACAAAAAAAAAAAAAATATATATATATATATATATATAAAATAATATGATGATGATAATGATGGTGATTATTATTAGTAGTAGTATTAAAGTAAATAAATAAATATTATATATGACAAATATTATAAAGTAGCAGTATTAAAGTAAATAACTAAATATAACATATAAAATAAATATTATAAATGAAAAATACTGAGTCAAACATTGTATATATCTATAATTATATTATTAATATATATATCAATAATAAAAATTATATATATTTGCAGCTGTATATTAACGCGATTAATCGATTTGACAGCACTAATATATATCGATAAATCGATTAATCGTGATTAATCGCATCCAAAATAAAAGTTTGTGTTTACATAATATATGTGTGTACTGTGTATAATTATTATGTATATATAAATACACATTCATGTATATATTTAAGAAATATTTGCATGTATAATGCAAATAAAATGTCTGTTAATTTTTTGTAAAATAATTAATGTTATATATATATTATAAAAAAAATTCTTAAATATATACATGCATGTGTGTGTAATTAATTATATAGACATAATAATTATACACAGTACACACACATATATAATGTAAACACAAACTTTTAATTTGGATATATATATATATATATATATATATATATATATATATATATATATATATATATATATATATATATATATTTTTTTTTTTTTTTTTTTTTTTTTTCTTATTCTTATTATTATAATTAATAATATATCATGCTTACAATTTTTCTCCTACCGTATTATAAAAACTGTATTTGCAGGATGAGGTTCCCTCGCAAGAGGGGATCATCATATTTGGCATCAAATCCCCTGGTTTACATCACACACACTTAAAAATCCAATTGGACTATTAGCCAACAAACTACAAATGGTCATATTAGTATTCATTAAAATATGTTAAAACCAACAGTCATAAATGCAAAAAGGTCGAACAAACAGGTTTGAATGTCCCATCAATCATTTCACGCAGGCATTGTTTGAAAGTACAGGCTCATATTGTGTTTCAGAAGGAGTAAACTCACCTAGAGGAGCGACCTGTCCATATGTCTCTTGTGTTGGTGTGCTGAGATTCGATTCTGTGGAGAGCAGCATGTATCGGTGTTAGTTTCTCTCATGAAGTGCTCCTGAACTCAAAATACAAACTAAGACTCAAGTTCCATATTTGCATAACCGCAATAGGAATTCTGCATTGGCTTGTCATGCGGTGTACGGAAAGGTCGCAGAGTGGGCATGATGTCAGCAAGGGGCAAAATGAGGTTATTGTGTCTTTCTCCTCATAGGAATCCATATTACATAAGGCAAGTCATTTACAGAGGCCTTGCAAAACACACAGAGCCTGTCATGGCAATAAGACATCAATAGTGGGAGGAATATTTTACATAAATAAAACAGAACAAGAGTAAAAAAGATCAAGAAGTCTCAGTTCAGATCAGAGATTTAGAGAAAAATGTGCACTTAAGTGTATAACTGGCTCAGATTTAGTCAGGGTTTTATGTTGATCATAGAAACATAATGCTTGCATCAGCAAGCAAACAAAACAGCCAACTCAAGGTCAGCCAAAGTCTATTTAATAGTAGCTTACAATCAAAGGCTACACTTCAACTCTCAACTCGATTTCCTATATCAAAGTCTCCTTTTAAAAGTGTGCATACGTGAGTGTCTGTAAGAGTGGGGGTTATAAGCCCATGCCAGGTCTAACTCTATGCTCATAAGGGTGAGAGAGAGTGAGTGAGTGAGAGAAGGCCTGGCGCCAGTGAGTGGGTGAGAAATAATCAGCAGGATTGTTTGGCAGAAAGGGAGAGGATCAGCACTGGGGGCCTCTGAGCTCCACGCTCCATGCATTACGACACAAAGATAGGCTCTGTGCTCCTGCTACTTGCACACACGACTGAATAAAGCTTCTTCTTAAGAAATTGCACGTTGTAGGTGGAATTCATCACTCTTCACAAATGTATTGTTTGTTTGTGGTTGCAGCTGAGCAAAGACCTCCTCAGGTTTATGTCCAGGTATCTCAATCCAACTGGGCCATGTTTGATGATGAAAGACAATAAATTTACATCGCAGACGTCTGTGAGTCTCTGGGCTCCGATTGTCACAAACAGAACTATAAATAACTCACAGAGGGTTATCAAAGGTTGCAGAATGAAGGAAACCATTGCCCCCTGGAGGAAACTAAAGTACACTCAGACTTAAAGGAAAGATTTAAGAAGTCAATATTCTTTGTCCCATAATAAAAGGTTGTGGTGCAATGTATAGCAGGTTTAAATGTCAGTGTTCTTTACCTGAAACCAACGCACGAGGCCAGCCCAAATAGTCCAGTCCAACCGGCGTGCTCTGGGAGAAGAAGTGGTCTTTGAGAGGAACAGAGGGGAATTGCTCCGGAGAAGTGAGAGAAAATCTAGCGCGCAACTATGGATGTGATAAAAACATACCCATTATTTAAAAAAAAAAAACTCACTATTATTAAAGGGTAAGTTCACCCAAAAATGAAAATTCTGTCATTAATTACTCACCCTCATGTCGTTCCAAACCCGTAAGACCTTCGTTCATCTTCGGAACCCAAATTAAAATATTTTTGATGAAATCTGAGAGCTTTCTGACCCCTCCATAGACAGCAATTTAATTACCACTTTCAATGCCCAGAAAGGTAGTACAAAATAGTTAAAATAGTCCATGTGACTCCAGTGGTTCAACCTTAATGTTATGAAGCGACGAGAATACTTTTTGTGCGTAAAAAACAAACAAAAATAACCACTTTATTCAACAATCTCATCTCGTCTGTGTCAGTCTCCTACGCAGTTTACGTTGGTCAGCTCCTGCGTCAGCATCACATGCATGCGTCGTGGTGCTCACATGAACAGCATCGGCCAATGGTAAGCCGGCGTTCTGGCGTAGCTCTGGCGTAACTCGGAAGCACTGCACTGTATTTACTACGTCAACAGCATATGAGACTGAAACAGACGTGAAGAAATTGTTGAATAAAGTTATTTTTGTTCGTTTTTTCGCACAAAAAGTATTCTCAACGCTTCATAAAATTAAGGTTGAACCACTGTAGACTATTTTAACGATGTTTTTCCTACCTTTCTGGGCCTTGAAAGTGTTAATTAAATAGCTGTCTATGGAGGGGAAAGCTAAGAGAGCTCTCGGATTTCATCAAAGATATCTTCATTTGTGTTGAGAAGATGAACAAAGGTCTTACGGTTTTGGAACGACATGAGTAATTTTAATTTTTGGGTGAACTAACCCTTTAATAAAAAAATACAATATATATTTATATTAAAAAATGAAAAGTACTGAGAAAAACAATGTAATAATAATAATAATAATAATAATAATAATAATAATAATAATAATAATAATAATAACAACAACAACAACAACAACAACAACACATGCCCATAAAAATGAAAATTAATCATTTTCATTTCAGTCTGAGCTCTCCTGACAAAAATACATTTTTGTGTATTTAGGCAAAACACAAGAAACAGAAGAGAAGTCGGAAATCCTAAAGAAACTACAAGGGAATGATTCCAGGAGTGCAATACAGAAAGAAAGCAGAACAGGCGAAGAAAAAGTGCAGCGGCGAGATGCTAATGGCCAGGTGGTTCTCCATTTTCGATGATTTCCTTACTTTCTCGTGCTTCTCAGATGTTGGCGTTCTAAGTTGGCGTAAACTTTGTTGCATGCTAAGCTTCTTTTTACGGATGTTCTCCACGTCAGTCAACGTTTCATATGAGCATGAGCGTAGATGTGCTTCGGTCGAATTGTTCTTCCTTTCCAGGTCAAGCGGCACCTCTCTGATGCCCTGAAGAGGCATGGTCCAACTGTAGAGGTCTGAGATGGGTCTGGGTGCAGCTGTACCCTGCTCTCTGGACTTCACCCGAAGCACACATGCATTTCCTTGTTGTCTTCTCTCTGCTGACTGGATGGCTGGCTCAGTACTGCGCTGTACATGCTTTGAGTGCAAATTTAGGTGGTTATTGTACATGTCTTTTGATGGATGTCCACTGAGTGATGAAGTTTGTCAAATGTTAAAAGTATACATTAGCCAGATATTTACACTGCATAAAATTGTTACTATTCTTAACAAGTATTTTATACTTCTCCAGTTAAAGGGATATTTCACCCAAAAATGAAAATTACCCCATGATTTACTCACCGTCAAGCCATCCTAGGTGTATATGACATTCTTCTTTCAGATGAATATAATCAGAGTTGTATTAAAAAATGTCCTGGCTAACTAAATGGCAGACCAAAATTTGAAGCCCAAAAAAGCACTTTTTTGCACTTTTTTGGGCTTCAAATTTTGGGCTGCCATTCACTGCCATTATAATGCCTGGATTAGCCAGGACATTTGTTAATATAACTCCGATTTGTATTCATCTGAAAGAAGAATGTCATATACACCTAGGATGGCTTGAGGGTGAGTAAATTATGGGATAATTTTCATTTTTGGGTGAACTAACCCTTTAAGACACCATTAAATTGTAAAGAATGTACAGTATCTCAAATACTTGTGTATTTTGTCTGCACTGGCAGAATTGTTCACTCGTTTTAAGCACACTACCATTCAAAAGTGGGGTCAGTAAGATTTTTTTTTTTAGTAGTACTTAGAGGCAAGGATGCACAAAAATTATCAAAATGATAGTAAAGACATATCATGTTAAAAAGATTTCTATTTCATATAAATGCTGTTCTTTTCCAAAGAATCCTGATAAAATGTATCACAGCTTCCACAAAAACATTAAATGTAGGGTAGGCAATTTCGGAGCGGCTAGCAATAGCAAGCTAGCTTTGAAAGCATGAGATCCCACCCTTCTTTCAGAGCGTCTCAAAAACCACGCCTACTTCAAAACATATGAACACACAGCAGAGATTGCAAAGCGTCACAGACTTAAAACTTACAGAGCTCTGACTTGTACCACCTGACTGCTGCAGATTCATTTCGCCACTGAGTGTTGACATAGAAACTTATAAATCTGAAGACGTAAACAGCTCTGGGTAGAAAGTCACGGGTTGCCATCTCATAATTACGGTTACAACATGCTGTGAACGCAGCATAAGCTTGTTGTTATGGTTCAGGAGGAACTGTAAAAGATGACTGCTGTTTGTTTACGGTGCCCGGTGACTGTCTACAATGTGCTGATGACGTGTGATGTCTGCACGAGCAGGGTGTGCGGAGGTATGGAAATACATATGTTAACAGGCAGGTAGGACATCATATCATTGCATTTGGACCGAATGCAATGATTAGACAAACATTTTTGGGTCCTGAGACTTCCACAGAAGACATATATGTACACACACGTTTTAATATTTAGACCACTTCTATTATTGATTGCTATCAGGATGTGAAAAGAGTTTCAACCAGTATAACAAAAAGTGTTTATAAAACAAATTGCCTACCCTACCTTTAAGCAGCACAACTGTTTTCAACATTGATAATAATAATAAATGTTTCTTGAGCATCAAATCATCATATTAGAATATTTTTTGAATATATTTTTTATTTCTGAAGGATCATGTGACACTGAAGCCTGGAGTAATGATGCTGAAAATTCAGCTTTGCCATCACAGGAATAAATTGCATTTTAAAAAATATTCAAATAGATTATTTTAAATTGTATTAATATTTCAAATTATTACTCCTTTTTAAAAACATTCAGAAACGATACCGACCCCAAACTTTGAAACGATTGTTTCAAAACAAGTGGAAAAAATCTGAAAATGCATTAGACAAAATACAGTTATATTTAAGATCACAATCCACAATTCATAAAATACTTAAAAATGTTGCTTCAAGTAAAAAAAAAAAAAAAAAAAAAGAATTTAAATTCTCATTTAGAATTTTTGCAGTGTAGGCCACACTTATTGAAAGGGTGCACTATATTATAGTGCAATAGATAGTATGGGCAATGTGATCATCCATGATTCCTTGTAGGCCACTAGATGGCAGTATCTTTGAGAAGTGCACATATTTCACTGAAAGCTCTTTAGTATTGTGACTTAAGCATATAACAACCCTTGTAAAAAAAAAAAAAAAAATGCACCATAACAATCCACTTTTGCTTTCATGTATTGAAGAGTCTTGAAAAAACTCAAACTTGAGTAGAATTACTATATACAAATAGCAAAATATAGAAAGTAAGAAAATCATATAACACTCCTTTCCATTATGTTCAAAAGACACATTTAAGCTGTCGTAACATCATAAACATCATCATTTACTCAGACTTACCTCAGGTTTGTTTATCAGGGATGCTGAATTCAGGCTATTCTGAGAATGGCTGTCTGAACTGCTGTCCTCTAGTAAGTATTCAGAATCAAAAGATTGGGTTGTAGTGAGTTGTGCTGTCCTTGGTTTCAGAGATGTCGGCCTCTGAGGTGGATCGGAGAGACCGTCAGTGCTCACTCCCTGACCGAGCGAGCAGAGAGAGGACGCAACGGATCTCGAGGGGTAACGGAAGCTCCTCCGGTGTGTCCAGCCCAGACCAGGACTGTGAGGTTTGGGGCTCATGGGCCTTGTCGGAGAATCAGTGGTCTCGAAACAGCTGAGAGACCTGGTCCAGATAGGTGACATCTGGGTTGTGAGTGCAAGAACAGGGGGGTGTACAGGTGACTGCGACCTTTCCTCTACATTGGACTCAAAGCCATCTACTGAGGCCTGGTCAGAATCTGAGGAAGTGGCATAAGGCAGCTCACCTCCTTCCAGACATTTACTGTCTTCAGACTGTTCCTGAGGTGCAGTTTTCAAACTCTGTGGGTCAAAATGGCATGTGTTCCTCAAACTCTTTTGGGAAACCGGTGAGCTGTTAAGTCTGGACCTGTTCTGAGGAGCACAGAAAGCACAATCAATATGGCTCTGATGTGTGGACTTGTCACAGACCGTCCCAGGAGCAGGTAGGGTTCTTTTGTAAAGTTCTGCTTCCTTAAAATGTTTCATCTTCCTCCAGGCCTGCTTGGTTTTCACCTCCTCGTTCTCTGACTGCAAGATCTGGTCCTGGTTGTCCCTCTCAGGATATCTGGACTCAAAAAGGCTAGATAAAGACTTGTGAGCCATTGCGAGTTTCAGGCGTAAGTTTAAGTTATCGGTACTCTTGCTTCGTTTTTGTTGCAATCCCTCTGTCATTGGGGAAGCTCTAAAATTCTGTGCATCTCCATCTTTGTGCTGCTGCAGCTGATTTTGGGATTGTGTATATTGCTCTCTATTCTGCAAGTTTAAAGCAAAAGCCTTTTCAAAAATGTCATCATTGGAGTGATCAGCAAACTTTGTAATGTCTGTGAGATGATCTGTACTTTGAGAAATAGGGGTCTTGTACAGCAAAGATTGGGATTTGTTACGTGTGAGTGACCTAGTGTACTTCACCTCGTCCCGTTCATCTCCATCCACATTGGAGTCCTTAACTTCCGGATCAACCTTGTTATTGCCTTTGTGTTCTCGTTTGGTCTTGCGGAAAGAGGGCATTCGAGAAAAAACAGAAAACATAGAGCCCTTCCCTGATTGGGTTCTCCTATTTCTCACAGAACCACGAAGGCTAGACGATGACTGAGTGCTGTCCTCTATCTCTTCACTGTTAGTACTGGAGTCAAGGTCTTGTGACACAAAACTGGAAACACTATGGCCATCACTGCTATCAAACTCATTTGATAAAGAGCTCATTGTTTCTCCAGCATCTGGTTCATTGAAAACTGCTACATTGGCTTTTGTGCGCATGGCCGAAATGTTGTCGTGTGGGCGGTTTGTAACGTCATCACAAGAGCTCCATTTTTCATTGAATACACCTTCTGATAATGGACTTCCTTTCTGTTGCTCCTCCAGTCCATTCTCCATCACAAATGAGCTCTCCAGTGAACGATCTGACTCCAAAATAGCTTCTAAATTAGTGATGGGTAAAATTCGACAACATGTAACAAATGCACCCTCGATCTCCGAGTTGTGCAGTTGCAAAGATTGCTTACAAAAAGGATCAGAAGTTTCACATAAGGAATCGGTGATTTCAGGAGAGTTTGTTGTGAATGTTTCAAGTCTTCTCTCCATGTTTTCTAATGCATAAGTATCATCGACCTTGAAAGAGCCACTCAGTGGTAAAATGCTTTCCTCTTGGACGAGCTCTGGGTGTTTGTGTGCAAGCAAATGGACAATATGTGAAAATTCACGATTTGTAGAGTCTGAATTATCCTCTCCATGTGTGCTGTAATAATCATCTGTGTTTGGGGGACTCAAGGTTTGCGACACTGCAGTACTGCTCTGACTGATGCCGCCTGTGCCCTTGAACTGAAATCCTCCCGCCGTCTGCTCCCCCTCCACTGAAGACGAGTGCAGCTGGCACTCCTTCCCGTTACGGCAATCACAGAGCTGCTTTTGTGCAACACCTTTGTGGCTGCTACATGCATCGAAGTCGGAAGGTTTCTGAACATTTTCTTTGCTGTCCATTGCGATCTTCATTTCAGGTGTTTTGAAGGAGGTAGCCTGACCAGCAGGGGCACAAAAAGATACACTATCTTTGCCATCACCCCCCTTTGAGACTAAACATCCAGCTTTGTTAGTAGATCTACTGTACTTTTGCAAAGAACTAGGCAAAGACATTTGTACACCTGAGGCACAATCTTCTAAAGTAATGGCTTTAATGTTATTATTTGTGTCTGAGCTGTATTCATGGTTTCTACTGTTCAGCTGGGAATAATCAAAAGGAGATTTAACAGGACTGTCTACTGGACACCCATCGGCTTTAGCTGTCTTCATGTCAGGACATGCAACACTCAATGACTTGGGCCTAGTATATTCTACGCATCCCAAACTGTCAGAGTAAATTACTGACTGTTCTATAGAGGGAACTATTGTACATTCTTTCTGGTACCCTTTTATATAGTGATGCATGTTGCTATCCTTCACCGTTCCTTCTAAAACGTCACCATCTTTATTATCAAAACTTTTAGCGTTAACACAAACTTGTGCTTCAGTGAATTCACCCAGTTTGTTAAAATGAATTATACTATTAGGGCACTGATGGGTTTTGTAAAAATCTGCCTTAGGCTCATGGTCCTCCGAATGTGTTTGCCTACTGTCCTGCGAACAAGAACTGTCCATGTGATATCTACTAACTGAGCAATCCTCTTTTTCACTGTGCATTTGTAATACTGGGCAATTTTGGTGACCGTAATGAGTTCTGGCCTGCAGATCTGACTGTTGTGATGTCCAGTCATTGATCAGACGCTGATGCAGTGAATTTGACACTCCAGCAGAAGTTGCATTAGGCACATTTGAGAAAGCTCTCTCAGCTGTATATTCCGAAACAACAGGTGTGTCATTTAAGTCCTGCTTTTTGAAATTTAGACTGTCCTTCTTTTCAAAGTTCAAATCAAGTTCTTTGACAATGTCCTTTGATGAATGCCTTCCAGATGTTTTTAAGGATTGACTGACTTCAAAGTCTGTGCAAATATCCATGCAGTCCTCTTTTAATTGTCCCTTTTCATAAGCCACTGTGTTTGAAATAAAACCAGAGTCCGACTCAGTCACAGTAGACTTGGTGTTCATGGAATTTGCCTTAATGAAATCAACCTGTGATAGTCTGTCTTCCACTGAAGACTGTGACTGGCTGTGTTCCAGTGAAGTATTTGATTGGCTGTTCTCTATGGAGTTCTGTGATTGGTTTTGTTCTGAATCCTGTGATTTTCTGTGTTGTACGGAATCTTGTGATTGGCTGCATTCAACCCAATTCTGTGATTGCCTGTGTTCTGATGTAGCGTGTGACTGACTGTGCTCAAATGAATCCTGTGATTGGCTGTGTTCTACTGAATCCTGTGATTGGCTGTGTTCTACTGACCCCTGTGATTGGCTGTGTTCTATTGAATCCTGTGATTGTGTGCATTCTACTGAGTCATGTGATTGTTCTAACAAATTCTGTGATTGGCTACACTCTACAGAATCCAGTGATTGGCTATGTTCTTCAGAATTCTGTGATTGGCTGTATTGAATGGAATCCTGTGATTGTGTGCATTCTACTGAGTCATGTGATTGTTCTAACAAATTCTGTGATTGGCTACACTCTACAGAATCCAGTGATTGGCTATGTTCTTCAGAATTCTGTGATTGGCTGTATTGAACGGAATCCTGTGATTGGGTGTGTCCTACTGAGAACTGTGACTGACTATGTTCTACTGGGTCCTGTGATTGGATGTGTTTGACTAAATCTTGTGATAGCATGTCTTCTACTGTGGCCTTTGATTGGCTGTGTTGTGCTGAATTCTGTGATGGGTTACATTTTATGAAAGTCTGTGATTGGATGTGTTCTACTGAGACCTGTGAATTGCTGCATTCTACAGACTCCTGTGATGGACTACACCCTACAGAATCCAGTGATTGCCTATGTTCTACAGAATTCTGTGATTGGCTACATTGAACGGAATCCTGTGATTGGGTGTGTCCTACTGAGAACTGTGACTGACTATGTTCTACTGGGTCCTGTGATTGGATGTGTTTGACTAAATCTTGTGATGGCATGTCTTCTACTGTGGCCTGTGATTGGCTGTGTTCTACTGAATTCTGTGATAGGTTACATTTTATGGAAGTCTGTGATTGGCTATGTTCTACTGAGACCTGTGAATGGCTGCATTCTACAGAATCCTGTGATTGGCTATGTTCTACAGAATTCTGTGATTGGCTGCATTGAACAGAATCCTGTGATTGGGTGTGTTCTACTGAGAACTGTGACCGACTGTTTTCTACTGGGTCCTGCGGTTGGCTGTGTTTGACTAAATCTTGTGATGGCATGTCTTCTACTGTGGCCTGTGATTGGCTGTGTTGTACTGAATTCTGTGATTGGCTACATTCCATAGAATCCTGTGATTGACTGTGTCCTACTGAATTCTGTGATTGGCTGCATTTTATGGAAGTCTGTGATTGCTTGTGTTCTACTGAATTCTGTGATTGGCTACATTCCATAGAATCCTGTGATTGACTGTGTCCTACTGAATTCTGTGATTGGCTGCATTTTATGGAAGCTTGTGATTGGATGTTTTCTGTCGAGTCCTGTGATTTGCAGTGTTCTATTGAATTCTGTGATTGGCTGTATTCCGTTGACTCCTCAACTTTTTGTTCAATAGGCTTCTCAACTGATACAGACTCACATATAGAAAGATGCTGTGAGACAGATAAACTGATCTCATCGTCATCATTCAGCTCATCATGTTGATTGTTTGATTTATTATGCTCAGCCTCTGTACTTTTCACAACGGATGCAATTATCTGTATTTCAGTGTTACTAGTGTCAATATCATTTTGCTGTAACTCTTTCTCACTTGTGAACTGTATGTGTGGCTCATTGTGTCCTGACTGAGTGTCCATGATATTTTGGTTGATTTGTTCCAATTTTAATTTTCCATCAAAGGTCTCAGCAAATTGAGACTTGGCTCCATCACTGTCTGTTAAGGTGAATAATGAGTCTTTAGCACTTGGCTCAGTGAGTGTTTGTGATTCTACAATGTCCTCTAATTCCAGTAGGGGTGTTACTACATAGGCTAGGCCATTCCTTGAAGAAGAATCAAGTCCAGGTCCTGCTGGAGAATTGCTGATAACCTCCCCACATGCCGGACCACCTTTAGCATCAGACATTCCAGTGCCATCAACTCCCATGTGCATCATCTCCATGTTTCCAGTCTGTGTTTGCAATTGCTCTCCATCCACTGTCCTACTGAGACAGTCAAAGACAGCATGATGCCTTTTTGCGTTAGAGAGATTTCTCTCTCTAACTGAAGGTGAGGGTTTGACAAATGGAGAGTGTGAGTCCAGATGACCCACAGAGCAAGAGCCGGTCTCATAGCTGAGCGACGTCCTGCAACAGTCCTTGGTTTCATGATTGGGGTCAGAGAAAGTGTCACAGTGCCATGAGTGTGTGTCAAAATATTCCTCTTTTGTGTCCTGTGCTGCTTCAGGAACCGGCTCACACCATTCCTGATGGTCAAGTTGCTCTCCACGGTCCTCCTGCTGAGACTCCCCATCTTCCAGACAGCCTGCTTCACTCCCAGAGTCCTCTAAAGTTGGGGCCTAGGAGGAAAAAGAGAATATGTGCATTATTTTGCTGTTCTTAACAAAGGGGACTTGGTCTCACTTAACCAAAGTAAACAATTTATAAGTTACATCAGTGAGGCAGCTCAAAATAAGAGTTAAACAATTTGTTGAGTCATTTTTACAGATCTGCAATCAATTTAATTCTAAAGAGCAGCATATGTATGTGAAGTTAACCACATAGGTATGATAATCATTCAATTACATCTTAAATTCTTTCCCCTCACACCTGGAACTAATGTGTCACTCAACCATGCCCTGCTTCATGTAGTTAAATCAAAGCCCTTTAGAGAGCATCTGCTTATATGAAGCATCTGATCCATTAGCTCATTTGTTCAAGGAATCATTTCCTATGAACAAAATTGTGCATGATGATGAACAGACTCAGATGTAATAACACAGAAGAGCATAACAGATTGTATGAGTCATTAACATCATATTAGTACAAACAACAGAGAACAAAAATTTGATGGGAAAAAAAGCAGCAAATCAAAAGTAGATGACAGCACTACAGAACAACAGACTGCATACACCGATCAGGCATAACATTATGACCACTGACAGGTGAAGTGAATAACACTGATTGTCTCTTCATCACGGCACCTGTTAATGGGTGGGATATATTAGGCAGCAAGTGAACATTTTGTCCTCAAAGTTGATGTGTTAGAAGCAGGAAAAATGGGCAAACGTAAGGATTTGAGTGAGTTTGACAAGGGACAAATTGTGATGGCTAGACAATTGGGTCAGATCATCTCCAAAACTGCAGCTCTTGTGGGGTGTTCCCTGTCTGCAGTGGTCAGTATCTATCAAAAGTGGTCCAAGGAAGGAACAGTGGTGAACCGGCGACAGGGTCATGAGCGGCCAAGGCTCATTGATGCATGTGGGGAGCGAAGGCTGGCCCGTGTGGTCCAATGAAACAGACAAGCTACTGTAGCTCAAATTGCTCAAGAAGTTAATGCTGGTTCTGATAGAAAGGTGTCAGAATACGCACAAAAATTTGTTGCATATGGGGCTGCATAGCCGCAGACCAGTCAGGGTGCCCATGCTGACCCCTGTCCACCACCGAAAGCGCCAACAGTGGGCACGTGAACATCAGAACTGGACCACAAAACAATGGAAGAAGGTGGCCTGGTCTGATGAATCACATTTTCTTTTACATCACGTGGATGGCCGGGTGCGTGTGCGTCGCTTACCTGGGGAACACATGGCACCAGGATGCACTATGGGAAGAAGGCAAGCCGACGGAGGCAGTGTGATGCTTTGGGCAATGTTCTGCTGGGAAACCTTGGGTCCTGCCATCCATGTGGATGTTACTTTGACACGTACCACCTACCTAAGCATTGCTGCAGACCATGTACACCCTTTCATGTAAACGGTATTCTCTGGTGGCTGTGGCCTCTTTCAGCAGGATAATGCACCCTGCCACAAAAGCAACTTACAGGACTTAAAGGATCTGCTGCTAACATCTTGGTGCCAGATATCACAGCACACCTTCAGGGGTCTAGTGGAGTCCATACCTCGACGGGCCAGGGGTGTTTTGCCAGCAAAAGGAGGACCAACACAATATTAGGTCATAATGTTATGCCTGATCGGTGTATACTATAAATCAAATCATATATCAGTCAATGCAGAAAGGCATTTGTAGCCAGATGGTGTAGTAGGGGCTAACTGGACCATGCTTACCAGGAAAAACCCTTGACCCCTTGAGCTCTTCTCATAGTCAGTAGGTTGTGGAAAGTGACGGGACCTTCCACCAGGGCAGACATTTGTGCCGTCATCCAGCTTAGAGCAACCATACAAACAATCCCCTAAGAGGACCACCAGCCAACCAGCTGTTTGCAGCACACAGACAATCCCTTCTTATTGGCCTCATAACCCACTGGTCTGTCTTCCATTAACCATGTCTCTAATCTAGTGAGTTCAAAAGATTGCAAAAGAAGACACCAGGCTAAGTTAGGCCAGCTAACGGTACTGATGTTTTAAGTAACCTACAAACATCAGATTCTGAAAGGGAGAGAGAAGAGATGAAAGCCCCCATCATGCCGATTGTACTTAAGAGATGAGGGGTCATCAGGCACAGCACATCTCCAGCTAATCCAGAGAGGTCAAGCCACTTCAAACCCTTCATGTTAAATGAGGGAGGACACTAAGAAGAATGGCTTTAAGAACAGCAGGTATCAAAGAGGAGAGTGCCAAATACTTCTGCACAGCCTTTTTCAAAGTGAAAAAAGCTATTTTTGGAAATACTCAAAGCACTGGAATATATGGAAACCCATGCACTGTTTAACTTATACATATGCAAATGAAAATATATTTATGCAAATAAATGTAAATGTTTCTATGCTGATAAATATATATTTCCTTTCTTTCACTTTTTCCTTCATGCATGATGCTGTTTTCTTGTAACCTGTTGTAGGGACGTAAACATGAACTCCCCAACGTCACCTGACCCCATTCAGTAACCAGAGTTTTGCCAAATTGATTACAGTTGAGTTCCCTAAATGGCTTAACATCTTAACTCTACACACCATGGGCTGGGCAGGAGAATGGGGGGGGGGGTGTTGGTTTTGCATTCAAGTGTGAATATACAGTATATACAGTAGGTGCATGAGGTAAAAATAGAAAGACAGAGCCAGAAAAAGCACATGTGATCCTGCACACGGGACTGCTACTGACCCTTAAAGCCACTTGACTCACAACATAAAAATATTCACAGTCCTTCAGCTTGGTTCATATTTTATTTTCACTGAGAATGTTTGTTACTCATCAACACCAAGCACTCTTTATATAGGCACTTCATGTCAAAAAAGTTGCCGACCCCAATTAGTTTCACAAAAAACTACAGGAACAATTCAAGGCCTAAGAATAGTCAAGCTGAATCAACAATACTACATATATTTCATGAATCTGTAATGTACGTAAGGTCATGAATATTCAATGATCTATGAAGTCCATGCCTCATGTGAAGCATCCAGAAACATGCAGATTCTAAAACATACAGAAAAAGCCAAAAATAATTCCTTAAAACATAAAGATGTTCTGAAGTAGTTAAAGTTTACAAGCTATTCTCACACAAAGATGTACAATGCTGACAGAGAGCTAAAGAGACTGGTCCAACTCACATTTCATAATTTTCTGCTACTTAAGTATAATTTCTAGTACTTGGTGCCAGACTTTCTGTTTTTGAAAGAATTCTCTTAAGCTTCAAAAATACAGTAAACAGTACTATTACGAAATATTATTATAATTTAAAATAACTTTTTGAATTTTCAGCATCATTACTCCAGTCTTCAGTGTCACATGATCCTTCAGTAATCATTCTAATATGCTGATTCGATGTACAAGAAACATTTATTATTATTATCATCAATGCTGAAAACAGTTGTGTTGATTAATATTTATGTGGAAACTGTGATTTTTTTTTTTTTTTCAGGATCCTTTGATGAATAGAAAGTTCAAAAGAACAGCATTTATTTGAAATATTTTGTAACTATGTAAAAGTCTTTACTGTCACTGTTGATCAATTTATTGCATCCTTGCTGAATTTTAAAGAGACTGGTCCAAGAGTGTACAGCATGGCCCCAAAATATGTTAAATATCTCTTTAATATGTTAAAGAGAGAATATATGTACAGTGGGGAGAACAAGTATTTGATACACTGCCGATTTTGCAGGTTTGCCCACTTACAAAGCATGTAGAAGTCTGTAATTTTGATCATAGGTACTCTTCAACTGTGAGTGACGGAATCTAAAACAAAAATCCAGAAAATCACATTGTATGATTTTTAAGTAATTAATTTGCGTTTTATTGCATGACATAAGTATTTGATACATCAGAAAAGCAGAACTTAATATTTGGTACAGAAACTTTTGTTTGCTATTACAGAGATCATACGTTTCCTGTAGTTCTTGACCAGGTTTGCACACACTGCAGCAGGGATTTTGGCCCACTCCTCCATACAGACCTTTTCCAGATCCTTCAGGTTTCGGGGCTGTCGCTGGGCAATACGGACTTTCAGCTCCCTCCAAAGATTTTCTATTGGGTTCAGGTCTGGAGACTGGCTAGGCCACTCCAGGACCTTGAGATGCTTCTTACGGAGCCACTCCTTAGTTGCCCTGGCTGTGTGTTTCGGGTCGTTTTCATGCTGGAAGACCCAGCCACGACCCATCTTCAATGCTCTTACTGAGGGAAGGAGGTTGTTGGCCAAGATCTCACGATACATGGCCCCATCCATCCTCCCCTCAATACGGTGCAGTCGTCCTGTCCCCTTTGCAGAAAAGCATCCCCAAAGAATGATGTTTCCACCTCCATGCTTCATGGTTGGGATGGTGTTCTTGGGGTTGTACTCATCCTTCTTCTTCCTCCAAACACGGCGAGTGGAGTTTAGACCAAAAAGCTCTATTTTTGTCTCATCAGACCACATGACCTTCTCCCATTCCTCTTCTGGATCATCCAGATGGTCATTTGCAAACTTCAGACGGGCCTGGACATGCGCTGGCTTGAGCAGGGGGACCTTGCGTGCGCTGCAGGATTTTAATCCATGACGGCGTAGAGTGTTACTAATGGTTTTCTTTGAGACTGTGGTCCCAGTTCTCTTCAGGTCGTTGACCAGGTCCTGCCGTGTAGTTCTGGGCTGATCCCTCACCTTCCTCATGATCATTGATGCCCCACGAGGTGAGATCTTGCATGGTGCCCCAGACCGAGCGAGATTGACCGTCATCTTGAACTTCTTCCATTTTCTAATAATTGCGCCAACAGTTGTTGCCTTCTCACCAAGCTGCTTGCCTATTGTCCTGTAGCCCATCCCAGCCTTGTGCAGGTCTACAATTTTATCCCTGGTGTCCTTACACAGCTCTCTGGTCTTGGCCATTGTGGAGAGGTTGGAGTCTGTTTGATTGAGTGTGTGGACAGGTGTCTTTTATACAGGTAACGAGTTCAAACAGGTGCAGTTAATACAGGTAATGAGTGGAGAACAGGAGGGCTTCTTAAAGAAAAACTAACAGGTCTGTGAGAGCCGGAATTCTTACTGGTTGGTAGGTGATCAAATACTTATGTCATGCAATAAAATGCAAATTAATTATTTAAAAATCATACAATGTGATTTTCTGGATTTTTGTTTTAGATTCCGTCTCTCACAGTTGAAGTGTACCTATGATAAAAATTCTATGACTTCTACATGCTTTGTAAGTGGGCAAACCTGCAAAATTGGCAGTGTATCAAATACTTGTTCTCCCCACTGTATATGTAGGCACTGTACAGTATTTATACACATTACTGAAATTCATGATTCAAAATATATTTAAATGCATAAAAGTAGAAACAAAATTCTCAAAAAGAGAAATTCTTTCCCTTCTGCTTGAACCAATGTTTATTTTGCCATATGTAGAAATGTGACAATGTCTGAAATAATAAGAACCCTTCTTAACAAACATATTAATAGAGCATTTTAAAATGCAAATCACAATCTTAGCATTTTGCTGCTGACCTGTTAAAATGAAAATGAGGTCTACACTTCCAGATACGTAATAATATATAAATCATTACTTGTTTAGCAGATCAGGTTGTTCCACAATGGAGTGTCATAAAGTCATTTACACTGGGACTACATTATAAAAGAGAGAGAAGGCACGCTAATGAGATACACTGAGAATACACTGTGAGCTCAGCGTGCGCTTGCTTACATCATTCCTCATGGGTGCAGGATCGCTGCACAGTCCAGACTGAGCGTCTGCTTCCTCTAACCCAGAAGAAATGCAAATGTGAAATCAACAGACTGTATGTTTCTGCACATGCAGTGTGATGAGAAGGTCATGTGACAATGTAATAATGTAGCATGCTCCATATATTGTTGATTATTGCCTACTTTTCTAACACGTTTTAAAACGTTAGTATTCCATTTCATTGAAATGAGAGCTTTAGACTCAGGGGAAGAAAATTGGCAGTGCACTTCGACAAAGCAATTTTTGGAAGCAACTACCATTCTAAAGTTTGGGGTTGGTAAGATTTTTTAATGTTTTTGAAGTCTCTCATGCGCATCAAGGCTGCACTTATTTCATCCAAAATATAGTAAAAACAGTACTACAGTAATATTCTGTGATTGTTAGAAAATTGCAGCATTCATTAATTAATAAAAGTATACATTTTTTTTCTCCAAAAAAATCATCCTGACCCCAGACTTTTGAACACTAATGTATATACTGTAAATATTTAATTATGGTACAGTAGATAATTTAGCAAGTCATGATTTTTTGGAGGGCTCTTAAAAACGTGAAATTAACTTTTTTCCCTGCCTACTGCCTTTCACATCACACAACCAATTTACAATTTACTGACATGTTACAATTATTATGCAGAATCGTTATTATATAATTGTTTTAATGCATCCATTCATGTATGCATTGTACATTAGAATCCAAAAACAACAGCCAAGTCACTGAGATAACAATAGGATTGCTATTTCAATATCTTTCTCCAGGTATTATAGACAATCTTTGTTTAGATTTATGAGGATTCAGGAGGTGTTTGAGGGGCAACTGCAGTGCTGCAATCACAGGATCCTGCTGCTCTCTCCACATGAGCATGAGCTCATCCCATTGGACAGGCCAACCACAGAGAGGGAATCACACACACAAACACATCTACACACATGCAAGGGACTCAGGAGATACACACACTCACAGGGGGTTCTTCTGTAAGACTGAGAAAGGGACTAGAGATCATTTTTGATGACACATTCATAAATTGTGAAATGATGTCATGCCAGCTGTAAATCAGTTAAAGGAGTCCTATTATAACCTTTTACAAGGTCTTGATTTTGTTTTTGGGGTGTACTAGAATATGCTTTCATGCTTGATTGTTCAAAAACACATTATTTTCCACATATTTTACATTATTAGAGCACCTCTCATCAGAGTCTGGCTTCAGTTCCTGTTTCGATGAAGCCCCTCCTTCCGAAATACGAAATGTGCTGTGATTGGTTAGATGGCCTACAAACTAATACAAACTAATCGATCACAAAACCATGGTTAATTTGAACAGTCTTACAAAAGCGAAAGCTTACAAAAGCTACAGTAAACACTATACCAACACTAAAGTTGGCTAGTAGGCGAGTTGAGCCAAAGAGCTTTGCCCTTTGTTTACATCGTAGCAACAACATAAAACTTATAATTGGAACTGCTAATAGAAAACGCAACTACAAATAATAAGACATACTTACAATTTATGATCTACTAACAACAGATTGTCCCAACAAAGTGGGAACTGCTTCATTTCAGGAGAAGCTTTTGTGCGTAGCCTGCATTGTGGTTCTGGAAGCTGTTATCCATAAAATGCGCAGCACACAGATAAAAGTTGGGGTTATAATGTTCAGGAACAGTGTTTAAAATAAGTTTTAACCACTCTAAGTTCGTCAGCATTAGGAATCTATGTTTCTTTGACATAGCGACAACACGGCCTTCTCTAACGCAACTCAACCAGGCCTCGCACATGGGCAGGGATTATTTAAACGAGTAACATTGTGACTTCACAAGATCCAGAAAAAACGCATTGTAGTCCAACTGAGCCATTCGTTGTAGTTCTTGAAAAGTGGATTCTGCTAAAGAAAATATCTCCCTTTGGAGTGGACTTTGAGCTTTGTAACCTTGCAGATCTTTTTTATGCTCAAACAGCAACATTACACACTAACTAAAGTTAAAAAAGTGAAAAAGCATAATAGGACCCCTTTAAATATGACAATGAAAGCACAGGAAAGGTGATGATTTTGGGTAAGCTACATGTTTTCATAGTAGGGTTGTTCTTATTTTTAAACAGAGGAGTGGAGAAGCACAGAAAGCACAGATTTAACATAGTGAAGGTCAAATATATGCCATCAAATCCAAAGAGAGGAGTAATATCATGACATTAAAGGGAATTTATATGCAAATAGCGAGGTCATCTAACACCTTCTACACGGCTTTCTTATCAGAAAGAATTTGACCTCTGCTGAGTGAAGCATCTGTGTATTTGAGGTCATTTTTGCTTTGAGAGCAATGTTTGCTTTAGATATAATTTTAACACAATCCTGCAACAATCATTAGTAAAAATTACACCTGATTTAAACCCAGTGGATGTACTAAAGAGCTTTAGCATCCTGAGTATAGAAGCTTTCATGTGCATTGCTGTGCATACTGCATAGTAAGAGGTTGTGGTGATTTAGAGCAGGTGCAAACACAAACACAACCCCTTCTGTGCCAACTAAATCAGCTGACTTCAGATCAGATAAACAGCATTAACAACGCTCTCTTCAAAAACACCATGGTTGTGCTATTTCATATAATAGCCTTCGTAACAAAGTAAAAGAACCACTGTAAACAACAGCTTTGAGACTATACTTACATTAGTTAAAATCTTAGACCTGCAATTAAATAATCAAATTAAGTGCATTTAACTATAACAGTATTTTCCAACATTGCCCTGATAGTAGGAAAATCACTTATGGATTTTTTTTTACATTAAGCACACTAAATGAATGCATTAAACTGACAGCTCTAATTTTCACGTTTCAACACTCATAATTTTTATCGACTCTAAATCGATCTAAAGATATATTTCTGGTAAGTTTAAGGGCATGTGCTCACTTTACTAGGAATACCCCATTTGAGCCATTATATCTGCATCAAAGGTCCTTTTATTGTGGCATTACACAGTCATCATATCTATTTAGCTTCAAAGTGCAGTCTAATTTAACAAACAGAGCATAATATCAACTAGATCTGCAAGTACGATACTGCTTCTATTATTGGCAAAGTATTATAAACATGACTGGCACTCTATGATTTTTTTTTAAAAAACAATTTTGGTACTAGAAGTCTACATCAGATATTCATTGTAAGGCATTTCAACTGCACTTGTATTCACACCAGGTTCTACTACAATCATTGTTAAGTGTCTAATTGTTAAGTTTGTTAATGATCTACTGTATGAAGATCTCCAGAAGCAGCATGCAACACACTGGGCTCCATAAATCAGATCAGTGTCATATCACATATCACACTTGCATACTGAGCAAGGTGCTCCTGTAAATTTTCAGAAGATGTGCACACTGTCTGACAGACAGGGAAGGTCAATGCTTACCGTTAAGATAAATCCAATTCAGAGACATAAGGAATGTTCTGCACTCATACCCTTTCCTAGATCTGGGATCAGGCATTTTCAGCACCGTTTTCATTTTGACATTATAAAACATGTTTGAATTACTTGAATTGAAAAATGCACTTTGATGGCAATACTATATTTTTATGGTAATCAGTGGACCTCCATATTCATGAATTGGATCATGTGATCTTTAGCCTGTGCTTTTCTAACACCTGATTCAGCTTAAGTCAGACGTTTCTCAGAGGAATCTGATAGTGGAGCATAATCTCACAGTCTTTTTATTGCTTTCCAAATCTGATAATCATATTATCTAAAATACCTCAAGATGCACTGAAGCACAAGAGGTTAAATTCACCCCCATTCATGCAATTTCTCTAAACTATTCGGGTCACGGCGTGTTGAATCAGCGGGCCAAGTAACAAGTGGTTTCTTGTCCCTAATGAGGAGGTGATGAGCAGCTTATGCAATGCACCCCTGCTAAGAAAGACCTAACTTAAAACTGTGCTCTGATAACTCAGACACAGAAAAAAAATCAGAGTTCCTAAAATGCACTGGGAAAAGACTTTTACCCTATAAACTCATGCCACAACTCCCTGATCCCTGTTGTCCATTCTAATCAGCAGCAGCTTGTTTACCAAACAGAATGATATATTCTTATCAATGGTTGCATAACCTAAACAGACACAATCACCAAAACAAAGGGAGCTGTTTTCCCCAAAACAGGTTTACAGGGCAGGGGAAATTATGTACACAACAACACTTACATTGAACCGGTGCAATATGCTACACCGGAAAAAAAACAATAAGTATTTTGGTAAATACTTACAAATAAAATAAAATTTTTCTTTTGCATGTTTTTGCACAATATGCACAAAATGTTTCAAAAACATTTTACTCTCCCCTTGTTTGCGAATTTTACTCAATGTAGCACTGAATTAAGCCGTGCTGTTAAAGTGTATGCTCTAGTTATAAACATTTAAAACACTTTGTAAGACAACATATCTACACAATATAGGTAATGAGGTACCCAACTGTACATATACACCTCAATACTTGGTACACAATAACGGTATCAATCTGTGGAAAGTTTTTGAGTATGAATGGGTCATTCTGAGTTGAAGATGAACTCCAGATGTCACAAAACAGCAAGTTACTAGACTTAACAACAAAAGCAACGATAAAACAGTATAAATACAACCGGAAAACAGAGAAAAATGCGACCTTAATAATTATTCGTGCCCCAGGGCATGATGGGAACACCAGTATCAGAAATTTGAGTAGGTTTTACTTAATTTTATAACTCTGATATTTACTCAAGTAAAATATACTTTAATTTCTACAAGCTTGAATGGAGTACTAATGTACTTTTTTTTTAATTCTTGCCTGAACTAACTTTTTCAATGTAGAAATTACGTGTTTTTTTCTATAGCATTTACCTCACCACAGAATAATTTTTATCAGTGTAGATGCAAAACATTGGTTGTGAACATCAGATCATCTTACGACCCACTGAACTGACTGCACACAGTACTTGTTTAAACTTGCATCTAATTACTAATGTTGTCGACCCTGACTAAGATCCATAGAGATAATGTTATCTTCAAGGCCAAAAGTCGTAATCTATGAGGAAAAATATAGGCTGGGGTCCGAGTGGAGGGGCTACAACACCCTCTATTTCACACTAGTAGTTTGTATATCCTCTTTGAGTTAGTTTACATTCCTGTCCTGTTATCTCTCTTATTCTCTGTGTCTGAATGATCTGGCCTTGTCTCTACTCTGGGGAAATAGAAAATCTGCCCACATCTATTACACACTTTTTTTTTCCCCCTGAGTTAGACTTCAGGAAGGCACTGCAAATGCTTCGTTGCAAGACCTTTTACCAAGAACTTTACATAACATACTATGACTAAAATGTTTAGCTGAGACCCTTACTTGCATGTTCACTATACACTTCACACAGTTCACAGTTCTTGATGGCATTTCGTGCTGTATTTCTGCTACTCTAAATGAGATTGTTTGGAAACGCCACATAAACGCTGAAAGAGCTACTGAAAAACACTTCATATCATTTGGTATGTCGTCTGTTTGGATTTGCAGACATCTCGCACAAACTTCTTCAGAGTTTCCTCGTGTGTCACATGCCACAAGACTCAAATTTCACTAAATGTTTTGCTTAATGAAGCATGTAAATCTCTCACTGCTCCCTTGTTTTCTTCTTCAATTAATTTGCCCGTCTATTTCCCTGTCAGGCCAAGCGTAACACAAGCCGATGCATTGAGTAACTGAGTGTGGTACATGTAATCGTAATTCTCAAACCTGTATGTCACAGGGATTGGGGGCCTCGAGCATCAACACACACGCACACACACCTATCAGTCCCAAACAACAACATGCGTGCTAACACATGTATCCACACCCATTCTTTTACTGACGACGTCTAGCTCTGACATGCCAAAATACTGTCAGCTAAAGAGAAACTAGATAATCGAACTGCCTCAGGAAAACACAGATGGGAAAAACAACTCCCATTCATGTGCAATCCGAGCTCTAATATTCCTGGCGGGAAAGCTGATTGGGACGGATCCTCTGTCACATTGACTTTGCCCGAGAACGGTATTGTTTGGGAAAAGTGCTGTTTCATGGCTCTAATTTCAGCTCAGGGTGTAGAGATATAAAAGGCTAAAAGTCAAGGCTGTTAGTGTTCATAGCATGAATTTTGACAGCTGATTGATTAAGCTGTTGACTGCTTATGTCAACAAAATTATGGCTCAAATGATCAGGAAGCATTTATGCTGACCAAGCTCATGCATAAACTGCCTACATTTCCCATGCCAAAAAGCCAGAATATGAATTCAAAAGAATCTCTTTCAGAGAGACCTGGGCTGTGAGGACGCATTTATTCACAATCATAATCTGACGCATGCTCTGCATAACATATTGCAATTCAACAAAGCCCCTCAATGAGAGGTTCTTACATCACAGATGAGGCTGCTGAAAGAGCTGAGTAAGACACACGGCACTGCGCTTAAGCTGAGCTGCAACTGCAAAGCTGCTTCATTACAACACAACTGTAGTGTCCTGTCCGTAAGTCAGGTGGCTAGATTTACAAGGCACATTTAAGCATCACATAAAAACAGCTTAGTTTGGTTTTCTACCAGTTAAAGAAGTAGGGGAGATATTTGGACAGTTCACCCAAAAATGAAACATTTGTCATCATTTACTCACCTTCATGTCATTCTAAACCTGTATGACCTTCTTTCTTCTGTGAAACACAAACCAAAATATTTTGAAAAATGTTAGTAACCAATTTTTGTTACCATTGACTTCCATTGAATGGTGGCGGCGGGAAACAGACATTTTTCAAAATATATTCGTTTTGCAGAAGAAAGAAAGTCAGACAGGTTTCAAACAACATAAGGGTGAGTTAATGATGACAACTTTTAAATCACAAAATATTGAATATTGTTATGACTGTTTCACAGTAATAGCATAATTTCTACAACATTTAAAACAATTTTTCTGTAAAGTTGGTGTACTTGTTTACCATGGAGTTAACAGTGTCTGATGAGCTTGAGCTATGAGACATGATGTTTGAAGAAAAAGGTAAATATCCCTTGTAAACAGAATATTGCCAATATAGTATTATAGTCAATACAGTATGATATTTTAAATCATACTGTATTTTAGTCAATTTATCCCAAAATTGTGACAATATTTTGTAATTATGTGCATTTAGGAGACATAGAATGCTAGCTATGAAAGTAAGGAGCCTATTTTATTCTAAAAATGTAATTTCCATCCAGAGAGAAAGGAATGAAATTAATTAATCTGGTGGGAATGTGAAATGTTTTTGTTTTGAGTTATTCTAAATATCCATGTTTTATCATTTAAAACCTAACAAATATTTAGCTTGAAAAGTGTGCTTTAAAATCTGCACAATAATGCAATGATATAATGTTCATACATGTACTGTAAGTTTCCAAATACTTTTTGGGGCCACTGTATGGAAAACATTCAAATAACAAACAAAAAAACGTCCTCAAAAAATTACTCACTGAAGGCCGTTGGCACAATGTCAAAGGGCTTCCACCTCTGCAGTGACAGTAACTGTAGATTCAGCTGGCTGGGAACTCATTTCTCTCTCTTTCTGGGCCTATTCACACCTGGCCACTTCATGCGTTTCCTCTGATCGGATAGCTATCCGATCATAAAAAGATCAGGCGTAAATGTCCTCCGAAATGCTTTCGAGACTCAATTTATCCCAAAATAGGAGGTGGCTTGAGACACATTCCAAACAAAGTGTAAATGGAAGAGTTTATAAAATCGGACAGCTATCCAATCAGTAAAAACACATGAAGTGCCCAGGTGTAAATAGGCTCTCTGTTAAAGTTAGGCTATGATCAAGCTAAAAAACTATATGCTTTGCTGTGCCACTGAAAACCATTTTTAAACAGCACCTCCCCAAATCCATGACAACGCTGAAGACACTGCCAATACTGCTTCCCAACTGCACAAGTCCACTCACGCACACTAATACGACTGTTGGTAAAGTTTCACTGACTCAATGGGAGAAAGTCCAGGCAGTGATCTAGGCGTCCTTCAATTAATCAAAAACATATGTGATCTCAAGGAACAAACCCAAGGATACAACCAAACTGCTATTATAGGAAGACATTTAACACAAAAAAACACTATAAAACACTGATACTAAAATGAATCTCCAAATCAAAAGTGATCAAACAATCTCATTAGACTGAAAAAAAGCAAATGTATCAGATCCTGACATGCTAATATTATCTGCTACAACATTTTCTCCCAAAACATCAACATGTCTTTCACCAGAAGTAATATTTTAAAAATGTTCCATTGAACTCAACGCTGTCCTCTTTCTAAGAAGCGCAGTTACAAGATAACTTATTAAGAGCAGTTCAAACGAAAATGGACCGAAAGCCATAACTAACCACCATGACAGTGTGATCTTAAACTGTTCCAACAATCCGTAACCAACACAATGCTATGAAAACAAGCGGAACCACCCTTACCTTAAAGAAGCTTCGTAGGAAGTATATAACACTCAACATTGTGAGTGTGTTGAGGAGGGGACGGCTTCAATCGTCTTTCACTCCCCCTCTCCCCTCGCTCTCTCAATCCTCATGTCCTGTTGAGAGTTTCTCCAGCCCGTTACGGCCACATGCTTACTTGTTGCTATTTAGGAGCGCTCTAAGACTCATGGCACAGCCAGAGAGAGAGAGCGAGCGAGCAAAAGACACACTGAGAGAGACAGAATGAACCTGTCAAGCCATGCCAGTGGTTTAAGTTTCCTAACAATGAGCACTCCTCCGTTCAACTCAGCTATGTAAAAACAACCATGTTAGCCAGAGAATCATTTAACCATTTCACTTCTGCTCCTATGAACGACTGAGTAAACTTAATTACACTGTCTGTGGCCAGGCTGAGTGTGTGACAGTAACAACAGCGTGCAAGTCAGGCTGTGGTGGATTAAAAAGGGTGTTGTGGGTGGAAAAGAATGAGGTCATTTTATTTTATTTTTTATATTGTTGGGTGGATGTCCGTGAAACGCCCAGTGTCTGCGCTAATGCTTTAATCTTACACCTCCCGCCCAGCAACGCTACCTGTGGTGTCTTGATTTATATAAACATTATGAGTGTGAGGTGAAACTAAACATCACTTGGCTGTCGCTGCTGTGAGGTCAAGTGGGCACACACTCGGGAAACATACTTTGGGAAGGTTCACCCCGAGGGCAGGACCTGCAGTGGAAAGTGTGAGCAACAGATCTGTCAGATACGGAAAAAGGACAGCAGTGTTTGCTTGTCCTATAGCAGAGGTATACTTAAAGCTGAAGTGTATAATTTCTGTGCCACTAGTGTCACCAAAATTAACTGCAAAAATAATGGTTGTTTCGTAAACACTACCCTGTCTGCCATCAGTTGACCAAGCAGATAGTCCTGCCCCAAACGGATCCCTTTGGTTGAGCCAGTTTGGGGAAGATCAAACAAATCAACCAACAAATAGCTTACTTATAGTTGTACACTCACCTAAAGGATTATTAGGAACACCTGTTCAATTTCTCATTAATGCAATTATCTAATCAACCAATCACATGGCAGTTGCTTCAATGCATTTAGGGGTGTGGTCCTGGTCAAGACAATCTCCTGAACTCCAAACTGAATGTCAGAATGGGAAAGAAAGGTGATTTAAGCAATTTTGAGCGTGGCATGGTTGTTGGTGCCAGACGGGCCGGTCTGAGTATTTCACAATCTGCTCAGTTACTGGGATTTTCACGCACAACCATTTCTAGAGTTTACAAAGAATGGTGTGAAAAGGGAAAAACATCCAGTATGCGGCAGTCCTGTGGGCGAAAATGCCTTGTTGATGCTAGAGGTCAGAGGAGAATGGGCCGACTGATTCAAGCTGATAGAAGAGCAACTTTGACTGAAATAACCACTCGTTACAACCGAGGTATGCAGCAAAGCATTTGTGAAGTCACAACACGCACAACCTTGAGGCGGATGGGCTACAACAGCAGAAGACCCCACCGGGTACCACTCATCTCCACTACAAATAGGAAAAAGAGGCTACAATTTGCACGAGCTCACCAAAATTGGACAGTTGAAGACTGGAAAAATGTTGCCTGGTCTGATGAGTCTCGATTTCTGTTGAGACATTCAGATGGTAGAGTCAGAATTTGGCGTAAACAGAATGAGAACATGGATCCATCATGCCTTGTTACCACTGTGCAGGCTGGTGGTGGTGGTGTAATGGTGTGGGGGATGTTTTCTTGGCACACTTTAGGCCCCTTAGTGCCAATTGGGCGTCGTTTAAATGCCACGGCCTACCTGAGCATTGTTTCTGACCATGTCCATCCTTTATGACCACCATGTACCCATCCTCTGATGGCTACTTCCAGCAGGATAATGCACCATGTCACAAAGCTCGAATCATTTCAAATTGGTTTCTTGAACATGACAATGAGTTCACTGTACTAAAATGGCCCCCACAGTCACCAGATCTCAACCCAATAGAGCATCTTTGGGATGTGGTGGAACGGGAGCTTCGTGCCCTGGATGTGCATCCCACAAATCTCCATCAACTGCAAGATGCTATCCTATCAATATGGGCCAACATTTCTAAAGAATGCTTTCAGCACCTTGTTGAATCAATGCCACGTAGAATTAAGGCAGTTCTGAAGGCGAAAGGGGGTCAAACACAGTATTAGTATGGTGTTCCTAATAATCCTTTAGGTGAGTGTATATTAAGCTACTTTTAAGGGGGCATATAATACACTTTATAGCATTTGATTGTTTTTCCTGAAGGTCCTGTTTACACCTGGTTTTAAGATGCGTTTTGGTCGATCGGATCACGAGTGGACGACGCTAAATATGGGTGTAAACAGGGTCTAAACCGTTTTGATCCACTTTTGACCTCTTCCAGAGGTAGTCGAATACGAAAGCAATCCGGTCGAATGCATAGTGTAAACGCTCATGTGGTCTAATAGCCATAAAAGACCGCCTACTCTTCGCCTAATTGACTTATTGCGTACACATTGTGAGAAGCTAGCCAGACAGGATATAAACTTTGTCAGCTGAAGACCCAAGTTTGGTTTAAAGATGAAAATTGTCCAAAGCGCAATGTTCTGTCATCATTCCTGATTTCTAACGCACTCACAGCATTCGGCGTGGTCTTGAGGCTATCAGAGCAGAAACAAAAGCTGCTGCTCTCCATGTTTTTACGCATTCATATGTAAATTGCACGTTTATTTTGTCCATTAGATCGAAAGATCTGAAAAAACCTGTACATTTACCTGCCCATAGACCCTCCCCTCGAAGAAATCAGGACAGAAGTGGTTGAAAGTGGACAAAAGAGATGGATTAAAACACCAGGTGTAAACGGGTATGTGTCTACCTCATCTACCTGTGATCTGATCGACCAAAACGCATCTTAATACCAGGTGTAAACCAAGCGGCAACCTCCCCCAGTTTCCCTTGAAGCCAACACGGAAGTGACTTAAACTGCAATTCATCGACTGGCCGCTAGAGACAGGCTCCAAAAGGGAGCAGAATCTCATTGAGCCCCATGTTAAAATGCCCAACTTTACAGCAGAAAAAAACATGTTTACAGCCTGGTACACATTGTGGTTTTGGTCTATATAGCTAATTTTGCCCTTCATGACAACTGTGAGGGGGGTGAATTATTTTATAACTCATTCGTTTAAATTATATTAAGCCTTAAAGTTCCGCATAATTAAGGGTGTGACCACTTTGAGTGACAGGTGGATTGCCGTTTGTCTGCTGTCTGTTAGCCATCATGTCACCTCAGCTTCAGCCACGTCCCGCCTCTTTGCCCATTATCAGTTATCCGGGTGTGACCGTGACGTGCGGTGACGCGCTGCCAAGTTGGCAACAACCGACTTTGAGGCTTCAAAAACTCTCTTCAGAAACTTACGGGTGACGTCACAGACACTACGTCCATATTTTTTTACAGTCTATGGAGTAAACACTAAACAGGGACTTAATGTCGTTTTTTTGCACCAATTTTTCTGAATACTGAATAGTAGTGGTGAAATATTGCACTCATTTTATCAATGCAACTGAAATAAAAAAGCTTTCATTGCATTGAAACCTGACCATACTTTTCTCCAAGATAAAACATTCAATATCGCTGTAATGTTTTCTTTAATTGTAAACACCGTTTAAAAGTTTGGGGTCAGTAAGATGTTTTTGAAAAAAAGTATTTTATGCTCACCAAGATTGCATTTATTTGATCAAAAATACAGTAAACAGTAATACTGTGAAATTAGTGATGCACCGATCATGATTTTTGCTTTTTACAAGCAAATTGGTCGATTCCGATACTTCCGATATTCTCAAAACTATCCTGAAGACAGTCAGTTCCCTTTCAGAGATACATTCATATAAATCCCCACCCCCAATTCGATGTTTATATTTTTCTACCTATATTTCGAGCATCGAGAACAGTGAGCTTGTTGTGCCTGGTACAGTATTTGCTCTGCTGGAGTCTGTGCTCTCCTCTCCTCTTTACGTCCGTCTTCAGCGTCTCTGGCCTGTGTTAACATCCTGTTTACAGACTTTGTAATATTTCCACACAAATGACATTTTGGGAAATGATTGCAATGCAGTTTGTGTGAAATTCCAGAATAGTGATCGGCCAAAATAAAACTAAAAACCGAAATAAATCAAGAGGATGAGGAAAGACGAATTTTGGGTAATACGGGAAGGACAGTGATTCCAAGGTAGCAAATTGCTGCTACAGTAATACATCCAAAATGTCGTGTAAAGGCATGTCAGTATAAAAGTATGTTGGAAAGACAATAATGGTGGCATTTCAGTATCAAGATTCACATTTCACTTAAATAAAGCTTTAAAATAGTGTAGGAGTTCTTGACAGAGGGCGCCCTCTGCTGTATACATGTGGAAATGCAACCGAGGGGCAGTAAAGGCCCATCACTGCTAGGTACTTGGGAATGAGATTTTTATACTGTCATAATGAGGATTTATCATATATCAGAATCCCCAAACACTTTAGTATGGGGAACACATATTCACTACTAACTATGACTTTTGCCCCCTTCTGCTTATTAATAGTTAGTAAGGTAGTTTTTGTAGCGTTTAAGTTTAGGTATTGGGTAGGATTAAGGGATGTAGAATATTTTATCTGAAATCCTGGAAGATATGAGCATGCCAGTCGATACGTCTGCACTGTAACAAATGATTTGGTAACACTTTACAATAAGGTTTCATTTATTAACATTAGTTAACTACATTAGTTAACATGAACTAAGAATGAATAATATTTCTACAGCATTTATTAATTGTATTGCACTGTGAACTAACATGAACAATGAACAGTTATATTTTCATAACTAATGGTAACAAAGGTGAATAAATACTGGAACAAATGCATTGCTCATTGTTAGTTAAAGGCACAATATGTAAGATTTTTGGATTGAAATATCCAGAAACCACTAGAACAATGTTATATATTTTGTTGACTTGTGTACTTACATTATCCCAAATGTTTCCAAGAATGTTTAAATCCAGAGAAATAAGAAATTTTAACCAGGACACGGATCGTGTCCGTGCGTCGCCTATCAATGTCGCCTCAATTTCCGATGGAAACAATAAAGACGCTTTAATATATTATGCATCTTATTAGACAGGTGAGCAGCTGTTGGGATACATTCATTGACAGAAAACTAATCATTGTAATCATTGTCTTATTTTTTCTCATTTTCTTGATTTACCGCGAGTATCATGTTTTACCATGCCTAATCTCGATCTAGCTTACTGCAGTGTGCAACAAGTGTCTCATAGTAGTGTCACGCACAGAGAAGCATTATAACATAACTTTCAACACACTCAAATAATGTATCTAATATGATAAAACAGCGCTGCGTATACATGACCGGAAAAAGCGGAAGCGGTCACCTGGGGCATAATAAAAGCACCACGAAATCAAGCCGTCATCAAGCTACGCCTTTGTTTTGAATAAGGGACCTCTAGCGGCGAAAAATTACATATTGTGGCTTTAATGTTAGTTAATACATTAATGTTAACAAATGAGACCTCATTGTAAAGCATGATTTTTCGAAGATTATTTGAATACATTTTACAAGAAAATACCATTTCAGTCTTTCTACTTCAAAATGTAATGTTTAATTCAATGTGTTAAAAGACTAGCAAGTTTTAGAGTTATAGCCAGACTTAAAAAAAAACAAATTATCGTCTGTTGATCAAATGTTTTTTGTCCTATTATTTGATATTGTAGCCTATCAAAGAACGTCTTTTATTCTCTGTTTTGTCTACACCTTTTTGGCTTCGTTCACAGTCTGCTGTGACCACAAATCACCGCCTGCTGCCCACAACAACGGACAATTCAGCCGAACTCCTCAAGCCCGTCCTCTGTGTCTCTGCCTGTAGTCTCCGCTGTTTCCTGGGTGACTGCAGCCTCCCTCGGGGCTATTCAGTGTGTCAACTCTCTCTGGGAGGTAGACGGTCAGGGCAGTTGTTGGCGACGGACCAGTAGCTCTAGTGACCAGCACCCCTCTATCTCTCTCCCTCACACTTCTTTCACTCTAATTTTGTTTGACACTGTTTAGTCGAAGGCCTTTCCTGAATGAGGCCATTGTGAACAAAGTGACTGAATGACAGTCACAAAGGAGAAGCGTCCGTTCTTCGATTTCTTGCACTTTAGCAGATGAAGATTTCCACAGCATGAGCAAGACGACAGGACTCTGTCACGATGCTTTGTGAGGGTTGAGGAGAGGCTTATGATATTCTCATAATGGATATGAACTCTGTCAAGAGGCTTTCGCAGAGACAAAGGGGTGGGAAGACAGTATGCCGGGAATCGACACAAAACGCATTATAATTACAAAAGCAGTCAGAGAGCACTCAGCTACCCACCGGATCACTCACAGCGGCCTCCCACCACGATTCTGACAATTCAGCACAGCTATACATACAAAGGCACTCAAGAAAATACACCCGCACTGAAATGTACACAACAGCCCCGTGCGCGTGTTCCCAAACGGAAGCTGTATGTGAAAAGTCAACATTTATATAAGCAATACAGGCACTGCATTTAGTTTCTTCAGGAAATTAGCAGGCTAATACTGAATTCTTGCAAAGCAATTTTCAGCCACACAATTTTTCACATTTCCCATTACCTTTTTTAAAGCACCAGAGGCACAAATCCAATCTTTTCTAATTTAAGAACCATTATATATATATATATATATACACTCACCTAAAGGATTATTAGGAACACCTGTTCAATTTCTCATTAATGCAATTATCTAATCAACCAATCACATGGCAGTTGCTTCAATGCATTTAGGGGTGTGGTCCTGGTCAAGACAATCTCCTGAACTCCAAACTGAATGTCAGAATGGGAAAGAAAGGTGATTTAAGCAATTTTGAGCATGGCATGGTTGTTGGTGCCAGACGGGCCGGTCTGAGTATTTCACAATCTGCTCAGTTACTGGGATTTTCACGCACAACCATTTCTAGAGTTTACAAAGAATGGTGTGAAAAGGGAAAAACATCCAGTATGCGGCAGTCCTGTGGGCGAAAATGCCTTGTTGATGCTAGAGGTCAGAGGAGAATGGGCCGACTGATTCAAGCTGATAGAAGAGCAACTTTGACTGAAATAACCACTCGTTACAACCGAGGTATGCAGCAAAGCATTTGTGAAGCCACAACACGCACAACCTTGAGGCGGATGGGCTACAACAGCAGAAGACCCCACCGGGTACCACTCATCTCCACTACAAATAGGAAAAAGAGGCTACAGTTTGCACGAGCTCACCAAAATTGGACAGTTGAAGACTGGAAAAATGTTGCCTGGTCTGATGAGTCTCGATTTCTGTTGAGACATTCAGATGGTAGAGTCAGAATTTGGCGTAAACAGAATGAGAACATGGATCCATCATGCCTTGTTACCACTGTGCAGGCTGGTGGTGGTGGTGTAATGGTGTGGGGGATGTTTTCTTGGCACACTTTAGGCCCCTTAGTGCCAATTGGGCATCGTTTAAATGCCACGGCCTACCTGAGCATTGTTTCTGACCATGTCCATCCCTTTATGACCACCATGTACCCATCCTCTGATGGCTACTTCCAGCAGGATAATGCACCATGTCACAAAGCTCGAATCATTTCAAATTGGTTTCTTGAACATGACAATGAGTTCACTGTACTAAAATGGCCCCCACAGTCACCAGATCTCAACCCAATAGAGCATCTTTGGGATGTGGTGGAACGGGAGCTTCGTGCCCTGGATGTGCATCCCACAAATCTCCATCAACTGCAAGATGCTATCCTATCAATATGGGCCAACATTTCTAAAGAATGCTTTCAGCACCTTGTTGAATCAATGCCACGTAGAATTAAGGCAGTTCTGAAGGCGAAAGGGGGTCAAACACAGTATTAGTATGGTGTTCCTAATAATCCTTTAGGTGAGTGTATATATATATATATATATATATATATATATATATATATATATATATATATATATATATATATATATATATATATTCAATAAACTATTATTTTAAATAAAATAAATGTAATCATTTTAGTTAAATATTTATTGTTATTCCAAATTTTGGGATAAACATCAATAAAACAGCACTTGCACAGTACAACACAAAATACAAAATTTAGTTTGATCTTAAGAAGGTTATTCATAACACCTCCTTTCACGGATTCACATTCCAATGTTTTTGCTGTAAGAAATATTAGATATGTTCAATAAACTACTATTATCTACAAATTAATACAGAATGAAAACTAGGTCGTTTTAAACACATCAAATGTCTGTTTCCTCCTCTTTAAAAAAATTAATTGATTGAAAGTCAATGTGGTACAAACTGATAATAGTATTTATGTACATGTATAGCATTATATATATATATATATATATATATATATATAATAAATATATATATAATAAATATATACACAGAATGCATAATTATTATTCAAGTTGATATTCTGATCATATTTGTTTTCCAAGCACATTTTACCGATTCCAAAACACACCAATCTTAATAACTACTTTTAATTGTGTATTTAATCATTTATAAGTGATATATAATTGTTAAGAAAGGCTGGAAGTGAAAATTAAGTGCATTATTCTTAAGCAGGTTTTCTTTTACAGTTAAAATGTGCCAAAAAAGAGAAAATCAAAATGTATTTAAAATTAAAATTATTATATGCTCATGAGAAGGATGCAATACTAATGCAATACTAGAAATTGCAAAATGTAGGCGTGACCAATGGACAGCAAAGCGCTCATTGGTTCAGCAGGGTCATATAAAAACAAGCCAAGAAGAAAAGACACATTAACTGCAAAAAAATAAATAAAAAATTAATAAATTAGGAATTGCGGTGAAGAATTAGGTGTGAAACCATCAGGAACCCTTTAGTCTCCAGTGCCACCATTTTCTAGAACAGCAACCTACCTGGAGTCTCCAGAAGTACAAGGTATCAGGATCTCAGAGACTTTGCTAAGGTAAAGAATCCTGAAATATGACCCACACTTAAGAATCACAAGCTGCTGCTGAAGTGTTGTGAAATACATGAAGATACATGTTTATAGACAATCTATCTGTCTGAAGGCTTTATAGACAGATAGGTTGAGAGTGACTCTTGAGGGACCAGCACCAGTTCAAGTCAGACAACAGCAGCAGTGGCGAAGGAGTTGTACTGTGAGCTGCTACTAACGATGAGCAAGATGTACCTTTCATGGTAGGAGATGGACTTAAAATCAACTCCCAAAACTTACTGGCAGATTCTGGAAGTCTATCTATAAATCAGAATCTGTCTATAAAGCCTATAAAAAAAACAACACTTTCACAACACTTCAGCTTGTGATTCTTATTAAGTGTGGGTCACATTTCAGGATTCTTTACATTAAGATGGGCACACACTAAAAGATATTCGGGTGATTTTGGACCAATTTCTCCCCTTCCGACAATTAAAGTCCCGATTGTCTTGGTGGTTCTATAGGTTATCTTATCAGATTTTCCTGTGGTGCAAGGTGTGTTAAGAGTGACTGAATCTGCCCGGAAGAACGTCGGAGCCATCCCGATCTCAAATCGTAAATATTCGACATGTTAAATATTTACGATCAGAAATCCTGTTGTGTGGGGGGGAACCCCGAGGACAAACACACGCTCTGGACATTATCACGTGAAACAAAACAATACCCAGTCAGAAAGCGAGCTGATGGAAGACTCGCCTCCAGCTCGCGCTGTAACATATAAAGTCCATGTTCACACTGTCTCCACGACTTCATCTAAACATTTTCCTTTCCACCCCTCGCAAATTTTCTGTAAAAACAGTCCATAAACTATGAGCGCCATTTCTTCTTGCCAGTTGTCCACCATGTTTGTTTACTTTAAAATCACATTTGATGCAAGAGATTTTGCGAGATTTAGACTCTGGTTGTTTGTGAATGGAATGTTTGTGTGTGGTGTGCTTTCCTGGTCACATCGTGGCACTCCACACACTAAAGGAACAAAACGGTTAAATCTATGATTTCTTATCGTCATGTTTGTGGTCTCTCACATTTTGAAAATCTTATAAGATTTTTTTTTTAAAATGTAGTGTGGCCCCAGCATTAGCAAAGACTCTGAGGACCTGATACCTTGTACTTCTGGAGACTCCAGGTAGGTTGCTATTAGCACCTCCATTTACTGTTCATTTACTGAAAATGAAAAAGCGTTTCAGGCTCTATGTTGTAACCCTGCTGTAGAAAGTGCCATAAGCCTGACTGAAGCTTATCTTGAGATAAGTGTGTTTTAAGTTCTGTAATTTCAGGGACTTAGTTTCACAGTACATCACAGTAGTCATATAAGAAGGAAACGTATCACTTGCTAGACATTTTAAAAGACCATGTAAGCATGAACATCCTGAGGTGTCCAGGGTCACAAAACCTTGACATGACGCGTGCTTCAAACCTGACCTTCAAACCTTGTGTGGGTCAATCCCACGGCGCGACAACTCGTCTGCTAGGATCATGTGTTCTCAATTGGGGCATGCTGTGTTTGTTTTTATTTGTTGTAAAAAATCTGGTTCCTTAAAAAAAAAAAAAAAAAATCAAAACAATCTGTTTAGGAGTTCCTGTCTGAAAGGACATTCAGTTATTTAATCAGCTAACCTCCTACAAAACAAAATGTTTTGTCTAGGCTGTGATGTCATTTCTTTTATCATCACAGCCAATGTTTTCAAATGTTAAAGTGGAATTGTGTCATTTTTTTTTATAAAATACTTTCTCCTATCTCAGCTCCATGTGCAGAGACGACTATCAGTAAGTCATCTACAAGATTTTTTGAGCATCCCTAACAACCCAACATATCAACATTGGCTCAATCAGTGGCATGAATTGCCATTGGTGGGACTACTTTTTTGAATGACCAGTGGCCAAATGGGGTAGTACTGGGTGACACTTTGTATGTTTTAAAGTCATTTTTTTTGCAGTTGCATTTGTTGACACTGATGGTTCAGAAATTATACACTTCAGCTCAAGTTGAGCTGGTTTAAATCTCATTGATTACCTCAAAGTATACGATTATATGCATATAAGTATATGCTCTCTCAAGCTGCTGTATACTGTCCTACATGACACAATGGTTTCATTCTGTCCTCTACCTCTAGATATAATGCCTCAACTAACATGATCATTATAAAAATACACAAACACAAATAAACCAGAAAACAAAACAGGAAAAATGAGCTTATGATACGGATATGAATAATTATGTATATTATTAGTACTAATTTATAATTACAAATTCTACTTTTACATGGCAAAATTTACTTGTCTGGCTATCACCAGACCAAGCTTAATCTTTTAAGATTGAACATTGGTCTGGAGAGTCTGCTATGTATTTTCTACTGCACAAGAGGCATAATCAACGAGCATAATTCAAATGACTGGATAGTCATTCAATCAATCAGACCACAAGAGGCGTGATCAACGGGCATTCTCTATCCGTCATTGTGTTAAACCCGCCAATAGCGAGCCAGGTGGATAAGCCAGTCTGTGATTGGTTCCCGCAAATGTGTAACAGAAGCAGGATAAATTAATGTACAGGTTTCCAGCCTGAGCTGCAGGGCGAAATCAAATCGCTGGCAGATCAGGCTGGGTTTACCCAGTCTACAAATTTACCAAAGAAATAAATAAGTGACCATGAAATACTGATTTGACTTTGAAAGAGACCATGCAGAGATGAGAGACATGAAACTACATCTACATGGTAATTTGATCAATAATACATTTTAACAGTCATAATACAACAATCAACCAATCAGAATAAAGCATTCCAGGGAGTAGTGCAATATGTAATGACACATGTGGGGTGACCTCAGATGTTATTAATCCAAGGGAGCCGTCTAGGTGAGGAAAGATGTTAGGGATAGTTACTGATGGCTGGATTTGCAGAGTCCATGTTCCTGAGGCAAGGGACGTCATTCCCAGCGGCCAGACTATAACCCAACCCATGACAACAGAACCTCCCAGGACATGGAGCGTGAGAAAGGAGCAGGAACAATGCAACACGCTGCCCATGGCAACTTAAGCACACACACAATTAAGTTGTTGGTGCATATTACACAGTGCTGTCCCGGCAACAGCAGCTCGTTGAGACTGTGAGGGTCAAATCAAAGGCCTCCTATGGAGTGTTCTTATCAGAGGAACTTCCATTCCCACCTTTAGGAGCGCAAACTCTCTGAGATTTAACTGCTTTCGCTTATTACTACCAACTGTTTGGAGAAGAGAAGACCAACGGTCTCCGGGACCTGTCAATCAGAGAGCTTGTGAAATCACTGCATTTTTTAAACAGTGAGGAAAATGGCACATACTCTGAAGATGAATCATTCACCATAAAACACAGGACCAACTTGGAAGATCAACACTGAACTCTCAATCATCAGAGTCAGGGATCTGTATGGCCAGAACACGGCATTACACTTACTTTTAGCAAGTGATCCATACATTTCTGGATTAAAAACGAAAATTCGGGGTTGAGTAAAGGATTTGAGATCCTAATAAGCAAGATAATACCAGTATCTAACAAGCTATACCAGTAATATCTAACAAGCTATACCAGTGATGCACAATATATTAATACCAAATTGGTTGTTGGCTGATATTACTGATTTTTTTAATCATATTGGTTCATACTGGATATATACACTGCTGGCCAAAAAAAAAAAAGTTGCTGTTTTGATTTAAATAGGCAAATGCTTAAGAGGCTATAATTGGATCATTATTGCAGTGATTATGATGTTTCCATCAAGAGGTGCATCAATTTTTGGTCAAGATCCTGTATTGACAATGCAAGAGTCAACTACTCCATACATCACCAAGTGCAATGCAAAGCGCCGGATGCAGTGGTGTAAAGCACACCGCCACTAGACTCTAGAGCAGTGGAGACGTGTTCTCTGGAGGGACGAATCACGCTTCTCTGTCTGACAATCCGATGGACGAGTCTGGGTTTGGTGGTTGCCAGGAGAACGGTACTTGCCTGACTGCATTGTGCCAAGTGTAAAGTTTAGTGGAGGGGGGATTATGGTGTGGGGTTGTTTTTCAGGGGTTGGGCTTGGCCCCTTAGTTCCAGTGAAAGGAACTCTTAATGCTTCAGCATACCAAGACATTTTGGACAATTTCATGCTCCCAACTTTGTGGGAACAGTTTGGAGATGGCCCCTTCCTGTTCCAACATGACTGCGGACCAGTGCACAAAGCAAGGTCCATAAAGACATGGATGAGCGAGTTTGGTGTGGAGGAACTTGACTGGCCTGCACAGAGTCCTGACCTCAACCCGATAGAACACCTTTGGGATGAATTAGAGCGGAGACTGCGAGCCAGGCCTTCTTGTCCAACATCAGTGTCTGACCTCACAAATGCGTGTCTAGAAGAATGGTCAAAAATTCACATAAACACACTCCTAAACCTTGTGGGAAGTTGTTATAGCTGCAAAGGGTGGGCCAACTCCATATTAAACCCTGCGGATTAAAAATGGTATGTCATTAAAGTTCATGTGCATGTAAAGGCAGGTGTCCCAAAACTTTTGGCAATATAGTGTGTGTATATATATATATATATATATATATATATATATATATATATATATATATTAATAGGCAAATGCTGGTGCATTATTATGTTTCTAGCATGTTATATAGAAGAACTGTTTTATATATATATTATATATTATATATATATAAAAAAACAGTTCTTCTATATAACATGCTAGAAACATAATAATCACTGCAACAATGATCCAACCATAGACTCTTAAGCATTTGCCTATTAAAATCCAAACAGCAACTGTTTTCCTTCTTTTTTTTGGCCAGGTAGTGCATCATCTGATATTTGCTATTTAATTGTGCATGCTCATTTACTATATCTTTACCTTTAAATTAACTTCAAGTAAGTGTAACATAACAGTAAGAATAGTCTTTAAAACGAAAAAAAATATGTAATCGTTAGCAAATCTCAAAATGAATATGCATTTTTTTTATACTGGGCTGCCCAAATTCCCTTGTATGATTTATTTTCATTTTGTTTTGTTTTTTTGTTTTTTTTACATTATAGTATATACGTTTTAATATTATATATGTTTAATAATATAATACAACGTATAGTAATAATAATAATATAATGTATAATATTAATATAATAAAATATAATTAATATAATTAAAATAATATAATATAAATAATTTATAATAATAACCATTAATTCCACTAAAACTGCAAATACTTGCTCACCTGACAAAGTCAGAAAACAAATCACTTATGCATGATTTATAAGCCACATTGAATGTGTCGAACTTCCCTGCTACAACAGAAAAGGGAAAAAAGCAGAGACATGAAAAGAATCAAATGAAACAGACTCAGAAAGGACACAGATCATCCTAGAACTTTCCCAAAACAACACTTAGCACTACATACTTCACTTATGAGTACTGATGCTAAATACACGACAGTTAATGCACCATGAAACACTTTACGGCAAGATGTACACTCATTTAACAACCTGTATGCAACAAGACCTGGGCATAAGACTGGTCAGTGTTTATCCATGTTTATACAACTCAGTGCTGGTTGTTTGTACGGAGCCTAAACATAGCCCAAGATTCTTACTTGAGTCTTCCAAGCTGTATGTTATTCTTGTATTTGTTTTGTTGTATTCCACCAGTTGTGTGATGACGTGACAGTTTGTAAGACCATAATGACACATGGCTCTGAGAGTGTGGAAACACAGCAAACAAGCAGTAATTTAGAGGCACAAGTGTTTTCAATCCCTCCTCCTAAGAGAATTGAGCACCATACACATGTACTGCATGCTACATACCATACCTCCATCGCAGCACTATATTCTTAGGGATGTAGAATGCATCAGTGTGACAATAAAAATGCAATGCACCTATTGCATATTTTAACAATTGATTATAATTAGCCCCACAAATGTCTATATTACTTTGTGAAAGTTTTCTGTTAACATTACCAATTATCTCAGGACCACACTGAGTGTGTATACCAAGACCGTTCACTCGTATTAATATGAATGAGAGAAACTATAATGTGCAATATGGCGGAATAAGTCCTGCCTTCTACATAAATTGGTAAAGTCATTAGGTGTGTTCGACTTCATGAGAAATATGCTTTTTGCAGTTGATGTAGTTACAGTAGAGGTTAACTGCTATGTTAACAAACCAAAGCGTTTTGCTCCAATTACCTGTGAAATGACACCAAATGTGTTATTATTCAGTTAACTAGCTATAAACATGTTGACAGATGAGGAGCGTATGCTACTGTATTTATTTAATAAGAAAAACAAGAAAAGACATTGTCAAAGCTTTTGAGAATTGAGTTGCATAATGAATTATGTACTAACACATTCAGAAATACAAAATTTGTTTGAAATCAAGATTGTAAATGGTAAGTCCCAACTTTAATGGCATTTAAATAGTATAGGCTTATGTTAAACATTATTCTTGTACATACAGGTGCTGTATTAAGCGGTACACAAAATACTGAATGAAAAGTGTTACTGTTGCTACATGAAAATATCTGAAATGCCTGTGTATTTGATAAATATTGCATCTAATTTACTTTATCTGTGATAAAGTACACAAACACCATGCGACCGTCACTACGGAAAGCAGAATGAGCCATTCCACACCTCTTCGTTTTCAACTCCTTCCCGACTGCAAGTGGTAAATCTTGCCAAAGTTAAATCCAGTTGAAGTCGAACACACCTATTACATCACTGCAGCTGCCGTTAGATGTTACATTTCCCACAGAAACACTCAAGCTGCATCCCAATTCAGAGGCTGCATCCTACGAAGGCCGCATTCGAAGGCCGATTGCGTCACCACTGTGCGACGAAGGCTGTCCCAATTCGAAGGCTCCTTTAAATGCGGCCTCCAAATGCGTCTTTCGTTTTCCGTGAAATGAAGGATACAACGGATCCTTCACGGCCTTGCCTACCCCAGAATTAATTGTGCGTTAGTGACGACAGGATTTTTTTTTGAGAGAAATTGCCGAATTACACTTTTAAACGCAAGTATTGGGTTTCAACGTACTCAAATATCTGATACAGATAAAAAACTGAAGCGATTCAAATGTTGACATACCTTACTAAGATGATTAAATATAGTTTATACTCTTTATTATATACAGAAATGGACCATGGTGAACATATTTAGACAGTTTGTGAACCCTGTTTTTTTTAGACAGTTTAATATAACTTCCGACTATAACAGTTTAAAAGTTCCGGCCGCACTGGCTTTACCAACCTAAAATATAGGCTTTTTATTATATTCATGGATAATAAACCACATTTATGGGTCTGTTCATGTCAGACTTTATTGCTGATTTGAAATATGATACTGTATTTAAATGTGAGTTTTTCCCTAGCATTTTTCTGTTCAAGTAGATAGGAGTTGGTGTTGAATGGTCAAAATAGCTGCCGGAGGTGTTGCAAATATGGCCGCAGAGTGAACTGATTTCCCTTGACAGAGACTTTGACCACATTCAGTTATGAACACTTCTTCTTAGTCAAACACCTGAGAAAAATAACATGGACATCAACTTTAAGGCTGTATTCAACATCAAGATTTTGTTAATATTAAATGTATAATGGAAAGTGTATTTTTCATGTTCTCTTCGCAACTTAATTCATTGTTGGGCAAATATTTATATCCTTAACAGACACACAGATGGCTTATCCAAAACACCTGTCGATCACATGAATCCTACTAGTCATAACCGCATTGAACCACAATGGCAGAATGCTGTTGAAAGGACACGATCACACTGATGGACCAACTAGCAGGTGCAGGAAGTGGAATCTAGCCTCTCTGGACTGGAGCACTGCTGAGTCCTGTGAATCTCCCACATGTGTTCACTTCTAGGCAGAGGCCAGACATCTAAGTTTGATCTCTCACTGCTCTATTTGCCCAAAATACTTCTGCCAACATTTACTCACCTAAATCCATAAAGTATGATGTTTTTTCTTCTGTGCAACACAAAATGAGAAGTTCTGAAAAATGTTCACACTGCTCTTTTCCATACAATGAGTGGATGGGGACCAAAATAGGACAATAAAAGCTCCACAGAAGCATCAAGTAGTCTACATGGCTCATACAACATAGTCATATGACAGCTTTGTGTGAGAAACAGACTGAAATTTAAGTCAACATTTACTTAAATTTAGCTTGACAGTCATCACAATTCACTTTAATTGTATGAAAACAGCAGCTTGGACAATTTTGTGTTCCTTGGAAAAAAGAAAGACATGATCGTGAGTAAATAATGTCAGAATTTTTATTTTTGAGTGAACTATCCTTTTAACCGTGCCAATGTGTTATTCCTAGTTTTAGAAAAGCCAAATCTAGAAATTACTTGACAACCCTAGACAACAGCTATACACATTAAAGAAAACTGAAAAAAATAGCATCCAATACTATCCAGTACTTGACAAAATAAAAACAATCCAAAAACACACACTCCGAGTTCAGCCAGAACTGAGCGACCTCAAACAGAACAAAGGAGGTGAGAGTGAAACCAGATCCTTTATCAGTGTGTTCCCATGCAGAGGAGAAGCTCTGACTCAAGATCAGTTTGCATTGCTGGCATTATCCCACTGCTCCGTTTAAATAAATGCTGCTTTGCTGTGAAAGAAACAAAGAGAAGGGAGAAAATGGGGTATATGTTTCACAAACCCACAAGCCAACAACACCTGCACCAACAGCTCTGAATAACAAGTGCAATTCCTCTAGACAAATGAAGTTCCTGCTGAGCTGGAGGGGGAATTTGAAGTTGATGAAAACTTGTTAGTGCATGTTTTTAGATCTTTATTGTCAATCTGCATGTGAGGTAGACTATTGCGTCACAGGAAGGTAAAGGTGCGGTGAGTCGGTAGAAGGGCATGACTTCTTGGAATCTTGGCACGTTTCTGTCTTCGCCATTGTTGCCACGGCAGGAGTGTTAGAAACAGCTTTGGAAAGACGGTGTGTTAGAAAGATGTTTTTCTTGTGCAATAAATGAGTCTGACAGGCACATTGTTTTCAGAGGATGGCCTCTAGCCTTTCAGTTACAAAAAATTACATTGCGCAAATAATCATTACATAAATATTCAAAAGTGTAGTGTGTATAGTGTGTAATTATAAGGTGGAAAAATAATTGGTCATTGGGCCTCTAGTACACTTAGACCAGAATCATAGGGGAAAAAAATACATGATGACAACACTGACTGGCTGATGGCACCACAACAATGTGCACAGTTTCAAGCCCATCACTAGTAACTACACTAACATGTTGCAACAACCAGTCTATTTCATGCTTTTAAAGCCTATAGTATACCATTGTTTGCATTCTGCTCTGGCTTGCATGCAGCCCGATTTTTGTGCCCACACTTAAAAACAAATGTCCACTAGATAGTGCGCCGAATGCATCCATCCGCGTTCGCTGTCAGTGGAGTGTACTTTGGATGGCTTGCATGCTCAACTGGGCCCTAGACGGGCACTGTCCCAAATGGCACAATTCTTCAATGGTCTTGTGGACTTACAATGGCCGCCGAGTATGCATGACCATGAAGTCCGAGTCCGTCGGGTTTCAGAAAGCTGCTTATGACCCCCGTTTGAGATTGATATGTGCCCTTGATGCGCACTTCTGCGAGCCTGCCAGCCCAAGTGCTCCGCAGCAGACTTCTACCCGACAGTCAAAGTGGCGTTACGTCACGAAAGTACAGACTCGCAGGAAGACTGCAAGTGTTTAGGGTGCCATTTGGGACAGGGCCACGGAGCGGAAGGCATAAAATAAAGCATACCCTGATCTTACGAATTCCATAAAGCAGGGGACCTTTTAAAATGCATTTACTATGTTATATGACAATTTTCCCACTTCTGAATGGCCGTCAATGGAGAAATATGCTTTTTGCAGTTGATGTAGTTACAGTAGAGGTTAACTGCTATGTTAACAAACCAAAGCGTTTGCTCCAATTACCTGTGAAATGACACCAAATGTGTTATTATTCAGTTAACTAGCTATAAACATGTTGACAGATGAGGAGCGTATGCTATTGTATTTATTTAATAAGAAAAACAAGAAAAGACATTGTCAAAGCTTTTGGGAATTGAGTTGCATAATGAATTATGTACTAACACATTCAGAAATACAAAATTCGTTTGAAATCAAGATTGTAAAATCATTTGCGTTACAGGGTTAATTCAACCCTGATCTTCTGAAAAACAAAAGATATTTTGAAGAATGTTTTGGTTACCATTGATTTCTATTGTATGTACAAGTTTTACGTCAATAATGACAGAATATTTATTTTTGGGTGAAATATACCTTTAACATATTTGCGTAGAGAACATTTCAGGCTTAACAGACACAGGATATGACAAAGAAACAAGACAAGAATGAGAAATAGTAGCTCCCAGCAGCGTCTGACAACCAATTCCCTGCTTCATTTCTTAGCTGAAATTTCTCCAAGGAGATGGACACATTTTGTGGTTGGACTACGATATCTGTCGTTTAGGTACTGACTGCACTACTGTGCAAGTTTAGATCACAGGGAGGGAATAAAAGGTAAGATCTCAAACCACTGGACTATTGTACAAAAGACATGAGGTCTGAAACACAAGAAAAAGTGCTGCTCTCACACTTACATAGAGTTGCAGGACTGCCAATAAGAAAGAACACAGGGTCAGGGGACCTATGAAAAGCCTGCATAACTCCAGACAGGGGGCCGATATACTACAGAAGGAAAGCCCAGGAAATTACTTGAATTCTTGACATTAAACCAGACTAGCACCACTATTTACTTTCTAAGGCCATTAGGGTGTAGTGCAGTGGTTCTCAACCGGGTTTTGCTTCAGGACTTTCATTGCATATCAACTCAGAACTGTTCATCAATTTCAGAATGGTTCATCATACAAAAGCAACAAAAATGTCCTTAAAATTGAACATTGAAATGTAATTATAGGCCTAACAATATGCAAGCTGAATAGGAAATGTTGACAGGTTAATGATCTCAGCAGTCAATAACTCACTGAGAGAAAGAAAATATATATATATATAAAATGACAATTAAAATTCTAATTATATACAGTGGTGGCCAAAATTATTAGAACACTTGGCATCTGGGAGTTGTCTTATTGGGCCTGGATTTATTTTCGAAGAGGACAATGACCTGAAACATTCTTCTAACTATTGCCGGAACTACCTGCGACGGAAGCAATCTGCTGGAACATTGAAAATGATGGCCTGGCCCCCTCAAAGTCCGGACCTCAACCCCATCGAGCACAATCGGGGCGAGTTGTAAAATAAACTAGACCGATCTATTGTACATTCAAAGAAAAGCCTTTAGCTTCAGTTGCAGAAGGTATGGGATAACATTAGTGTTGAAGTTCTCAGAGGAAATATATTGACACTATGCCAGAGAGATGTGCTGCTGTAATTGCTGCAAAAGGTGGACATACCAAATATTAAAAGTGGATTAAAAGTTAAAAGTGGATAAAAACAGTATGACTCACTTTATCTGATATTTGATGGTCAGAGCAACCATCTGCATGTTTCATGAACATTATGAAATGAAATCATGTTTTGGAGGCAAAAAAGGTCAATATTTTCCGATCTGTCAGGTGTTCTAATAATTTTCGCCACCACTGTGTATATATTAAATATATTATATATATATATAAATAAGAGAGAGAGAGAGAGAGAGAGAGAGATGGATAGATTTTTTAAATGTAATTCATTTACATGCTAGTCAAAAAATGTAACATTACGAACACATTATTGCAGTGACAACAAGTAGCATCTAATAATCTAATAAAAATTAATACAATTTAACTGGAATATATTGTTTGTTTGTTTTGTTTTTTTACAATATATACACTGTACACTCTAAAAAATGCTGGGTTGTTTCCACCCATGTTTTGGTCAAATATGGACAAACCCAACTGTTGCTTTACACTTTTTAATTAAATGTTTAATCATTTAATTTTTAATTATTATTTAATTTTTAAAAACCCAGCATTTTTTAGAGTGTAAAAAAAAGATTGTTTAATTTAATTTAATTTAATATGTTAAATTGTTACTTGCCATTTCTTTGTAATTGTTTGCGAAATGTACTGCTAATTCATGAGTGAAAACTGTTTCAAAGTAAATCCTACACCAATTTCTTTCAGCATAGTTTTGCTCATGTTTTTAAGGATGAGTACATGAGTACATGTCACACAACCTGTCCATTTCTAATTTGTCTAGCTGGCTACCAAGTGACAGATGTAGGACAAATGTACAAATGCAAACTAATATCTAATTATATTGAACACTGAAAGGCTGAGCACTGAAAGGCTAACTTTGCCCTGAGAAAAAGGTCAAACGCCATTGCAACTATATAACCAGGACACCAACACCAGGGTGAAGGCTCAAAAGAAGGCTTGGCTGCTGCCCCAGGCTTGTGGTCCAGATCTGCAAGGAGGGGCAAGCTTGAGGCGACCAATCATCCTGTTCGGCTTTCTGTACCCACAAATGAGCTACTAGCTTCTGACAATGTCATATTCCAGATACTCTAATAACTCTATGTGTACGAAGTGTGTCGAAAAAAAAAAATATGAACCAGCGTGGACCAGAGAAGCGAAAATACTTCAGCCTCAGATCCTGGACGGGAAAGCATCCACCCTGCAATTTTGAGAAAGAGAGAATGTTCAGGCAGCATTGTGAACACTATGGACACTATTTAGTATTCGGCACCAGTGTCCACAGAAGCTGTTTTCCCCTGGGAAAAGAACGTTGACAGTTGGCAACTAAAGGACAGAGCAAACTTATGCAAAACCTGACTGTTACTGTAAATCAGGCCCACTCTGGGACGTTTCTCTGGCTCTGAAAGAGTCAGGACTAGACGGGGGCCGAAGGGCTGGCAGGCTGTACAGGGCGAGACCGGAACGTTCCACATTTCTTTTCCTCTGGGACAGATGAAACACATTCACGGCCCCCACACAACACTGAAACAACACCACGCCTGGTTTGTTTTTCTGAACCACGATCTTAACACACTTTTATTATTGGCTATGTGCAAAAGGGGGAAAAAATGATATCAATGATAAAAACAACAGCTGTTTCATGAGGGACACTAGCAGCTGCAGAATGCTACTGTACCTGACACAGCAACAATTCCATCGGCATGAGCACAACAGATGTTTTCCAGAGCTGTTCATATCTCACTATCCAGCTACATCCCAAAGGAGAAAACGCAAATGTTGAAACTTGTTCTGTACAAGACATTATAAACATTTATGGTTAAAAGCTGTTCAGCTCTCTTCTGTCTTTCTTTGTTTATAATTCTAACAAGTGCCAGCCATTAGTACTCAGTTTTACTATCAAACTAATGCCATTCAACACTTGTAGTAGTACCTGCTGTGATACTAAATCAGTGCTATATAAAAGACTGTTAGTTTAAGGAAGGATGGTGACCTCTTCTGCTTTGTTTGACTGCCCTTTAACTCTGAACTCAGCAGGAGTTTAAAATAGCCTGTGACGGGCACAACAGATTATTCTAAAACTAGGAGGCTCCATCAGGGCATCCCAGCAAGACATGAACAAGAATCCCTCATTCACTGCTTCAACCCAACTAATCCAACAGGAGGTCTAGGAAATGAAGCGGATAACAGCTTCAAGAATAAAAAAATATAACAAATCAATATCGTTAGCCCTATTCGAACGGGACTTATTTTACAGGTGAACGTTAGAGAAATGTACGTTTCACAGATGTACTTTGATATTTTAATTCCGTCTGAATCTGCCATGTCTGTGTTTCTCACACGACCTCTGTAAAAATTCCAGAGCAATTTACCTACTGTTTTTCGGCAAACTCAGCAGTCCTCTGAGAAATCTAATACCGTCCGAATGCGAATGTCTGTGATTGCTGATATCGTATTATAATAATGCTTCATCTCATGTGCTTTTTGACCTACATGAGCTACAATATGCTCACCAACCTTCCGCATCCATATTTAATTTCAATATGGATAGTATTTGACGAAACAATAAATGGTCAAATTAACAAATAGAGCCAAATCGCAGAAACTGTGAAGACGCTGCTCCCATATGTGGGTTTATTATAAACAGCCACTCATGAAGTTTACAACTCGTGAAGTTTACTTAATAATAAATTAAAATGATATCAATAAATAATTAAAGGTTATATATATACGTCATAAATGAAGCATGCAAGCATGAAGCTTGAAGCGTGCACAGTACGTAAGCTTAGACATTTAGCTAACATATGCATGTATGCATTATCACCTCGATGACTGCACTTTCAATAATTCAATGCAACTTTGACAACAATCCCTTACTTAAATCAACACACTTTAGCTATGTTCGTTATTCTTTCTAATGTTTTGTCAGAAGATGTTATGTCCTTAAACAGAAATATCATGTCCCAAAAAAGAAATATTATACCTTCTGTTCTCTTCTTTTTAAAGAATTTCAAAAGATGCGTTAAACCCGGTTGAACCGTCCTAATGGCCATATTGAACTGAACGAAAAATTACGAAAGCTTGCTTGACCGTGCACCAGGACCGTAACCACCATAAACATTGAGGGGGACAAGTCCCCCCTAATAATTGGAAATGGCCAAACTGTCCCCCCTAATATTTGATATTTCTTAATGCTGCTCTCCATTACACACCGCTCTGTTTGTTGTTGGGATGGCAGACAGTTTAAAAAGTTACATTTTTAGGCTGGTCTGCCTCAGCGGCCTAACAGCACTCATCAATGTCAAAATGATGGCCAATCAGATCAAAGAACACGGGGCTTAATGTTCACTAAAAAATGAGTGTGAATCCCAACGCAACGCTTTTAGTTTTTACAGTGAAAGAGTGTATGCGTGGTAAGATATAAGTAGCTAAACATTTCATATTTGACAACTGTTTTACGATAGATATGTTTAACAACCCAGAGTAACGTACAGTGATGGAAACTACTCAACTTTTTTAATGTAATTTCGCCATTTTGAATAGAAAATATGCAATAATTTAAAGGATGTCATTCATAACTGAATGTGACGAGTCAAGAAATGTTTTTTACATTTTTGACATTAGACATACTAACAAGAGTGAATGTGTGCATATTTTTGAAAATTCAATATTATTTGCAAAGAGTTTAAATGGATTACTTCACAACTATATAGGCTATAATTAGACCTAGAACTTCTTTTACCGTTCTTATTTCTTCTTTGTTCCCTTTTAATCCTTTAATTATTTAATTTCTTTAAATAAAAAGACCCCCCCCAATGTTCAAGACATGGTTACGGCCTTGCCGTGCACAGCTCATTACAATATTGAGTTCTGTTTGGTCAATCGCTGTTATTTATAGTTTGTTAATTATCATACGAAGAGTATTTTAATATTCCTTTTGCATGATAAGTTTTACATAATACACAACACTGTTAATCTACTGGGGATGGTAAAGGGAGATGGTGGTTTTACAGAGGGGCTGCTTTTTGTTTTTGTTTTTAACAAGGGGGATGCCATCCCCCCGCATCCTCCCTCAAATTGAGCCCTAATTATGTCATTATTTCCATGACAATTAAGCAAATTTCTCCCAATTTCTAATTACTGTAAAGCAAAATATCTCATTACTATACCGTAATTTATTTCTTAAATTGTAAAGTATTTATTTATTATGATAGAAAAAAAAAAAAAAAAAAACTCTAGACAAAAAAAAACTAGACATACTTACAATAATGAAATTTTTTTTGGGGGGTGGGGGGTGTTTTGAATTGTTATGAAAATAATGTCACAATGCAAAAAAATCTTAATGGTCCTACATTTTTTTTTAACTTTTTTAGAATAATACAGTTTTTTTCAGATTTTGGCATGAAATGGTCATGTTTTCACGAGATTAACCCATTTGATTATGCAGATATTAAGGGTCAAATTAAGGGTATTGTGGTATCATTTGCAAAAAATAACATTTCTAATAGTTCACTGGAGCAAACACAATTCTCAATGTGGGATCAAACCAAGTAAACCTTTAAAAACTGAGAACAGTACAACCTGTAGATACAGAACCACATCAGGCTGCTTCACAGAGAGCTGTATGATATAAATGTGATCTCAAAGCTCAAATGTACACTGACTATTCACATACTGTATACAACAAGAGTCACAAGGCCAGTACCGTGTGACGAATCAATGGAATCCATGAGATTTTTTCAGACTTCACATCTAAACAATGGAGTTTTATTCAGTAATCCGTCAAAATGTGATATAGCCCACTTATATACAATAACAAATTATTGTCTTAACTATTAAAAAAACAGGAGAGCACAACTGCCATATTGGTTCTAACAATGATGGATTAAAATATAAAGATGGCAAAACAATTCCCAACCTCTCAGTGTAAAACAAAACGCATTGGCGGTTACATTACAGCGTGGTGTAAAATAACATGGCTGAACAAAGAACAATGTGTTTGACCTCTATACAGGTGTCTGCGCTGCAAAGTGTACATCAATGAGACTTTTGAAGTACAGAAACCAGAGAAACATTGATGACAATAGTCATCTCATGTCCAAAAAGAAAATGGACTGCTAAACTGACCACACAAAGATTTACATCAAGTAGTTTCTTAGACATACCTGTGCCATGTCTCTGTGGTCACAGCCTCTGTTTGGCATCCTAACAGCCACTCTTCTCAGAAAGCTGATCTGAGTTCAGCCAGACTGGCTCCCAGAGTCCATTCATCGCCCTGACTGTTCCTCAAGCACTGAGACTTCTGGTGCACTCACTCCACAGCCTGTGGCTCAAACAGTGACACGAAAACAAAGGAGGAGGAAGGAGGAAGCCCATCCCAAAACACAGAGGGAGGAAAAAACGGAATAAGAGAAAAGGGCCAGTCAGGACAGCCTGATGGGGCCAAGAAATTCAGGTTTTCTGAATAAAGAGAGGGAGAGGGACCAATCGCAGGGGAGCGGGTTCCCTCCTCCTTTTCGCCTGGAGGATGCTAATCATTTCTCAGTGCGGCCTGACAGGTAAAGTCCGAGTGCTCCTTTTATTTTCAGTCCAGGGTGTTTGCATGGCAGTGTATCCCCGTGAGGTTTACACAAACAAGTGCTATGTTTTAAAGAGATGAAACATGAAGGCCAGGTGGACAATAGAGGAAGGAATATAAAACGCTTTCTTTCAAGTGAAAGGGAGTGATTCGCCTCAATTATTTAGAGCAGTGTGTTTCACAAAATAAGCAGTGTTTTTTGTCTTATTAAGTAACTCCACAGCCCATTAATGCTTCAGTGACACCAGAGCTTTGGCATTAACATTACTAAATATTAGGGCTGGGTCGTGACACAAATATCATGATTCGATTCACAAGCTTGCGATTCCATTTCGATTCAATATCGATTATTATGGATATATATCAGGTTAAAGTACATGGCAAATTTTCTCAAGGAAATAAAATCTCTCAACTAATGCTGTAAACTATACATGGGAGACAGTTGCTATAATATTGAAGGTTAAAATTAACAGATTTGTATACAAACACTTCAATTACACTCAAGGAAGTTTTTATATTAACATTACAATTACATAATGTTTCTACTCCAATTATTTTTATTTTTATTTTTTTTAAATAAACATTTAAATGGTGGCGGTCATAAAAACCTGAAGGATTTATTCAAACCTGCATTAAATATTGAAGAACATTGAAAAATATAATGAATATGGTGCACATATTTAGCAAAATGCATTTTTCTAGTTGACTAACAAGTCACTGAATATGGTTTTTCTGAGGTAGGCCTAAATGTGACATTACATGACCTTGTTCATAAGCTGTTTTATTGACGTCTTTCCACGGTTGAAACCCTGATTGAGCGATTACATGAGACATGATACAGATTTTGGCATGTTGTAGCCTACTGTTTCATACCTTCAGATGTTCATTAATGTTTATTTTGCGCTGCAACTGGTATTAAAGCGGAGGAGATGATCAGTTCACATGAGCTGCGCGTTGCCGCTTCTGTTGAACTGAGGCGCTACAACGATCTGTCAGCCACATTAAACAGCGCCAAAACGGTTTGTTTTTTTGAATTTCGTAATAAAATGGACATCATTTCAAATCTGAGACTTATTTAACTTTACTTAAGTAAAGTACAAAACTTATTGCGATTTATTGGATGGGAGGGGCTCTACAATGTTCCGTTCATTCATCAACTAGAAACAGGATGACTCTTGGGATTTAAGAATCGATATTAGTTGGTAAAAATGAGAATCGATTAAAATTGAGAAATCAATATTTTTTTACTACATATTACTATCCATTATTAAAATGATTCACTTTTTTAAACAAACATCAGACTGGTCAAGACTCCCTTCACTTGTCCCTTTAAAGTCCTCATGAACACAGCAGTGACTTTCCTGAATGAATCGGTTGAGTGAATAATTCAATGAGTCACCCGTAAAGACGTCTGCACGATTCGTTCCTGAATTAAATCAACGTTTTTGAATGAATTGGTTGAGTGAATGATTCATTAACAATGTAACCTGCAGAAAGACTCCCATCACTGAAAAATCCCCACCACTAATGCACAGACTGACAGTCTTTTGTTATTATTATTATTACTATAGTTTAATTTTTAATCCAATATTTTTGTGTTGTAATTTCTGTTTTCTATGTTTAACAACATAGAAATCTTTCCAAGTAACCCACTTGGTTGAGAATCACTGAACAATTATGAGAGGAAGAGCATCGTTTCCCATTAAAAAGGCCAATTACATTCATCTGATAAGGACTCAACATCATTATCCACAGGTCAGAGTTCATACTGTAAGTCTATGTACAGGTTTTAGTGCTACAAGGTGAAAGGAAATAAATAAACAGCTTGCCAGTACAAATCTGGCACACCTCCTGCAGCCCTTCGCCTGCGGCAACTACCTCCAAAGAAGAAGAGTATGCGTGAGAAGTCGCTTTATTCTAAAAGGAGAGGGAATGAAAAGAAAAGCAAGCACTTCCAGATCTCTTTGTTTAGGCCATAACGAATACCCCTGAATAACTGTCTCTCTCTCTCTCTTTCTGTCTCACCTAGCATGAAGCATGAATCTTGCACTAAATACTAACATATCACGGTCATAATGAATGCAGCCACCAAATGAAAGGCCATTGTTCCAGGCAAGCATGTGACTTTTATTACAGCGAGTGATCAAAATCAGTTATTCGGTGTTGGGCGGGTTGAGGGGGAGCGAGCACAGAGGGAAGTTGTCAGTCAGAAGCTGAAAGAGGTCACAATGCAAGTGGGGCGGTACATGATAATGAGGAGCTCTTTTCGATGCCTGACTGATTATCGGACCACGTAAAAATGCGACACTACGCTGAACTTCAAATGCATGGACAAAACATACTGTCATTCCAGTTAATCCACAGAGGAAAGATCCAAAGTACAGAAACAATACAACTACTGCCAACTCTCTTTAGCTCCTCTTTTCACATCTTTGTGGTTCCCAGACATTTTTAGTGAGTACAGTAGTGTTTAACCCATTGTCTAAAGAAGTCTAAGGGGAGTAATTATGGAGCGTGTATCCAGATAACTTTACCCATGGTGAAGTTTACCCTGGCAGTGTGCGGCTATCATCCGCTCGCCACATGAGAGTTTGCCGCAGCCAATGCAGCGGTCTAAAGCCAGCTCTGAGGTTCAGCACTGGGTCAGGAGTGATGTGACAGGTTACTCTTCCGGTCCACAAACAAGAAGGGCAATGCTGGGACTTAGGTGATTATGGACTATTATTAGAGCTTAATGTGGGAGTTTATGACTGATGTAGCATTATTTGCATGTTTGTGGCGTTATAACTCATGCTTCTTGCTTGCACTGCCTGTAGGGCACAGCCCTTCAAAGCATACTTCAGAGGAGCATGTGACCAGAAATCCAAGAATATGTCTCCAGGCTTGCTGAATATAATGGTATGCCATTTAAAGCATGTAAATACTTTGTAATACATCCACTATATATATAACCCTGATTTTCATAAGTCTAAACTGAGAGCAAACTGCACAGATGGAACCATTAGATCGATATACACTACCAGTCAAAAGTTTGGACACACTTTCCCATTAAAGAGAATGGGAAAGTGTGTCCAAACTTTTGACTGGTAGTGTATAAATAAACATATACAACTATGCACTTGTACAAAGTAAAATCCCAAGGTCAAAGGTTTAATGTCTACATCTTAAACACAGAGTAAGACCTATTTTAAATGAAATGTCACCCTGTATTGTGAGAGAGACCCATAATACTTAAAGGTTAAACGCCCAAGAGATGATTTAAGTGACACTTGGTTGAGTTTATTACTGTAAAATAGGTACATGCTGAGACATGAAGAGGCAGATTGGTGCTGGAAAAGCATGAAATTCTACCAGTATTTCATCTTCTGAAAAATCCCTTTCATTAAAGGCAACTGTTTTTACATTCACTTTAAAGTTTTATTTAGTATAACAAGCTTCATTATTTAAATAATCATTTTACATACACATAAATATATAACTATATAAAACTATGTGCATGATTAGAGACTAATTCTCATATTTTACTGAATTATAAATGTAATTCTTTTGATTTTTTATTTCATGTAAAGGCTGGTCTTTTGAACTTTCTCTTCATCTATTGATAAAATAAATTGTAATAATATTTCACAATATTACTGTTTTTACTGTACTTGATCAAATAAATGAAGCCTTGGTGAGCATAAAAGACCTCCTTCAAATCTTTTTAAAAATCTTACCGACCCCAAAATTTTGAACGATAGTGTATCAGAATATTAGAAGCTCTTAAAGTAACTGCTTTATTGAAAAAAATTACGAAAAAGGTACAGCCAAATCATGTCTGGATGCTCCAAAAGGCCTTATTGTCTCAATTATCAAGAACAGAAAGCTACATAAATCACTCTGACAAGGACTGAAAGATTGCGCCTCAAACTCTCAGCATGAATAAGATTTGTGACAGAACCAAAATCGAGGCCAAGATCATTTTTGTGGAATATACAAAGTTCGGTCTGACTTTATATTAAGTGGCTTTAACTACTATGTACTTCTAACATTTAAATTAATCATTTGATAAAATGCACTTATTGTGTTCATACATGTTTTTAGTTGTACTAAAAAATACCTGCATGTAATTACAGCTGTAATTAATTTCTGTAATTACATCTATAATTACACTGTTGACACTTCCCTTACCCCTTAACCCAGCCTTAAACTTACCCATACAACCAAACTTGTCCCTAACCTTACCCGTACCCCTCCTCAATAGCAGCAAAAGTGTTTTGCAATACAATATGAACACAATAAGTACGATGTATACTTATGTAAGTACATAATAGTTAAAGCCACTTAATATAAAGTGGGACCCAAAGTTCAGTAGTGGAGAATGAAGTAAAGGTGTCAACCATATCAAGAGCTCTGCATAACAGCCTATGAAGGAGGGTGGAAGAGTAGATGCCATCACTCAAATGAGTTAAACAGAGTATGGCACACAAAAGAGCCATAATTGAGCTCACAATGAAAGGTTTTATGGTCAAATGAAACAAAAATCAAATCAATATGTATGGCACAAATCTAACAACATACAAAAACAGAAACCAAGAAGTGTGATGAATCCTTCACTACTCAACCAAACAGAAGAACAATATGCCAGGGATGTGTGATGGTTGTTCTTGAGTCCCTTGTTTGTCCTGAGCAGTTAAACTGCCCAATGTTCTTCAGTCCTGCAAATTCTTCTGTTTTCCAGCACCTTTTGCATATTATTTTGAACCCTTTCCAGCAGTGACTATATGATTTTGAGATCAATCTTTTCATACTGAGGATAATTGAGGGACTCAAACACAACTATTAAAAAAGGTTCAAACATTCACAGATGCTACAGAAGTAAACACGATGCATTAAGATTCGAGGGGTGAAAACTTTTGAACAAGATGTCCAAATTTTTCTTATTTTGTTTAAATATCACATTTTCTTCATTTAGTTCTGCCCTTCGGAAGCAACAGAAGATACTTTCATGTTTCCCGGAAGACAAATTAAGTACTATTTCATATGTCAGGCTTTACAGGGTTAAGGTTGTCATGGCTGAGGTCACTACAAAATATCAAAATGTTAGGACTAAATACTGACACTAATGGTATACGTTTTTTTTTTTGTTGTTGTTGTTGTTGTTACAAAATGTTTCTAATATAAAACAATTATCTATTTATGTTACTTCTGGGTTTTTGTGTTTTTAAAATCATAATTCTGCATAAGATAATAATTATCATAATATTTTTGCCACTCTAAACAAGGTTTCCCATTAGGGCTGCACAATTAATCGAAATAAAACTGAAATCACGATTTGGCTTAGTGCAATTATGAAATCACAAAGGCTGCGATTTTTAATTAAATAAATATATGCACAGCACATTTCATAGTGAGGAGCGGCAGTGTGATCAGAGTGGCTCGATCGGTTCAGTAAATGCTGCTCCTGTGAGTCACTTATGTGGATTTGAACAGCAAAACATTATATGTTTTTACTCCAAACTCATTTCATAACGTCATTCGAGTGTTTGAAATAACAATAATTTGGGAACTGAAGTAGCTTCTCATGCTCTTACAAATTATTCTAACTCAAACTTTCAGGGAAAATGTTTTTAGATAAAAACTGAAAGCGCTGTCGGAAACTTAGTGGTGGTGACGTTTAAGTTGTGGGACCGTTGTGTAGTTCGTTTATAACCTTTTTATTTCTGGCGATTGTATTTAGGCTTTAATTTTCAAAAACTTTTTGCGATAATCCAAAAGCCTATGGGAAAATCCTATTGGGTTTGTCGAGAGAACCAGTGTGATGCTAACTTCCAGGTTGGCCTACAATTTCACATCATCCCTGCACTACTCTATTCAGCTACAGCAACAGCTGGATGCCTTTGTCCATATTAGGGATTTCCTGGAACATCATAAGTTTTATTACTTCTGTGAGGCATATTTGGACTTTCTGTTCAAGGGCGCCCTCCGGCTTCCAGTATGAATGAAACATACATTACATGTGTTTATAGCACTCAATAATGCTCACATCACCCTATTTTGGGTAAAAAATAAAATGAAAAATAATACTTCTCTTTAAAGAAATTTAGAGTAAACATGATCTTTTTTTTCCAGTGTTGTTCTCCAGTCCTTTCTAATGATTTGTAATTATAGGCCACCTGCATGTTAACAGGGCACCCTTTAAAATAAAATTATATTTATTAATTATTATATTAATATTGTATATTAATTTTTAATAGCAAAATATTGTTATTACAAAATAATATTTTTTATATTTTGCACAACAAACCTGGTGTTCTCATATGGTTTTTATTTTAAAAATCACTTTTTAAAATCACAAATTGCAATTTTAACCAGAAATGCCAATTCCCCAAATCGTGCAGCCCTATTTCCTATGCCATTAATATTATGCAAGATGCCTATAATCCAGTTTAAATACACCAAAAGCTATTTGAATGGGTGGAATTTACAGGCTATGATTCTCTGGATCAAATTGCCTTATTTTACTGAACATAACTTCAGGAAAGAAGTGAACATATAAAATCCAATCATAATAACACTTATGCTGGATGGTTTAACCTGACCCCTTGTCATGGTTCTGTCACTTCGGTCTAGTTTGCTCTTGGGTTTGTGACAGAGCCATGACACTTCTATATTGTCATGTTTTGTGTGAACACACAGCTTGTCATGTGTTTCTTTGTGCCATGTGTTCTCATGTCTATTGTCTTGACCCCTCTCCTCTTGTTACCTGATAATTGGCTTATTTCCCCCACCTGTCTTCCCTCATTACCTGCCTTGTTTGCTCCCTATTTATTCTCCTTGTGTTTGCAGTCCTGTGTTGGTTCGTTGTCATTGATTCCCGTCCTTGCTTCATGTCTCCTGGTTCCTTGTGTGTGGTATGTTCTGGTTTTCCCCCCTCATGGGTAGTTTTTGTTTGTTTTATTTATGTTTTTGTTATTAATAAAACCCAAAATTCTCCTGCAATTGAGTCCTCGCTCCTTTCACCCATACCCGACCGTGACACCCCTGACCTAACATAATCACTGACTTAAAGGCACAATATGTAAGATTTTTTTTAATTAGAATATCCTCGATTTCCGGTTTTATTTTGTAGAAAACCATGAAAACACCAAAGACGCTTTAATATATTATGTGTTTTATTAGACAGATGAGCAACTGTTTGGATACATTCATCAACAACAAATCATTGTTATATAGCTCAACACAGTTAGTCTTATTGTTTAAATCTGGTTTTCTTAATTTACAGCGAGTATCATGTTTTACCATGCCTAATCTCAATCTAGTTTACTGCAGTATGCAGCAAGTGTCTCATAGTAGCCGCCGAGCGAATGCACAGAGTAGCATTATAACTTTCAACACACTCAAATGTATCTAATATGATAAAACAGCGCTGCATTACCCCACATACGCTTGACTGGGAGAAGCGAAAGCGTTCGTCTGCGGCATAATAAAAGCTCCCCTGCTCTCGAGCCATGTGTCATGCTTGTCTCTCATTAGCAATCACTCCAGCGGCCTTGTTCAGCTCCAACGGCTTTCAGCCCCACCCTGCTTCATACTACAGTAACGCTTATAAATCTTTAATACATTAGCTCATCCATGAATATGATTTCTGCCCAAGTCCCGTCAGATTCTTTTCCACCAACTGTAGAGGTGGAGACAACAACTCCCATGATTCCGCGAAATCAAGGCGTCATCAAACTACGCCTTTGTTTTGAATAAGCGACCTCTAGCGGTGAAAATTACATATTGTGCCTTTAAAATTACATTCTTAGTGCCAACAAAATCAAATCAATGTTACAGCAAAAACTAACAAGCACCTGGGAACAAGCATTCAGAATGACTATATGAACCACCTATTCATTTCTACTGAATGAAAAATTTTGCGCAACAATATTAGGCAACATTTCAATAAAACAAGAATGGAAGCAAACAAATTCAGAACTACTGGTGTAGGAATGAGTGGTAAACTATCAGGACTAATAATTCCATTAACTAAGAGGCAACTCCGAAAATCGCGATGCATAAAACCAACATAATTTTCTGGCCTGGCTCTAATGCCTGATTAGAGCAATACAACACACAGCAGATCTTCTGTTCATGGTGTCAGGAGAGTGCACCAAGCCCAACCATCTGCAGACACTACATCTCAATGCATTGCATAACTCCTTAGCAACATCCAACATGTTAAGGCACAGCCTCTACAGGGGTGAAGGCAGATAGGCTGTTGGCAGCACATGAAGAAAAAGTACAATATGTCCTGATGGTGCATGCTTGATCCTCAATGATGATTACATCAAACCCTTTGGCTGAATGACGCTTAGTGGGATTAAATTTAAATGAATGAATCCTCCTATTAAATGGAAAATGACAGATCTAACAGTACTGTGTATATATTAGACAATGAGCTCAAAGTATTTCACTGCAGCAGCATTAAAATGATCTATATTAATTGAATCCATATGAGTCAATATGAATTTGGTGTTTTCAGGTTCATCAATCTCTGAATCAAAAAAAAAGACTGAACTTACCTGGGGAAGAACTACCGTCGGGCTTAATCTCTGGAGACAAACAAAAAGGAAACAAAAAGGTGTGTTTTGAATTAAAGGACCAACAATTCTGAACAAAACATAAGCAAGGCATGCATTAGCCTTAGGCAAATTGTTGACAAGAACATAAACCACAAGGAACTGGTACGGCACAACTGGAACAATAATAAGATATTTTACTGTTTAATTAGGGTGAGGTAAACAAGATGTTATTTATGCACAGCCCATACCTAAAGTATTATGACTTCTTTTGAGGTAAAACAGGTCTCTTACAATGAAATTAGTTTTAAAGCCTACTATAGTTAAACGTAATGTTACCAAATAAACATTAAACAGAAAAAGCTAACCCATGGTGCTTGTTAAAAGCTACTGTTTCTTTGTGCGACTTTTGTTCAGGCATAAATGTCTTAATAAATACATGCCTTTGTTTGATCTACCAGCCATCCATATGGTTCTCCACCATTAAAAAAATCCTGCTGTGCTTTAAAGTCAGTGTTCGCTCTTTAACCAATCAAAACAATTAAAACCGGTTCAAGGTTGTGCTGTGACCTCTGACCTAAGGTAGCCGGCTCAGTTTCACTGAAAGAATGTGAATAAGGTAAAGAGTGTAGGTACAGTATTTATATCATCTTTCAAGTTCTCAGTTTTTATCCAACTATATTAGGAAGCCATGGAGGAATAGGCTCACTGAAGCTTATTTAAATGATAGTCTACTAAAAATACTAATACAAACAGCAGTCTTTTGTTCCCTAAACAAACCACTTTGTTGCTGATGTTTGGGCATGCAGAGGTTCTTTAGCTACAGAATAGAATAAAAGATGCTAAACCCTAGATAAACCCTAATAGGTCATAAACCTTGAGAAGTTCCTGCGATTTACAGCTGTTACGTTCATAGAAATGTTCAAATGGCAGCAGTTCAAAGGCTGGTAGAGGGGATAGTGCATGGACGCAGTCAGCCAGCCATTACAGACGTTTCAGTGCCCTGAGAAACACTCCAGTGTTGGAACAGGTTCAAGGATTTGGCTGCATTTTTCCAGGCAAATATGGAGCCAATACAACAAAAAAAAAAAAACAAATAGGTCTAATCGATCTGAAAATCAAGTGTTGCTTAATTGGAAATTGCTTGTCGTTTGTGTTTTGAATGAACTTGTTAGGCTCAAAGAGATCAGATCAGCTATGATTTAATCAAGGGCATATAGTAATCATTACAGCCAACCCTAACCATTTTTGAGATTTTTTTCCCAACAACTTTTCAGTGGACATTCAATGGCCAGAGTGATGATGATGTCACACCTTTCAACTGCCACATAGTACCATATTATGATTAGGGTATAAAAGGGGTGTGATTGAGGGGAAGGGGTGAATAGTTAAATACTGACGAGTTTAACAGACCCCTTGGGTCGAAGCAGGTGGAGTGTCTGACTCCACTCAAAGCAATTTAAACTTTGACTAAAAGTGAATCTACTGTGAGGCATATCTTCACCATCTGTTATGAACAAGAACATATTCTAGTCTAGATCAGTGGTTCTCAACCAGGGGGCCTCAGTAAATCATAAAATGAGTAACATTTAGTTATATTAACAATCAAAATGCTAAAAAATAAAAATGAAAAAAATAAAGCACAAAATTTAAGTGACATTATATTTTTAAATGAAGGTTATTTATTTACTTTTGACATTAGAAATACCAGATCAATCAGCTTAGATAGGAGAGCCTTTGAATATTGTCTTGGATATTGGGGGCTTGGATTAAAAAATGTTGAGAACCACTGCCTTAGATACTATTACAAAAGCAGCTACTGTCAAGTACAGTACATGCAAAACATGCTTCCTCTCTAAATATGGCTTCATTAAGTTCTTAATGAAAGTTATTAGGTATTTATGAGAGCATTTTAATACTGGGGCACCCTGAGTTTATGCAGGCTGAAAAACCCTTATATAATATAATAATTATACCTTATTTTATGACCACATATTATTTGAAGGGAAAACATTTTTACTTATGAAAATTAATTTGTTATTCTGCACAGCTATTTAAGTGAACTGCCCAAAACATTTTTTTTTTTAAATAGTATAAAATTAAAGAAAAGTGTGACAGCACCCAAGAAGTACACTTTCCTATATGGCAAAAAAAAAAAAAAAAAAAAAAAAAAAAAAAAAATCTATAGCTATTATTTTCTAACTTAGTATTTTTGTCTTGTTTTTCAGTACAGATATCTAAACATTCTTAACGCAAGATCTGTTTAATTGGAAAGCAAAATGACTTAAGATATTAAGTCTTGTTTTCTGAAAAATGTATCAATTTGTTTGAGTTTATAGTATTTTTTTTATATTTTTATACTTAGTAGTAAAAAGTCTGAGTTCATAGAAAAAAATATCTGCCAATGGGTAAGAAAAATAAACTTACTTCAAAGCGGGAAAAGTTTATTCTTCTTACCCCACTGGCAGTTTTTCTTGTTTTAAGCATAAAGTCACTTAATTTTGATAAGACTTAATATCATGTCATTTTGCTTCTTAGGTATCTTGATTTAACAATATTTAGTTTGTAATATTTTATTTGCACTGTAAAACAAGACTAAAATACTGAGTAAGAAAAATGTTTTTGTAGTGTATTCATGTCAGTTTAGATGTTAATATCTACATTATGTGTCAACTACCCAAAGAAAAAAAATATTGATTTATACGTAAATAATCCCTAAGAATATACAGAAAATCGTTACTGTCAACAACTCTGGGCCTGACTTTATTGTGAAGCGTTTAAATATTGCTCATTACTTCAAATTGTGCTTTCAAATGCAACATGCCTTACCTGACACAACTTCACTACTGTCCAACAAAATATGTAGGCGAAGAGGGAAAACTTAGCCCTCATGTATCGCTCCGGTAAGCAGGCGAGATGCATCTGCACCTCATCCAGTCCCCCGTCTCCAGAACGCTCCAGTTCACAACCCTGCGTCCCAGTACCGTTCCCAGCGTCCTCCTCTTCCATGTTTACAAGGATTTAAACAAGTTTAAAAGTTCTTTAAAGCAGGAGAAACGTTCTAACTGTACCTGTCTGCTTCATGTTGGTTGTTGTTAAGTCATCTGAATGTCACAGAAGGCAAAGGCTCTTGAACAGTGCATGGCATTTGTGAGTACTCAAACGCGGGTGATAGTGCAATGTTTGTTTTATCGCTGTCAGTTGTTAACGACACATATTTTCCAGCTCCGCGAAACGCGAGATGTACTTGTGACGCGACGGTGTATAAAAAGCAGGGCAAAAGTCTCTGTGGTGTGGTATAACAAATTCCAGCGTCCCACGTTGTTTCTCGGTGACAGTCAGGGGGGAGAGGAGGCAGAGTTTCAAGTCCAACACCTCCTCCATCTACAGTACACCGTCAACGAGCGACGCGACGAGACAAACCAGAACGCGCCCATTACTAACAGCGAATCTGTGTACATTGCTATCGTTCGAGCGTGAATTGTAGATGGAATTCTGACGTCAACGCCCAATGAACCAATCAAAGACTTCGTTTACGCAAACAACGAAAGGCGCCAAACAAAAACACTCACATTAAAATCAATCAAACTATCACGCTCATTTGCACTGTAAACAACTTAAGTATAGAATGCAGAGTGAATTGTATGAGGTATATTGGTATTTTAAGCATAATTTTACAATAATACCTAGGTGGTTTTTTTCTGTAAATAAGTTCGGCACAATACCAAAAAATAGTATTCTGAGCCAAGGACCCTCATCCAGACAGGGTCCCCAATATAACACTTTATGATAACTTTTATTAAAAACATATTATTATTATTATATTATATAATCAGTTTGAGATCATCAAAGTTAATGTTGCTTAACATAGTGAGAGATGTCATGAATTAAGACCCCTGGTTGAAACCCTGGCCATAAAAAAAACAAAAAACATTAAGCTCTTTATTATTATTGTAATGCATTTAAAGGAAAAGTTTAAATCAATGGCCCTGCAAAGAGTCGTTTTTACAGCCACATTCAATCCCAGACTTGTTGATGTGATTTTGTCTTAAAGCACAGCCGGCGCCAGGCCTGACACAGGGCTCTGTTCAGTTACTGTTGTTTGCTTTGCTATTGTTCTGCCTATTAAGCAATGTCTGAGCTTCAGTCAATACATACAGTGCTAACACCTCAGCTCATCTGCTTTGGAAAAGAGCCAACATCTGAGTTTGAAAATCAACCATTAGTACACCACAAATACAAAAAGAAATAATAATTTAAATGCACATGGATTCATAAATAGGTTTTTATTAATACTCAGTCAGTGACAAAGGCAAGCACATCAATATAAATATTGCACAGAACTACGATAATTGTCAGCTGCCCTGTCTTGAAAAGAATATAATGGCACTAAAAGGTGACAAAATAACCTTTATAAAGGGATAGTTCACCCAAAAATGAAAATTATCCCATAATTTACTCACCCTCAAGCCATCCTAGGTGTATATGACATTCTTCTTTCAGACGAATACAATCGGAGTTATATTAAAAAATGTCCTGGCTAATCCAAGCATTATAATGGCAGTGAATGGCAGCCCAAAATTTTAAGCCCAAAAAAGTGTATCCATCCATTATAAAAGTACTCCACACGGCTCCGGGGGGTTAATAAGGGCCTTCTGAAGTGAAGCCATGCATTTGTGTAAGAAAAATATCCATATTTAGCACGTTATAGAGTAAAATGTCCAGCTTCCGGCAGACCACCTTCCGTATTCAACTTACGGAGAAAGTGTAATGCCTCTCACAGTTCAAAACGCTTACGCTATGTCCGACGCCATCGTCGCACCAGTTACGCTTTTTCCGTAAGTTGAATATGGAAGGCTGTCCGCCGGAAGCTAGATATTTTACTTTATAATATTTTTCTTACACAAACGCATCGCTTCACTTCAGAAGGCCTTTATTAACACCATTTTTTAATAAAACTCCGATTGTATTCGTCTGAAAGAAGAATGTCATATACACCTAGGATGGCTTGAGGGTGAGTAAATCATGGGGTAATTTTCATTTTTGGGTGAACTAACCCTTTAATACTCCATTCCAACAATATATGCACTTTACATAGTTTGTATAGCCTACAAAATCATGCAACACATTCGTTTTGCAATATATTCATTCATATTGTTAGGATATTGTCAGTCTTTCATGCTATTATCTTTTATCTAATTCTTGGATTTTGACAGCTTATCCTGAGAAGTAATATAATTACATCTTTACAAGAAATACTAAAGATCTAACAATTTAATTTACCCAATTTAAGTATCAAATCATATGAAAACAAGTAAGCTATCTAAAAAGCTTCTGTTCAATGCTTACATTTTTAATGCCAAACTACAATGCTTTTATTAAGGATTATCATTGCCTTCATTACTGACACCAACCCTGCACCAGATGTTGTTATGGTTGATGCTGATCTAATGGAAAACAGGTTGAGGCCCTGAAATATAATACTTTACTAATAGCTGCTAAGGTTTTAGCAGAAAGGGCTTCTTCGAAATTGGCTTACTTTTGTTTAGAGCAAGGATTGCATGCATGCACATACAGACCATTTCTAAAGGTGCCATTTCTTTGGTATCCAACTTAGATTTTATCCTTTCAAAATATGAAATTTAGCTTTATTCATATATACATCCATCACCATTATGAGAATAATATTGGGCCAAAGTTAAGTTCAATGTTAACAGATATCCATCCCAGTATAGATGTCTATATTTAAGCAGATAACTGTCTGCTCAAAGATAGATGTGCAGACATATATAGATTAATAGTCATACCAGGGGTTGTTTTTATGGGAATTCTGTTCAATAACAACCAGCTGGACTTTTGCAGTCTAGGTTTAGTTGAGTTGAAGTATTTACCAAGTAAAAAAAGGGGCCGAACTGGCAGAATTACATTCCAAAACGGACAAAGACGACAAGTAAAAGTGCCACCTGCCTTCTTTGTGAAGAGGCCTACTATATGTATGAATGGAGCCTTTTTTGGTGGCACTTATCAATTCTGGTCACATCAGCCAGATCAGAAGCGTTCTTTCAAAGGGCTACTTTACCTCATTTATTCACTGATACACAATTATCCGTCTCTGTTTTGAACTCTAATTGGACAAATGAAAATGCAAAGTTGATTCCATTGCTATGTCTCCAGCTGTCCCAATCCTTTAAAGAAATTGGCCTTTTCTCTTCCAAACTCTAGAATAGAGCTTTTCAAATAGCTTGTCAGATTGTTTCGATATGCAAAAACAACCTAAGTATAACTTCCCACAATGTACTTTAAATTCCGTAAGTGAGTTTTCTCTATTAAGACAACAGTTTAAAATGTGTCCGTTGGACATTAATAAAGTGTTACTACAGTTATTGCACTAGTATATACTGTCATTGATCCTTGGTTTAAAAACCTCAGCAAACTTGCAATAAAAAATAGCAGTGATTGCAGAAAAACTACAGAGAGAGAAAAACACTGATACGACAGGTTTCAGACAAATGTTACTTCTCCAACAAACAGATCAACAGACCTGTTGTTGTTCCAGGCTGACAGTGTTGCTGAGTTGACAGTAAAATGAGCAAACATGTCAGATTTTCTTGAGGACGAAGAGACTTTGACAGCTGGTAGAGAGGTCAGCTGCCCGGAGGGCTGAGGTACTGGACAGAAGAAACGAGGTTTAAGAAAGGATCCACAAAATCAGAATCTGTACAGGAAAAATTAGAAAACAAACATGTTAATGTGGAAGTAGCTCTAAGGTTGAATCTCACCAAGAAATGCAAAAAAAAAAACACATAAGATACCAAAAAAATAAACTTTTTATTAATCTATTATAGTGTATAAACTCATCCTTTTTTTATTAGCATAAATTAAATTCAGTACAACAAATGCATTGATGTACCTGTATAATTACATTTGTACTTTTCAATTTGAAAATTAAATACAAAATTACAACACATTACAATTTGAAGAATGACAAATACATTTTTACACATTACAATGAAAATTAAGACAGGACATCTCTAGTTAATGTCAAAATTAAAAAAAAAAAAAAAAAAAAAAGTCCTTTATTTTATGTAAAATATAATTTCTCATTTTTGAGATATGACGTTGAATATGATGGATGAATATGACGTGAAATTCATGCTGTGATCTATAATTATTCACAAACTTACAACCTAGTTCACTTTCAACATCTAAAGACAAAATTTAACTAATGTCATTGCAAATTATTTGAAGCAGCTGCACCAGATAAATTACTATACTTTTTTACTAAATGATTGCTTTATGCAAGCATCAAGGGTTTACAGTTCCAGCAGTGCAGTCTATTTCCTTTCCATCCCAGTGTCCTGCACGAAAAGCTAATTCCATCCCTCAATATTGACACAGTCCCCCATTGTGTCCTACATCACTGGACTAAATCGTCCGCAGAGTCATGGACCAAATTAACAGCATGAGGCTTATTCCCTAAGCCAGAAAACAGAACAGAGTCCTGTTCAGCATCACCTCTCTCAATGGGTAGCAGTCAGCCAGCTCTATACATCTGCTCTGTAGTGGCTCCCGGGTTGCTAAGAACACTCCCAGGAGCACACTGATGGATTATAGACCAGTCAAAGTCAACATGAACCCCTTTCCCTCTGGCTGCAAGCCGAAACTGCTGGAGAGCAGCATCAGATGAGACAAGCATGCGTAGAAAATGTCCTGCTCTGATGAAAGATAATGTATGAGGAAATACAGACAGGCTTAGTCTGAAATTGGTGAAGAAATGCAGGTGGTTTAAACATTCTGTTCAAGCTCACACTGGGTTTTCTGTAATCATGTATAGGTTGTCAAATGTCTACTGCCACACAGTGGCCAATCTGTACTTTTGCAGTGCAAAAATAAAACTGTTTCATCTGTAATCCTCTCTTTCTTATCAAGGTTAATTAAAAACAAACATGTCCACTTCTACTACCACACAATAAAACATGTTTGGCTGAACTGTGCCTCCCAGTGTGTTGCAAATCACTGGTGGCTTAGATTGAATACACGCTTTCATATTTTCCAGATGCAAGAAAACAGCTGTCTGCTGTGCGAAGATCCACTGAGAGCTGAGCAGGAAATAAAAGTATGTCAATAGACCATTCACTACTCATGTTCAACCCTGTGACCATGATATAACTATCCAAAACAATCCGAGCAATATACCTCAGGCCACATTCAAATGCATTTCCTGTTAAGGAAAAACAAGCTCCACATTTTTATTGTACACTGAACTATTCTTGCAATAAGAAATGCACTAAAACACACAAAAAAAGAGAGAAAGTCCTGTCTCACACTCTCTTGATGCTGTCCTGGTTACTGTCTGTCACACTGGCATTATTTTATTTGCTTATTTATCTTCTAAAGCAGCTCTGTTAAGAACAAAGCCGACTGAAGGTGGATAAAAATCTACTTTAGCCTGATTCGATTTTTCAGATTTTTCTGGTGCACAGACAAAGCAGCCTTATTGAATTATTAACAAGCTATTCTCCTCAAATTCCATTTACTTTCACAATTCTGATTTTAAATTATTAATTATCATAGGTCACATTTTTATTTTAGACACACAAGTCCTAATCACCAAAAACATCTTATAACATCATATATATTGTATAAAACAATTACGAAAGAATTCGCTGAAGCATCAAATGCTAAATCAGAACCTTACGACTTAATTTCCACTCTTACACTGGTACACTGCCAATATACTGAAAGCTTTCCCATCTAAGTGCTGTTGCTATGGTTTCAAGATATCAGCTGAAATATACAAGACACAGATATGTAGGGAGGATTTCTGACCTTGAAGCAATAAAGCAGCTCTGCTACACTTAGCGCTCATTCATTTACTCCAAACACTCTCGCCTAGAGAACTACAGATGAAGCTCTTTTTTTTTGTGGTATAGTTTGCATGAGAGTGCTAATAATAGACCAAATGACTAAAACCCTTCCCTCCCCTGAAATCCTAATTACATATTCAGTCTATCAATGCTCAGTGACGCACACACCAAACAAACCATAGATTGGAGTCTTCGAGCACCTCTGCTGACCCAGCTACAGCAGTATAATTCCCAGAAAGCCTTGAAACGCTGAGACACAAACACTTCCCCTGACACAAGCACAAAACAGTGATCACTGCCTCCCTTATAATGTAATTAAGAGAAGAGGTTTTAAAGGTTTTAAATCTGCAATATTGTGCTTCTGCACTGTAGTGACTGGCAATGCAAAAAAGACACTGAACGACAGAAACTACACTGAACAAGCTTAAGCATAAGACGGCCAGCCTTCGCTCCCCACGTGCATCAATGAGCCTTGGCCGCCCATGACCCTGTCGCTGGTCCACCACTGTTCCTTCCTTGGACCACTTTTGATAGATACTGACCACTGCAGACCAGGAACACCCCACAAGAGCTGCAGTTTTGGAGATGCTCTGACCCAGTCATCTAGCCATCACAATTTGGCCCTTGTCAAACTCACTTAAATCCTTACGCTTGCCCATTTTTTCTGCTTCTAACACATCAACTTTAAGGACAAAATGTTCACTTGCTGCCTAATATACCCCACCCACTAACAGGTGCCGTGATGAAGAGATAATCAGTGTTATTCACTTCACCTGTCAGTGGTCATAATGTTATGCCTGATCGGTGTGCGTATATATATATATATAAATAAAACCACAGGTTATGTTTCTGTTTGTTTGACACCGCATTATGCTCTGATGCAGCCCTTGACAGCCTATACAGAACAGCATGCCAATTTGTTCACCTCTTCCATTGTTTGTGAGTGAACTGAAGGAGAATATGCTTGCTGTGAGTATAGCTACAAGCCATGTGAGAATTTTGACAGCAGGATGAAGGACTAAGTGACATGTTTCCTCTGAGGCATCACTAGCACAGGTGCTTCAAGCACCCCAGTCATTAATAATGAAACTTTTTTTAGCTCTATTTTTCTTGCAATAAGATTACAATTATTTGGACAGCTACAAAGCTAGCAAATACATAATGTAAATGTATGTGTGCATTACTTTATGCATGACAAGACCAAAAGACATAAACCACAATAAGAGTGTGAACACTTGCAATTTACTGCCTTGGAAATGTTTAATAAAAAACATTAAAGAACTGGGTAGTCAACATGAAGAAGTGGCAGTGTCCTGCAGTGAAACATGGATCTAAAATAATATTTTGAAATTCATTTCCCAATAATTGCATAATTATATTTTAATATAAAAGTATTTATTAAAATATGTATAAAAAGATAAAAAACATTTTTTAAATATATTGCAAAAAATTCTAAATATTGTATATGCATATTACACTGCTGTCACTGTCAGATAGCTAGATAGATAGATAGATAGATAGATAGATAGATAGATAGACAGACAGACTAGTAGAAAGATAGACTGATTAGACAAATCCAGCACCTGTTTAATATGGGCTTTACTTCTTCATTCTGCATCTGCGTTCTACTTTCCTATCCCCAGGAAAGACACTGCATGATCCCTCATCATTCACAGCAGACTTCTTGCGATGATGTAACCTATGCTTCTTTTTGGCTGGATTTCCCTCTTCCATCATATTCAAATGGTGGATGTGGTGGTCCTCTCCACAAGGAAACTCAGAAGAGGCAGAGGCCATGAGAGGAAGAGATGTAGGCCTGGTAACTTGAGACATGTCTGTGTCTTCAGATTCAACAGCACATGAACCATATGTTTCCAACACCAAATCATTGGAAGTATTAGTAGTGACAAAGCCAAGTCCCTCAGTCTCCAAAAGGGAAGGTTTCACATCTTCAGAAAAGCTAGACCTCCTCAAGCGATGTCTAGCATGCAAGGCTCTCTCGGTAGTTGCCACTGGCCTTCTCTTGTGTTTTGACTTAAGGTATTTTTGAGAGTGTCCTTTGTTCCTTTTTACTTCTTGCTCAGGTACAGGGACATCTCTTATGTCACAGCTTGAGTGAGTTTGACTAAAGTTGATCTTCATAGAAGACAACTGACTAGCACACTGCTCAACAAGGGAAGCTATGCTGATGTCACTTCCTATCCCGCAGGTGCTGGCTGGGGATAGTAGATCTCTGGTTATTGGCTGCGGAGTTAAAGTGAACTTGGGAAGACTGGCACAGGCCCAAAGGTCTGAAGTTTTGATGTGCTCAATGAGGGACATACAAGAACGGCACAGGTGCAGATCTTTAGCTCCGTTTTTCAGGGAACTCTTGCAAAATTCACAAAGAGATTCCTTGTTTATGGCCAACACAAACAAAGACCTTGTCCCAGAGCCAGGGGAGCTTACTACTGGGGACTGCAAATCTTCACCTGGAGTCATGGGAGAGTCGACATTGAATATTCTGAAACACACACCACTTGTTGGGGTCTTAGGTTGACTCTCTGGAGAGGCCAAGGTTGACATCACTGTGTTTGCATCATATTTTGAGGGCAGAACACCAACACTTTGCTGACTTGGTGCTTTAAAATAAACTGTATCTCCTCTACCATTAACAGTTCTTGCTCCTCTTGGTGGTTTTCTAACCCTTGGTGACTGGGTTTTGCATCTCAGACATAAATCTCCTTCACCGCTACTCTGTGAAGATCTCAGTTGTGTTGGGTTGCTATTGTCTGTCCTATGCTTCAGCCAATTAACTATACCCATAGCCAGAGATATCTCAGTGTCGCAAAGCTTTAGTAAGCAATCTTTCCCCGTCCATTTACTTTCCAGGAGCTCTTGACCAACGAAGTCCCGAGCCAAAGGTGGGGCAAGATTTTCCTCTGCTCCAACATGGAAGCTGTACATGGATAATGGATAATCACTGCACTGGCCAACAATGCTGTCTGTTAGGTCGATCTCATCATCAAAGATCGGGGTCATTTCTGTCTCGCTGGGGTCACAGAATAGCTCATAAAGAGCATCTCCACTGTACGTGTCCCTAGGGATCTTGCTGGAATGCACTGGAGTGAGGGAACTTCTGCTGCAGTCCTCAAAACCAGGAGACACATAATCAAAGTAGCCCTCATCACTGGTGTTCCCTTGGTTGTCACTTTTAGGTGTTACCACCTCAGTGTTAAGTTCCCTGATCTCGGACTCTACAGACTGGGGTGTATTTGCTGTTACATCTTCAGACTTGGATGTGGAAGGAGATTTCATGATAGGTGTTGTGGATTTTGTTGCATGTTCCATTGCTTTTGAGCTGTGCCCTAAATGCAAAGTTCTGTTTAGGGTTTCCCACAACCCAAACATGTCCAGGACCTCAGCATGAGCTGGAGAGGCCAGACACTCCTTACCTCCCTGGAAACCTGCAGTAGTAGGACTTCGCCTCGGAGCTTCACAGGCAACTTTGTCATGTTCAGGGCTAAAGATGCCCTCAGGAGATACAAGATCATCAGCAAATATCTCACCACAACCAGCCTGAGATCCAAAGCTTTTTAATGAGGCAGCATCCTCACAGACATTTGCACAACATTCACTGGAAGAATCGGAGGGAGTCTCACTGAGATTATCATTGTACCTGCTTCTTGCAGGAGTACGTTCTCTGTGCCTTACCGTCTTCCTCGTCCGTTTCAGTGTTGGAACATTTTCACCTGCAACATGGCATGGTGTACTCGGTGATGTAGCTTTCTCATGTTTGTGTCTTTTGTGAACAAACAAGTCCTTAATGGCCTTCCTAGGTTTCCTCAGGGAGATCCTCTTTTTAGGAATTGATTTGGCTATGCAGGGCACAAAGGGCACTTGAGGTGTTAGGTTACGGTAATCGATGATGTCATGACTGCTGCCAGAGGTATCCCTATTCTCACGAAGCAACCTTAGAGGCGCCTCGAATCCTGAAAAGCTGACACTGGTCACCAGCTTATGGTGATGGCGCCAGTTGGTCCCATCTTTGTATCCAGGGCTCTCGGCTTGCAGTCCCATTCCTCTCACACAGTCATGGGTTCTGCTCTTTTTAACAGAGCCGCGGAGCCGTGCATGACCTTCTGAGAGTGTGTCACTAATCACTTCAGAGAGTATGTCCAGAGTGTCTGGCACAGGCAGTGAGGATGGGCTTTCATCAGTACTGTGTATATTCACAAATCCATTATTCAAAGTGTTGTGAGATTTGTGCTCTTCAGGCCATTTACTTCCATGTGCCTTACTTGACCGCTTTGAATCGTCTGAAGTATCTTCGCTCTTTGATAGCTCCATGTTTTCATATACATAACTGTAACTAGATATGAGATAAATACAGGATAAATATAGGGCAATAGGATATTTTTGTTTTTTTACAAGATCAAGAATATTTTAATGAACCTACAATAAACACAGAAACTATAAAAAGTAAGAAAATACATAAGCACACTACATCTCTTCCATCTTTTAATTAGCACATGCTCAGTTGAGTCTCTGCCTGATAAAAGTGTGATCACATTATTATTATTTTGGATGTCTAGTATTTTTTTTTTTTTTTTTTTAAATCATTGATGCGTTTGAATCTACATTTTAAATTGGCTATGAATTTCGTGAGAAAATTCTATATGCAATAGAAATTCACAACAAATTAATCTTCAAAACAAGTCCTGAACATTATTTCAGAAAATAACAAAAATGAAGCTTGGTCTTACCAGCTGATCAATATATTCACGTGAAAAGGATTTTAAATTCATTTCACATAATTATAATGCGGGTCCTTGACAGCTGAAAGATTCACTGCCACACAAAGGTGAAAACAAAATGGTAATAATGAAGTAAACAATGATTATATTACTTTGAGGTGTGCTGTGCCAACTGTAATATTCGTATTTAAATCACTATTATAACGTAACCTTTCTCAATGTAAGTATTTATACTACACCGTATGCTATATATCATTATTACATTATATATTTATAGTAACAAAAAAGGAATAATGTTACAATTGCTCCGCTCTGCATATTGTGATTCTTCTCAGAATGAAACTCTTTTCTTTAACTGTAACTCATATTTGATAACACAAGGACAGTCTGCAGCTTATAAAATAGGTCACACATGTATATTATGACAAGATTGAGCATTATGGCTCTACAATTCGCAATAAAACAATAACGGGTGGTATTAACGGTAATGAGCCAGTCGCAAATGCCTCACAAAACAAAAATGCCATTGATATTTATGTTAATAACTCTTATTTTAACGCACTCTGTTCACTGACGTGCAGCTCGTCGTTCTATTTATTTTGAGCATCGCCTTGGAATACACGTTTTACCCTTCAACAAAACACACTGAATTCCTATAAATAAACGGATTCCATTTGCGCGTCATTTCAATGCTAATTTTAATACATACCTGAAGCAGATAGTGGCAGAAGGCGTTTGGCGGGAGCTGGTGGTTCACACGCGCGTGACAAGGTGGGATGCTCTGGCTGTCAGCGCGCGTGTGAAGATAATTACGATAACCAATCAGAAGACAGCAGGACCACTGCATCACTATTTACTGATCATAAGCCTAGATACAGTGACTGGCGGAACGTTCTCACACTCTGTGTACAGTGAAATATCACTGAAAGGCTTTCATAACATGCCTTGTTTGAAATATAAAGCCACCAGCTCAGCTGAAAAGGGAATATTATTCAAAACATGTTGTTAACAAACCCACTAATTAAATCAAAGCCACTGCATACAAGCTGTTCAGTGTTAAAAGCTAATGCTTAATGTTAGTGTACTATAGCATTAGTAGTGCTCATATTTTACCTCTAAATTCCTTAAAAACAGAACACACATGAATAAAGTTTCTTGAAACAAATGAAATTTAATTAATCTATTGAGGAACATTGAAAATAACAGTGACAAATATAACAAATATAGAAAAAAAGTATAGAACTAAACAGAAAGCTTATGTTGAGTTTTGGTCTCAAACTCTGAAGTGCAAATGTTTATCACAGATAAGGACCCCATCCAAGGTACATCAGGCACAGAAGGTTATCATCAGTGGCTTCTTGAATGAGGTAGTGTACGTGGCCCTCAATGGACAGAGGTAAGCCCATCACTTTTTTATTTCTGTTCTTGATCACTCCCTGAAGACGCTGCTCTATTTCCAGAACATGAGTCTTAGCCTAGAGTGAAACAAAATCAAATTATGGCTTATTTAATTTCCAACTATTACTCAAGCTTGTTACTAAATCTATAGTTGAAATGCAACAGCTCAAATTGCACATAAAGACGAAGCACTTGCAGTACTCTAAGCAAGTGTTTTACAACCATAATGCCTTGTTTATTTATCCTTCTAGCCTGCTTAGCTGAATATAAAATACATATGATATATGTCACAGATAAGCATCCTCATTCAGGCTGTAGTAACTAATTGATGAAGTACCTTCTCATTGAGGATCTCTCCAGATTCATTAACTTGTGTCTTAGAGGAACCCTTGACAGGTTTGCTCCACTCCACCAACGGATCATGCAGGAATGTTTTTAAAACACTGATTAGGAAAATAAAAAAAATAATTATGCAATACAAATACTGTATGATATGTTAAACACATTTGAAACACTCAACATAGAACAGATATGCATTTCTACTTCAATATTCAAGAAATGTTCCTTGAGCAGCAAATCATCATATTAGAATGATTTCTGAAGGATCATGTGACACTGAAGACTGGAGTAATGATGCTGAAAATTCAGCTTTGCCATCACAGGAATAAATTACATTTAAAATATATTAAAAACCGAAAACAGTTATTTTAAATAGTAATAATATTTGACAATGTTACTGTTTTTACTGTATATTAAATCAAATACTTGCAGCCTTGGTGAGCATAAGAGGCATCTTTCAAAAACCATTATAAAATCTTACAAACCCTAAACTTTTGAACGCTAGTGTAAGTTCTGAGATGTTCACCTCATGAGTGGCTCTCTCTGGTCCCTCATGAGTCTGAGTGTGACTTCACAGGCCTGTCTGAACAGACCCTCTGTGCCCATGGGCCCCATTGCATGAACCATGTTCTGAGTGAGCCGAAAGGGAACCACCTCAGGAACATCAAATGTCTCCCCCTTAAGCACCACACAACACACTTGTTCAGCAGTTACCCAGGGATATCAAGTATAGGGAGCAATAAAATTATAGACACAATCCTCATGACTTCCTCTCAAACCTTGTTGAAGAGGCAGTTGAAATCCACATGGACACACTCGCCGGTTAAAGAGTCAAACAAAATGTTCTCTCCATGACGATCGCCAAGTCCAAGAATATAGCCCACCATAGACATGACCGCAGTAGAGCGACAGTAAGCAGACCTGCTGTTGTACCTGTGAAATGACACATTTGTCCCATGTGTGAAGATGTTCATGTATGTGAATTTCTACTGGATTACCCTAAACTCACTTTTAATATGTAATATTAAGAAAATAATAGCATACTACTGGGCATACTGAGAGTTATTATGAATGTGAATAGTGAAAGCCTGTCATATATACCAAGAGGTGGGATCAGGAAATGTCCGTAGAAACCACTCATGAAAAACTGGTGGGTGTCTGGCACACAGCACATCTTTGTGCAGCTTCAGCTTCTCCTCAGTAGAAGCTGTTTTCGGCAAAAGCAGCTTACGCAGCTCTGTCCCACTGACATAGATCCCTGTTCAAAAGAAGAAATACAACATTTTCACTCAACTGTGTCAAAAATGACTTCATGGAGACAGTGACAGCCTGAATAAACTCTTTTTTAAAATTGATTCTGATTGGTTAATCAATATTTTATGTTCATATATAGTACAATACTGTTCAAAAGTTTGTGGTCAGTATTTTTGTTTTAAGAAAGAAGACTTAAGAAGTATTTTATGCCCACCAAGGCGGAATTTATTTGATCAAAAACAGTAATATTGTAAAATATTATTACAATTTAAAAATGCTGTTTTTTTATTTAAATATATTTTAAAATGCAATTTATTCCTGTGATGTCAATTACTCCAGTCTTCAGTGTCACATGATTCTTCAGAATTCATTCTAATATGATGATTTGCTGCTCAAGAAACATTTCTTATCATCAATGTTGAAAACAGTGGTGCTGCTTAATATTTTTGTGGGAGCCGTGATACTTTTTTCATGAATAGAAAGTTCAAAAGAACAGCATTTTTTTTTTAATAGAAACATTTTGTAACATTATAATTGTCTTTACTGTCACTTTTGATCAATTTAATGCATCCTGGCTAAATAAAGGTATTCTTTTCTTTTCTTTTCTTTTTTTTCTAAATCTTACTGACCCCAAACTTTTTAACAGTAGTACTGTATATTTATTTATTTGGCGAGTAGCCATGTAATAAGCAGGATAATGCTGGTACAGTGTTTATTTTATGATAATGACAAGTTTTATGAGAGTTTCTGACCACAAATGTTAAATGTGATTAAATGAGAAGTTGTAATTAAATATTAAATAACAAAATGTTTAAAAAGTCATGTAACAAATATACAATCAGTTATGGATTAGTGTTAAATCACTGTGTCAGGTTATATTATGCAACACATCCATTATGACATACACTGTATATCACCAAGCAGAGAACTAGAGGCTATGAAATCAGCACACCTTTCTCTTTATACAGCTTTGTGAGGATGTGGCGTAAACCCGCCGTGTTGTTGACCCACTCTATTATGCCGCACTCTTCATTCAGAGGGATGACGGCGTATGTTCGAATGTGCAAATCCCTCCGTCTAGACTCTGCATCTTTCCGCAAAGACTAACAAACAACGGCACATTTTTATTATGCAAGTTCTCCGGAAAATGCAATTCATCATTGTGGTATTTGGTGAACAGCACAGCGCTACTACCTTATTAATGAGACAGTTGAACTCCATCAGCCTACAGTCTTTCCTCAGGTCATCTTTGGGTTTGCACATCATGGTGTAGAACTTTCCATCCGAGCCTTTGAGCGAGATCTTTTTTGGCTTCTGCAAGGATGCCAAGATCTCCACCTTTTTGAAATGAAACGTATAATGATATCATGAATAATTAACTTAAATAAGAGTGAATGTGATGGGGTATGGTGAAACAGGTGGGACTGACGGTGTCATCGAAGCCGGCGAGGTAGACCCAGTGCCCTGGAAAAGCATCGTGTTTGGGGTTGGCTCCTCCAGTGGAGGGCAGGGTGGGTATAAGGACAGATTGCAGGGGGATGAGGATCTGACTGAAGGTGGGCTCTTCCACCAGTTTCTTTAGCATTTTGAAGTGTATACTCATGCTGAGGGTGCTGCTGTTCCCATCCACCTACACAATTAAACAAAAACACAGTTCATAACTGCATCCATATGCAAGACTAATTTAAGAACCAACTGATGCATAAAAGCTGTTTCCTTGGAAATCAAAATATTATTTTCTCGCTAGTGGTACAGTCTGTCCTACTGGTTTATTGCCGAGCTCCACCAGCTTGTCAGTCAGTCTGTTGGCATCTCCGATAAATTTCCCAAACGAGTCATTCAGACTGATGGCCTTCTTTAGGATCTCCTTGCATCTGTTCATTCGAGTCGGATAGGAGGACTAAAAAATAAAAAAAAGCAAACACAGTTTATACCTGTGAAAAGACATTTATAGTTATAGACGTGGCTGAGGTGTCGTCTGACCTTTGACACAGCAGTCATCATCCACATAGCTTGTTGTGGGTAAGCTAAGAAGACTTTGGCAACAATCTCCATCAGCACAGCGAAGACCTCGTTGTTGGAGTGGCAGATTCGGGAGATGAGCTGTGAAAAGGCTGTGAGGAACTGGTAGGGCGAGAGGTTGCTAGTGTGTTCGCTGATGACGGAATTGATTTTAGTAAGCTCAACACGCATCTGGACTCGGTCAGAGCGGCCAGCTGAAAAAGATAGAGGAAGCTGGTAAGCAGGATTGTTTTAAAGCAGTGAATATTTGGTTTGATAGTGAATCGATTTAGTTTCAAAAGCATTTTGAATTGGACTGCAAATTCACAATGACCCAATTCAAATCAATACGTATACAATAATTCAGTATTTTTAAAAATGCATTAAAGGGGTCATGACATGAGAATCAAATTTGTCTTGATTTTTTTAGACATATGAGGTCTTTGTACCATTAAAACATCCTGCACGTTTCTTATCTTAAAATGTCCCCCTCATTATAAACCAAGTATTTATTTAATCAAGCTCCAAAAACAGCTCATTTTAATATTGCAGGTTCTGTGACGTCACATGGGCAAATACATTTGCATATGACTGCCTCTAGAGCAAGACATCGAAGAATAGTTATACATCATCTGACCATAGGCCCCGCCTACTGGCATTTAGTCGCTTAACGGCTGACATTTGCCTGCACTGTATGTGAGCGTTGCGTTGCATCAAAAGCAAATAGAACCCATTATAATCACTGATGCTGAATACACTCACTACACTGGATACAGTATACAGATGCACATTCAGTTTCTGACATGCTCCACGCACTGAGTCTGTTGACAGGACAAATAGAAGAGTGAAAGAACGTCCAGTTTAAACAGCTCATTTGCGTCTAGGATCCCAGCGTCAGAAACAAGTGGATGGTTTATTTTAATGCCGTCCTGGATCATGTCAGATGATTATATGTTTGTACAGAGCATTTTGTTCTGTAAACAAGGCACAGTGTAATGGAGAGTTTGCAAAGAAACTTTTGTTGAAAGTTTGCAGCTGCATCACAAACCGTAAGTAAATGATTTCATAATGCTTTGTCTGTAAATGACGGTTTTATATGGATAATGTTTAATATTTTAAAAAATATAGGCAAAAATAAAGTTGAATGATGTTTGAGAGGTAACGTGTCTTATTCTTACCATATACCAATAGTAATAAAATAGTTTTATATACAATAATAATATGAGATTTATATGGTAAGAGTATGAGTATGAGATTTATGGTGCTTCATAATGGGAGCAACACCACAAACGCGGACTGTCACCACAAATGTGACACCACATGTAAATGTCATTTCCATCAGCTATATCGGTAAACATTTTGAAGCACTACACCTTTTTACGTGAAAAAACCTGACTACAGTGTAATTATACATTTAAATACTGAGTAATAATTAACTACATACTTACTATAGGGTTAGGATGAGGGTTTGGTTTAGGGTAAATTGCATGTAATAATCCATAATTTATAGTTATTACTACAGTAACTACATGTAATGTGTAACAAGGACACTAAAATAATGTGTTACCAAATATTTTAACAAATTGCAATTCTTTCGATGTTTAGCATTTTAAATAAATTACTGGCCAACACAAATGATTGAAAATATTTAAAGATCAATGCATATGAATCTGCAAGATTTGTGAATCATCTGAGGCATTTTTGTGCCTTACCTTTTTCAAACTCATAAACTTTGGCTCCGAAGTCCAGCCATAAGGTTAGCATTCTGGGCATGGCTTGATAGATGTACTGATTGCCAAACTGCAGGGCTCTATGAAGAGAACAAAGCATTACAGTATCTGACTTCCACACACTGCAACATTTCATTCAGAACTGCTGAATGAAAACCCTATAGGAGGATTACCAATAGAAAACAACTTACTTTCCAAAATAAGTGACAATGTAACGAATGAGGTTGCCCTGTCTTTCCAGTTTGTTGTCAGTGACCATAGGCATAACCTTGTCGTAGTATTTAGCAAGGTAGAAGTTACCATCCTCCCATTCTGGTAACAGACAGGTGACATCCTGCATGGAAGAGAAACATTGACTGATCAGTCTGATTTCTGTTGCATTTTTCCATGACAACATGGACATGGACTTGATTGACTTAAATACCTTATAGGTTTTCATAATAGCATTGCTCTCAAAGTTGGCTGTCTCCTCCATGTATCTGCCCACCAGGAGCATGGCATTCCCTTTTATCTGGATTCTCTTGGGGTCTGTGAGTGGCTGGTCATCAGGAAAACACTGCTGCACACCTTTCTGCAGGACTATCAGAGCCTGATGCACATCACCCTGTAACAACAACATATTTCCTTATAACTACTATTTCAATGATGGAGTAAGACCCCTATCAAACAGCACATCTGCAATGGCATAAACAACATATAGCTGAACTACTAAACCTTAGACCAGAGCCATTTGGCTTTCTCAATGAAGAGTTCAGAGAGGTGGGAGTTCTCAGCATTGAGCAGGGCGTTGAAGGCTGTCTGGTGATGGCCAGCTCTTCTGGCTACACGAGCGCTCTGCAGCCAGCACTCGCCAACCTGCTCCTCACATGAAGACCTGCAAAGAAGTCATCATCAGTCTTCATCATCACTCTCATATCTAATATATTACCACTCAAACAAAATAGTTCACCCGAAAATGAAGTTTCTGTCAGTATTTACTCATGGTCATGTCTTTTGAAACTTACACTACAGGTCAAAAGTTTGGAATAATCATGAATTTTTTTTTTTTTTTTTTTGAAAGAAGTCTCTTATGCTCACTAAAGCCCAAAGTATACTTCGGCCGTCCGCGTTCCGTGACGGTCTGCGCACTGCCCACGTGATGTAATTTTCGACATCATGAGGGTCCGCGGACGGTGCACGTACAACAGTGCATGTGAGAGAGACTTGCGCGCTTGAAAACATAGTCCACTAGATAGTGTACACGTGCCGGATGTGTCTTTCTGCACTCAGTCAAAATAGTATACTTTGAAAGGCTTGCGCACTCAACTGTGTGCAAGATGAAACGGAAAGCGGAAAAAAATATACCCGGGCCATGAGAATGCATTTATTTTAAAATTTTATTTATTCCTGTGATGGTACAGCTGAATTTTCAGCAGTCAATACTCCAGTCTTCAGTGTCACATGATCCTTCAGAAATCATTCTAATATGCTGATCTGTTGCTCAGTTATGATCAGCTATTATTGATTTAAACATATATTATAAAAGAAAAGTTATTTTAAAGACTTTTGACCAGTAGCGTATATGACTGTCTTTTCCTCAATGAACACAAAAAGCTATTTATTGCAAATAAATTTAAAAATGTGTGCTCATTTACTCAACCTCATGTTGTTTCAAACCTGAATTACGTTCTTTCTTCAATGAAAAGTTTTAACTGAAAAGTTGAAAAGCTGACAAGTTTAGCAGAATGTCTGAGATGCTCTTTTCCATAAAATGAAAGTGAATGGTGACCACAGCTATCAAGCAAAGGTTTCATTGAATACCAACTTAAAGCTGTTGTACAACTTCAGAAGACTTGAAGTAATCATATGGACTACATTGATGCCTTTTTCGATTAGTTTTTAGACTTGGTCCCCATTTACTTTCATTGTATGGAAGAGCAGCTCAGACATTCTGCTAAACTTGTCAGCTTTTCAACGTTTCAATTAAAACTTTTAATTGAAGAAAGAACGTGATTCAGGTTAGAAACAACATGAGATTGAGTAAATTATTATTTTTATTGTTGGGTGAACTTTCCCTTTGCCTGAAACAGAAAAGATAAACACTGCCAAGTATCTTTGAATGCATATTCAGAAATAAGCTCATTACTTTCTGAAATGAAAGTGAAACATCTTGCACTGAAATAGTCTACTGAACAGAGTAATATGCGCTCGTACCCCTTGCTGAGACTGAGAAGAGCTCTCCGCAGAGCCAGGATGGGTTCCTTGGCTCGGAATGAGTTTTGGGTCATGAGTAGGCGGGCGTCCCAGTTGAGTTTGGGCTCAGGCTTCTTGGATCCTCTAACTTCTTTGCTTTCTTTCTGCAGTTCACTGAAGGCATGTTCCAACTCACACAACATGTGCAGCCTAAGACAAAACAGCTTAGTCAAAAATGCATTTGAACACATTGCATTTGTATTGTAAATGTAACCAGGTCAACAATTGAATTACCTGACTATGTACTCATATCCTCTCTGATAGGTGCCACACTCAAAACTGGCAGCTGATAAAGGGACAACCTGCTCTTTCCTGGCTATTTTAAGTTTTTCATACAATGCCTCTGAATCTTGCTTCTTGGCAGCCACCAACATTTGGCCAAGTCTGACACCCCATGTGCTGGACTTACAATCTATAAAACAGAAATTACAAAAAGTAATGCTTCTTCAATCTGACAAACATTTCTATGTCTCTAGAAACAGCAAAATCCTTTACCAGAGGCAAGATAGTCTTCAACTAAGTCCCACTTTGACAGTTTCCATGCTGCCTCGACCCGGTAAGCATTTAGATCGGACTTCCATCGTGGCCTTTGTAAAGGAAATAACATTTGTTTAAAAACACAAAACCTGGGGTTGAATGAACCACAGTGTCACTGAATCACCCAGAGGAGTGAGTTCACATCAGTACGCCTACCTGCTTGCTAGAACTCCATTGACCTGGGTTATTACCGTGGAGAGTTGACCAAGGCCCAACATAGAGTTCATAACCCCATGATAATGGACGAGCTGCATGCAAAGGTAAGAATGTAGGAGGGAAAAATATCAGTTACCAAAATACTAAAAATAAGAAAGTAAAGACTAAGAACTTTATTTAATACACATATTATTCAATATATAGTTTTTACTAGTTCTAGCACAATAATTTGTTTGTGTGTATATATACACTATATTGCCAAAAGTATTGAGACACCCCTCCAAATCATTGAATTCAGGTGTTCCAATCACTTCCATGGCCACAGGTGTATAAAATCAAGCACCTAGGCATGAAGAGTTGCAGACTGCTTCTACAAACATTTGTGAAAGAATGGGTCGCTCTCAGGAGCTCAGTGAATTCAAGCGTGGTACCGTGATAGGTTGCCACCTGTGCAATAAGTCCATTCGTGAAATTTCCTCACTACCAAATATTCTACGGTCAACTGTTAGTGGTATTATAACAAAGTGGAAGCAATTGGGGACAATAGCCACGTAAAATCACAGAGCGGGGTCAGCGCATGCTGAGGTGCACAGTGCGCAGAAGTCGCCAACTTTCTGCAGAGTCAATAGCTACAGACCTCCAAACTTCGTGTGGCCTTCAGATTAGCTCAAGAACAGTGCGTAGAGAGCTTCATGGAATGGGTTTCCATGGCTGAGCAACTGCATCCAAGCCTTACATCACCAAGTGCAATGCAAAGCGTTGGATGCAGTGGTGTAAAGCACGCCGCCACTGGACTCTAGAGCAGTGGAGACATTCTCTGGAGTGACGAATCACGCTTCTCTGTCTGGCAATCCGATGGACGAGTCTGGGTTTGGTGGTTGCCAGGAGAACAGTACTTGCCTGACTGCATTTTGCCAAGTGTAAAGTTTGGTGGAGGGGGGATTATGGTGTTTTTCAGGGGTTGTTTTTCAGGGGTTGGGCTTGGCCCCTTAGTTCCAGTGAAAGGAACTCTTAATACTTCAGCATGCCAAGACATTTTGGACAATTTCATGCTCCCAACTTTGTGGGAACAGTTTGGGGATGGCCCCTTGCTGTTCCAACATGACTGGGCACCAGTGCACAAAGCAAGGTCCATAAACACATGGATGAGCGAGTTTGGTGTGGAGGAACTTGACTGGCCTGCACAGAGTCCTGACCTCAACCCCATAGAACACCTTTGGGATGAATTAGAGTGGAGACTGCGAGCCAGGCCGTCCAACATCAGTGCCTGACCTCACAAATGCGCTTCTAGAAGAATGGGCAAAAATTCCCATAAACACACTCTTAAACCTTGTGGAAAGCCTTCCCAGAAGAGTTGAAGCTGTTATAGCTACAAAGGGTGGGCCAACTCCATATTAAACCCTACGGATTAAGAATGGGATGTCATTAAAGTTCACGTGCATGTAAAGGCAGACGTCCCAAAACTTTTGGCAATATAATGTATATATATATATACACAGGGTTTAAAGTATGCATATAAATACTTACGTAATTAAATAATTATTCATTTTACCCTCAACATTTCTAAATGTGCTACTAAATTTAAAAAAATAATAAAATAAAATCAAGCCCTGCCAAAGCACACACATCTCTACATTTGCCAGGTATTTATAAGAAGAGTATGTGTGGTGCTGACCTGGTCTGGCTCGAGTTGGATGGCTCTGTCGTAACAAGCAGTGGATTCACGCAGAAGTCCAATGCTCTCGTGCTCCAGGATCTGCTCTCTCAATGACGGCTCCTCTTTCCTCAGATCATTAACACCCCTCACACCATCTGGCTCGTGCATGGCTGCATACATAGTCTAGAAGACAGGTTATAACAGAGCTTGAGAGCTGATCTGATTTATAGACAAGTAATAATAAGATTAATGTGCATGAAACTCTTGAACTCTCTCTGAATATTTTCTAAACCCAATAGATATAAGTCATTATTGGGCTGAGCGTAGTGTGCATGCTAATGGTGCTATTGTAATTTAGTTTTAAAGAACTGTATTTAATTTCATTACATGCCTCTCTGGAATACATGATTCTGATTGATCAGTTGCAGCATTGTTGTCAAATATTTGTCAAATTGAGGTCAAATATTTTTTTGTAAAACTACAATGAATTAAGTGTATAATTGCAGTTTTCTGAAGCAACTGATTTTCATACTGTACATACAGTTTAAAAGTTGAGTCAGTAAGATTTTTTAAAAATGAAATACATTTTATTTAGCAAAGATGCATTAAACTGATTTTAAAATATATGATATTAATGAAGAGTTCTATTTCAAATAAATGCTGTTCTTTTGAACTTTCTATTCATCAATGAATCCTGAAAAAAGTGTCAGTTTTCACAAAAATATTAAGCGGCACAACTGTTTTCATCATTGATAAAAATAAGAAATGTTTTATGAGCAGCAAATCATCATATTAGAATGATTTCTGAAGGACAATGAAGACTGGAGTAATGATGCTGAAAATTCAGCTTTGCCATCACAGGAATAGTTAATTGTAAAATATATTAAAACAGAAAAGTTATTTTAAATTGTAATAATATTTCACAATATTACTGTTTTTAATAAACATAAATGCAGCCTTGGTCAGCATTAGACTTTAAAACATTAAAAAAAATCTGAATGGCCTCAAACTTTTGAACATTAGTGTAGCTGTGCTAGCTTCATGTCTCCACATCACTCCACTAGTCAATTTTCTTCTTACGTAATAAAGTAATTTTGACTCAATATCAGTATTTCATGGATATTTATGTATTTAGCAAATAGCCATAACCAGCAACCATAAAAACTTGTGCAAAAATCTGTAGACTGGTAAGACCTGTAAGAATGAAAGATGGTCCTGAATGTTCTGCTGCTTCTCACGGATGAAGGACTCAAAGTGCATGACAGCCCGTGTGTAGGCTCTGGAGCGGAAGGATGCCTTGGCCAGCACATTCTGAGGAATGCTTTTGAGGAAGGCTACTACGCTTTGATACTCACTGCTCTCTGGGCCTAAGAGGATAAAGAAATACTTTCATTACTTACATTACTGCATAGGATTGTACAGGATGAAATCATTTTTAAACTGTTTTATACTATTCAGATCTACAGAATTCACCTGGGTTATTGGCTATATGTCTCTTGACTTTTCAGTTATGAAAAACATTTAAAATATTCAAGAAACTGCTTTTTATATGGTTTCATAAGTTTTCTTTTTTTAATTAATACTTTTATTCAGCAAGGACACATTCAATTGATCAGAACTGGCAATTGAGACATTTTCAATGTTCAATTCAGTTCTTTTAAACATTCTATTCATAAAAGAATCCTAGATAGAATGCATCACAATTTCTACAAAAAATATTGAGCAGCACGGTTTTCAACATTGATATTAATAAGAAATGTTTCTTGAGCGGCAAATAAGCACATTAGAATGATTTCTGAAGGATCATGTGACACTAAAGACTGGAGTAATGATGCTGAAATTAAGCTTTGCCGTCACAGGAATTAATTACATTTTAAAATATATTAAAATACAAATTGTAATAATATTTCAAAAACATGCTGTTTTACTGCATTTTTGATCTAACAAATTCAGCCCACGTGAGCATAAGACACTTCTTTCAAAAACATAAAATATCTTACCGACCCCAAACCTTGAAAAATGTAACTTACACAGCATTGCTGTTTCATTGTTTAATGTTTCTTTGAAAGGTTTTAGTCATATTAGTGGTGTGTATTTTTGAGATGCTTGATGCAGTCTTAAAAATTCCTGTTTGATGAGAATTTATAAATTAAAATAAAAAAGAACAAAAAGACAAATGGCCTATTATCATCCCTAATAATGTCAAGATATTAATAATAAATTACCATCCGCTTTTATGAACTGAATACAGAACTTTGTTTTGTAAGTCACCTGTTGCCTGTGTCTGCGGCTGCTCTCTGGCATGTTTTCCTGACCTCTTGTTGGTACACAGGCTCTGTAGTTTGTGGCGGGACCACTGAGTGAGATGGTCCAGCATGGAGAAGACTGTTTGTGTGCTGAGCTGACTCAGACTGGAGGCGTTCTCCTGCAGTCGCAATAACCGCGGGTCACCCTCCTTCAGGACTGCCATGATCTCTTCATTCACCTACAGGACACAAACAGAAGCCCTACTTAGAGCCTATTTTTTCACTTGTAATATTATTGTGTTTTTTTTACTAAACCTTACAGAGAAAAACTACACAGACAGTTTCCTATCAAAAATCAATAGTGTGTCCTTTTCTACAGAGCTTGAATTTGTACCTCTCGCTGCTCCTCCTGAGTGCATCCAATCAGCACATAGACCAAGATGTGGGGCAGCAGGTAGATGGTCACTTTGTAATCATGCTTTATGATGAAACTACAGCAGTTGAACACTTTGCCAGCAAGCTCATGTCTAACCTGAAACGCATGAAAGGATAAGACAGAATTAGCCTTTTGAGGTTTGATAGCACAGGAAAACAATTAGATGTAAACTTACTTTACTGATAAGATATCCTGCCCAGGTTGCAGACCAGTCAGAAAATTTGCTTCCACGGCTGCTGAGATATATTGGCTTTTTCAACTTCGACCAGTTCACCAACTTCTGAGAGCTCTTATACCTTCAGATGATTAAAACAAGTCAGTTTTATGCACACTGGATACAGGTTATAAAAGCTGCTGGCAACAAGTCATGCAAAATGATCATGTCCAACCTAGTATTGAGATGTGGCTCCAGGATTTCCTGAACCTGCTCTGGGAATCTTCTCCATAGACGGCGACCTGGTGAATCAGTCCTGCCCTCCCGACATTCAAATAATGATAGCAGCTCCTGAAACAGAAGTTTACAGAGTGTAACTATTCTAAAATCTACAACTTGAATGTTTCTACTAGGGATATGCAACATATCAGTACCATAATGGTTATCAGCCAATATTTGAGATTTTTGAAATATCAGTCGATATCTGTAAATGTAATTATGCAAGCGTACTTCACCTATTTCTACATTTAGATTACCTCTGTTGTTATCTAACGCTCACTTAATATAATCATTTTAAGATAATTTTTTAAAAATCAAAAATTTAATAACAGCTTGAATGTAGTACTAAAAATTTGTATCATTTTCAAAACATTATAATGTTCTGATGCCTAAATTAATTTAAAGTTTTTAATTTAATGTTTTAATTTTTATTTATTTAGACAAAATAGTATAGAAGTTTAATAGGTTATCATCAATGACAAAAATAATTATCGTTTCAACCTTAGTTTCTTTTTACGTATTTTAAGATAATATGCGAAACCTGACCAAAAAGCATCTGACTCCTTGCTTAAGTATTATCACAGTATTGAAGTAAGGTACAAAACTTAAGTGTTGTCCTCCTAACAGGCTTATCTCCTCTTGTCTTACGAAAAAAATAACTCTGAACATTTAATTGCAAAAAAGAAATACACACAAAAAAATGTATAAAGTAAACTAATGTTTCAAACATATTAAAGTGCAAAAGAACTAGAACGAACAATAATAAAGAATCAAATAATTTTCAATCAATATTTAGGGCATGTTTTAGTCCAGATTAAAATATTAAAATGTTTAAGTGTAAACAAATGTTTAAAAATATATAAAGTCTTAAAGTATTAAGTATTTAAGTATTTGGTGCTGTGATTATAACCATATGATTTTGTATATAACGCCATACAAAGGCACAATATCAAAGTTATTAGGGACAATATCTTTGGCCCAGCGTATACCTGCATGCCGTACGCCGCAGCATCTTGAGCTCTCACATCATCTGCATAGGCCAGAAAGGCTCTGGTCAGCTCTGTCAGTAGTTCATAGGCAAAATTTGGATCATCGATCCCACTCTAAAAGCATAAAGACACTTTCTTTATTTTTCTTTATGTGCATAACACTTGGAACACATAAAATGTAAAAGCTACACACTTAAAGGGTTAGTTCACACAAAAATAAAAAAAATAATTTACTCATTACTCATGTTGTTCCAAACACGCAAGACTTTTTTGACATGAGGGTGAGTAAATAATGACAGAATTTTCATTTTTGGGCTAACTAACCCTTTAAAACAGGATCTTCAAGATTCTGCTTGATACATATAGAGGAATGCCTTACCACAAATGTTGAGCCTGTTCCCTGAGTGTCAGCAGGTGAAAAATCAAGGCGACCAGGATCAATGGCTCCTAACTCCCCCAGGCATTCCCCACACAAAAGCCTGACTTCAGGGTTGACGTCCTGACAGCCCCGGAGCAACACTGTCACTAACTGTGAGATCACCGGCTCTACCATCTCACTGTCCAAGACATGTTTTAATAGAGCATCCTGTAGAACAAAAATATATGTAGATCAGGGGTCTTCAACCCTTCAGGCCCCTGTCACATATTGCAATTGAAGCCTGGCCTGTAATAATATGCTCATAATCCCATATTGTATTTACATACTTTGTTGCATTTGTATAATAATGAATATACAGTGGGGAGAACAAGTATTTGATACACTGCCGATTTTGCAGGTTTTCCTACTTACAAAGCATGTAGAGGTCTGTAATTTTTATCATAGGTACACTTCAACTGTGAGAGACGGAATCTAAAACAAAAATCCAGAAAATCACATTGTATGATTTTTAAATAATTAATTTGCATTTTATTGCATGACATAAGTATTTGATCACCTACCAACCAGTAAAAATTCCGGCTCTCACAGACCTGTTAGTTTTTCTTTAAGAAGCCCTCCTGTTCTCCACTAATTACCTGTATTAACTGCACCTGTTTGAACTCGTTACCTGTATAAAAGACACCTGTCCACACACTCAATCAAACAGACTCCAACCTCTTCACAATGGCCAAGACCAGAGAGCTGTGTAAGGACATCAGGGATAAAATTGTAGACCTGCACAAGGCTGGGATGGGCTACAGGACAATAGGCAAGCAGCTTGGTGAGAAGGCAACAACTGTTGGCGCAATTATTAGAAAATGGAAGAAGTTCAAGATGACGGTAAATCTCCCTCGGTCTGGGGCACCATGCAAGATCTCACCTCGTGGGGCATCAACGATCATGAGGAAGGTGAGGGATCAGCCCAGAACTACACGGCAGGACCTGGTCAATGACCTGAAGAGAGCTGGGACCACAATCGCAAAGAAAACCATTAGTAACACACTACGCCGTCATGGATTAAAATCCTGCAGCGCACGCAAGGTCCCCCTGCTCAAGCCAGCGCATGTCCAGGCCCGTCTGAAGTTTGCCAATGACCATCTGGATGATCCAGAGGAGGAATTGGAGAAGGTCATGTGGTCTGATGAGACAAAAATAGAGCTTTTTGGTCTAAACTCCACTCGCCATGTTTGGAGGAGGAAAAAGGATGAGTACAACCCCAAGAACACCATCCCAACCGTGAAGCATGGAGGTGGAAACATCATTCTTTGGGGATGCTTTTCTGCAAAGGGGGCAGGACAACTGCACCGTATTGAGGGGAGGATGGATGGGGCCATGTATCGTGAGATCTTGGCCAACAACCTCCTTCCCTCAGTAAGAGCATTGAAGATGGGTCGTGGCTGGGTCTTCCAGCATGACAATGACCCGAAACACACAGCCAGGGCAACTAACGAGTGGCTCCGTAACAAGCATCTCAAGGTCCTGGAGTGGCCTAGCCAGTCTCCAGACCTGAACCCAATAGAAAATCTTTGGAGGGAGCTGAAAGTCCGTATTGCCCAGCGACAGCCCCGAAACCTGAAGGATCTGGAGAAGGTCTGTATGGAGGAGTGGGCCAAAATCCCTGCTGCAGTGTGTGCAAACCTGGTCAAGAACTACAGGAAACGTATGATCTCTATAATTGCAAACAAAGGTTTCTGTACCAAATATCAAGTTCTGCTTTTCTGATGTATCAAATACTTATGTCATGCAATAAAATGCAAATTAATTACTTAAAAATCATACAATGTGATTTTCTGGATTTTTGTTTTAGATTCCGTCACTCACAGTTGAAGAGTACCTATGATAAAAATTACAGACTTCTACATGCTTTGTAAGTGGGCAAACCTGCAAAATCGGCAGTGTATCAAATACTTGTTCTCCCCACTGTAGTTAATAATTATTGATGTACAGACTCATATACTTACACAAAACATTTAGATGAACTTGTTACTATGCTGACATGGTTTACAGGTAATAAGATGTATGGCATTTGGATATCTTTGCATCCAAGCTGGCAAGGCTCTCTAATTTAGTGAGAGTGAGTCTGACCTGGTTCTTGTATATCATCTCCTTCAGGCTGGTGAGCGCATGGATGCGTACATCCACATTCTCATGCTGGATCGCTCGCATGGAGAGCTGCAGTGCTGTCGGCATGTCGGTGCTCTTTGAGGTTTGCTGTTGTTAAAACGACCATCACGACCATCATTATTGAAATAATTTCATTTTATTGAAATCACAATTTTAAACTTTTACACTGTTATTTATACTTCGATGTAATTGGTTTGTTTAGGTTGTACCTTACGGTAATCTTGAAGGACCTTGTGAATGTTTTTCAGTTCTGGATGGTCAGGAAGGAAGTAGATTTCGTGAAGAAAGTCTTGTACTTCCTCCCTGAGATGAAAAGATTGTGAATAAAGGATTTTATCCCCAAAAAAAACCTAAATACAAATACATTAAAAATCATATTTGAGTATAATGTTTAAGTGTTATAGTGTTATTTTTCAATGTTATGCAATGTAAGCAGAGAAAACTACAACGAGGAAACAAAATTGGCCAATAGCGTGAGTTTGGGGTGGGACTATCGGTATGTCCGACCAATGAAGGAGGAGGGGAAAACCCGAGGAAACGGATTGCCTTAAAAATTGCAAGTAAAGTACTTCAACATTTTTGAGTTGATAAAGCTTAATAAAACTTTGTATAGATAACTTTTGTGTTTCCAAAAAGCGTGAGTAAATTAACTCGACAAGTTGAAATTAGTTCAGCCGTCTTAGAGATTTAAAGGGACAGTTGACCCAAAAATTCTGTCATCATTTAGTCACCCTCAAGTTGTTCCAAACCTGTATAAATTTCTTTCGACCCCCACTGACTACCATAGTAGTCAATACAATGGGGGATGAGATCTGCTTGGTTACAAGCATTCTTCCAAATATCTTCCTTTGTGTACAGCAGAACAAAGACATTTACACAGGTTTGAAACAACTCGAAGGTGAGTAGATGATGACAGAATTTGTATTTTTGGGTGAACTACCCGTTTAAGTATGTTTCACTAAATAAATCAAGTTAAAAAGAAGACTCAGTTACCAAAAAACTGTTCTTTACTAATCTGAGCCACAAGTACTATGCTGCCTCCCATAGTGCATTGCAGCATTATTTATACATTTGCTTTGTTTTACTATTTTTTGGCTTTTATTTGTCACTTTACTAACTTTTCTGAGTAACAAAGACATAGTACACAAATAGTACAGATTACAACATTTTTACAATTAAGTTCAACAAATTGTTCTAAATTAAGAAAAGTCAACTAAAAAGTATTAGTTGGGACATTTATTAGGTTTTACAGTATGTTCAGGAAACCTGATTGAAAATCATTTTTGCAATTCCATTTGGTGACGCTAGAGGTGCAAAAATTAAGGACTTTACCTTTAACATGTATGTTGTCAACACATTAATAATCAACATTACTTTTTAATCTATAAATAATTATAAATAAATCATCAAAAACATTTAGATGAATAAAACCAAATCTAGCCTACGACAAAACAAGAGAAAGCAGGAACAACACACACCTGTTCTCCACTATGAGGTAGTGCATGATCACCGCTGTCTCTTTAGGCTGGATGGAGATGAGGGGTAATAGAGCTACGATTACGTGACTCAGAAGCGGACCCAGATAAGATGGGTCAAGACAGCGTACAAAACAATCCCACGTCCTGTAAACCAGCAAGATAACAATAAAGCCCATATTCCTTGTTATTTTGTCAGCAAAGTGCAATCACGATTTCATCCTCTGAACTGATTGCATATTAGATACAGATGGTTCGTGTTGAGCTTAAACGTTAAAATAAAAATGCAAACCAGGTGTCCTGCTGAGCTCACTGCACAGTAATTAAAGAACATCTGATTCATATCATCAGTGCTCTCACGCAGCTGGAACTTCTGATGCTCTTCAGAATCTATTTGCACACCCTCTTCAATGCACTCACTCAGACCAATCCAAATGAGAAACACACCTGCAGCAGAGCTCTGGGAAGTCGTCCTTGTACCTCAGGCCAGTTCGGAGTGTGGTCATCATCTTCACTCGGACTGAGCTGATGTGCTTTGGACCCATCAGCTTCATCAGGGCCATTAAACTGTTCAGAGCCTGAGAAGAAAAAAGGTCATAAATATACTGACATAATGGGGATAGAACGATCTTGATATCTCTTGTTTTCCCAATAGATCCTGCAACTCCTGCAACATTCATAAAGATCTTGTACTTAAAATCCTAAGTTTCTGGTAGTCTTCACTACCAAGTAATGAAAGCCATTTCTTCAATGTTGTGGCATAAAGAAATTAAGTGAACATTATTTTTCTCAGAGAACATAAAATGAGAATTTTTAAAGAATCTTTTCACATGGCAGTTCCTAGTGTTTATGTCTGATGAAAAACAAAATAGTACATAAAACTTTTTCCGTGACCGAAATAATTTATTATTCGCTTTAATCTTCCGATCTATTCAAAATATATATTTTTTTGTTTCACAGAAAAAAGAAATTCAAACGGGTTTCATTTTTGGTTGAACTATCCTTTTTGTCCTAACCAGCCACAATAAGCAATGAGGAACAAAACATGTTATCCCTTCAACAATGAAATCTCATTGGCCCGAAATCATACTCCACATATTAAACATTAAAGGGCTCATGAACTGCATTTTTTTAGATGTATAATGATCTGTGTGGTCCACTTATAATGTTAGCAAGATTTTTACATCAAAAAACCCTAATTTAGAAGTAATAGGCTATTTTCTATCCTGTTTTTTGACCCTCTCTTTTGGAAGTAAACGGCCACTGCTATGATTGGGTAACAGTTTTGCATATTAAAATAGTGTCAACGTCCCTGCTACACATGATGTGGAATTATTTTGAAAACTTCCGATGTTCGTCATACATGTTTGAGCCAGTCTGATCCCGAATCAGAAGACAAACCTACATCTCAAATATCAAGGATACTCCAGTCTGTGACAGCTTGGTAATTAATCATCTTTAATTATATTTATTCCTTATGTATCTGTGAGGTAGTATTGTATTTTATTACATTATATTAGTGTTGAAGCAAAGACGCTACAGAAAGGTGTTTATCTCGTTACAGAGTTGAAACATTTTCCAACTGTGAAACATTTATGCGTATTACATATACTTTATAAGTCTTGGTTGTGGCAAATAAAGTTTAAGTACTTGGAGTTACCACAGTTATATTTGACAGGATTTTGTGTAAATGAATTATGAATGAATGTACCATAGTTTGTCGTACTGTCGTTCGGTTCTAAATTTCAGTAAAGTGAAAGTAAAGTGAGTACATATCAAACAATCTGTAACAGACGAAGCAAAAGTGACACATTGTTACTTACACTTGAGTGTTACGACATTACTGTGGGATCCAATATAGTCGGCACTGCATCATCGCTTATTTTCAGTCTCTTTGAAAAGCCTGTGTCGAACTTTTTTAAAAACAAATCCGCAGTGCTCATCCACACTTTCTTAATGTTAGGATCACAAGGACGTCAATGCAAAGACTGGGATTTTCCACAACTTGGCACTGCAAAACGTCTTGCAATCCTCAGAGGCATCGTTTTTGTTTATTCAGTAATCCTGTGTCTGAGTCTCTTTCGTATTTACTACTACATGACACTGTTACATTAATTGTTGGGCGGGGCTAAAGAGGCAATGATGTATAAGTAGGCATTGATCTTCTTCTGCAGAGGCGGTCTTTTGGCACACTATGATCTCATCCAGACAAAATCCGAACATTTTGGGAGCTTCATTTCAATAAAAGCTGTTTTTGAACTAACAAGGAAGGTTTGAGTTCTGAAACTTGCAGGATATTTTTTATAGTCAAATTACCTCTTATATGTCAAAATATCAAGTAAAATTTGATTTCTCAATTCATGACCCCTTTAATTATATTCTGATAGGTTGATGTGTCACGTTTTCGTTACTGCAGCATTTCGCTACTGAAAGTCCGCATTTAGCATTAAAACCAGACAAAACAACCTTAAAGTTTGTCAAAACATATCGAACACCTACCATTTTCTTTTTCTCCTTCTCTCCAGCGCTAGAGCTCAGCAGTTGCATGTTGAAGAAAGCCAGGATGCCCAGGAGCTTGGGCTGCAGATAATCGGCCTACACAGACATACAGTGACAGACAGCATTATTTACAGAACAATGACTATAATAGAAAGCTGACAACAAACTCCAATGCATCCAATTCTGTACAACAAAGGCACATGAATCGGTTTATGAAAGATGTGCTAGACACCCGTGGGCCTTAGACTGATGAATATTATTATTAGAGCAGCTGTACCATGCATCCTGGGGTGGTGATTTCTTTTGGGCCCTGGTATGGGTCGTCACTGGAGGCAAAAGAAGCTAATATAGCAAGTCCATTAAAGACCTGCTGGTAGTGTTCTCCTAGACGCAGGAGCAGCTCATTATGAAGACCCTGGAAATCCTGTCTCAGTAGACTGCCTAATTCAATTTCTGTCTCATTCTGTGCAAAAATAAAATAAAAATAATATATAATGTAAAATAAAAGTTAATGAATAAGAAAATAAAAATACATAAATAAATATGAAAAATAAGTAAATAAATAAATTATTATTTTATAAGTTATTAAATAAATAAATAAATCAGAGGTACAATACAGAAATTTTTATAAAATATACACCATTCCTCTTTCTAATAGTTTTTTCTCCCAAACTGCTTATTTCCTGATTTCATAATCTGAAAACCACACCTTAAGGTAGTGGAAGGCTCTCTCCAGCTCCTCCTTGGTACAGGAACACACAAGATGGGAGAATATGTATTTAAAGTTATTAATGAGCATTTCCCTGCGGTTGACATTCAGCTGCTTGGCAATTGTGCGGATCAGAGCAGAAGCAGTAGGACTGGCCTTGGCTGCCAAAAAGGGAAGAAGAACCTGTAGTGTCCGCTGTGAACAAAGAGAGAGTAAGCGCATTTCTTCGGTGTTCAAAGCAATCCATCATTGCTCTAAATTTTGCTTTTGTTGGTTTCAAAAAGTTTTCCCAGTCCCAGCCTTTATGCTGTACTATATTTGCCCAAATTTAAGGCTGTTCAGTTACATCAGAGGCTGATCTTGCCAAATCTGGTATCGAGATGTTAAACTTACATTGAGGAAACGATTAAGGTCAGGGAAATCAAAGACATGTGCCACGTGGGACAGGATGTCCAATGCCAGCTCTCTCTGATGGGCCGCCTCCTCCTGCAGAGCCTCGCTGCTCTGATCTGGCGTGCAGCGCAGAGCCGTCACATGTCGTGAGTGTAAAGACTCCACCAAGAACTGCAATAAAAGAAAAGAGAGGAATATAACATATTCATAAACATATTACATGGCTGTTTGAACCAAAACAAACACTGTTCTCCATTTCTAACACACATTTTTTAAATCTTTGTGATAAACAGCGTATGGCAGTGCTCACGTTGACAGTAAACTATATAAAATGCTGACCTGGCAAATTGGGTTCCTGTACTGGTTGAAGAAGGACTGCAGTTTGAGGTCTCTACAGGTAGCCAAAGCCTGGATCTCTGTGTAGGCTGCTACCGACACGGGATTGGATTTGGACAGCAGGCAGTGCAGAAGGCGAAGCAGAGCAAAAGATACCAGGTTCCCTTCAGCAGCTCTGAGAAGCACCATAAGCATGAAAAGCATTATTGAAACATGATTTGCACACTTTTGCAACAGCTGGAAGAATCAATACTAAAAGTGGTGCCAAAAAGAAGCATTTTGCACTACCTCCCAATTTCTCCAGTGGTTAATATGAGTGTGTTTTTGAGCTCATTGTTTCTGGAGGTCTTTGCATTTGTATAAGCTTCTTTTAACCTGGACACAAGAAGCTGGACACAAAAGTCATAATCCATCCATTAGTCGCTTTGGATAAAAACATCTGCTAAATGACTTAATGAATGACATTAACAAGGTGATAATGGTTACAGCTTGATAATATACAGTAATTTGAACTTTAAAATCTGTACCTCCTTCAGGAAGCCCTTTCCACTCCAAAACTCCAGAAGATTCTTAATGTTTTGGCCGAACATTACGCGGACTTCCTGGTCAGGGTCTTCAATGAGGTTGACCAATGCACTAACCAGAGCTTTTGTATCAGGGTCACTGTTACCCAGATCCACATGCTTGAACAAGTGCCGTATATTCCGGATAAAAGCTGCCATTCCAAAAGACAATGTTAAATAGAATAACGTTTGTACTTTAGATTTTAGTTTAATGCTCAGATCAGGCTGCAAAATCAAAGGTATACTATTTAACATATTTTTATGTTAAATTACATTCCCTTAACCAAGTTTATTGCTTATTGACTACTATTAGTATGCCATTAATTGGTTTATCTCCCTTAAAAGAGTAAACACTGAGCCTCCCAGGCACCATCAAAACATTGAGAGCAGTCCATTCTGTCTATCTCTTTCCAGTTCAAACTATAGCAAGAGTATTGGGTGTGGCTACTGTAGCAGGCAGAGCAAGAGGGTTTTTAGCGAATGTGGGACCATGACTGACACGTTACATGGGATCAGCTTCAGGTACAGGAGTGCAAGCCAAATTTTGCTGCATTTAGAAACTTAAAGATTAAACAGCTCATGAACACATCAAAGCGAACAGGGCATTGCGATGTTCCACACTACAATGGACACTTCGATACCATTATACAGCATCATCATGCACCTGTTCAGAAAGACAAATGTACCACTTTGTTTACTTTGATGTGCCTCAAACAGTTGTGGCGCATCATGTCAAAAAATGCGCCCAATGCAGATACGTTGAATGGGTTTATTATAAGCAAGAAGCTAGTGTTCGCTCTAGACATAGCGACACAGTTAAAAGTATTCCTAATATGTTGGACCTTTTATTGAAATTAGCCTACATTTACCTGTTGAGACATGCCTTCACAGATATGGTTGAGTAGGGGGAGGCTCGACGCACTAAAGGGCAGTTTGCAAAATATGCTATATTTTTGTATTGCCAATAGGTGCCACTAGTGTCACAGAAACTATATACTTCACCTATAAAATAGATAAAGCCTTTCCATGTTAAATATTTCAGAAGCTTCACAGACAGTGTTGCTGACCAGACTAACCTTGCTTCACCTTCATGTCCTCCACAGGTTTGAGCAGCAGAAGGAACGGGGTGAGGATGGAGGCTCCGATTGAGGAGGTCTGGCAGGGATGGGAGTCTGAAATGCTGAGACCAGCACAGAGGAGCTCATGGTAAGGCGTCGTCTCCTGAGGGAACTGCAGTTGTGAGCTCTCAGACAAACAGCAGGCCAGCTGCCCTGTGATACCGGCCAGCTCGGTCTTCACTTGTGTTGAGCTGTCCTGGAGTCTGTTCCTAAATGCAGTATTAAATTGAAAAGTTAACAAACTAGTATTAATGTCAGCATGAAATCAAAATCAACACTTATTTTTTTACAGAATGTTGCAGTGTTTATTGTAAATTAACTTCATGTGCACTTATAATCTTTAATCAAAAACGTTGGATCCTTGCATCGACATCTGTTCTGTTTATGACGTGTGTCACAGCGAAGAGTGGGACCAAAAATCCTCCACAACTGACTGCAAATTGGCATTCAGATCTGCCTCCCCTTAGTTAGTAACACCCAACTTCCAATCCGCTTGTTAAGTTGTGACGTAAGGAATACCATTTCTGGGTCCGAGCCTCCACTCCAACTGTTTACAAGCACAGTTTATCTCAAGCAAAAGTTTTTAACCATCTTTCGGCCATTCATTAACTGCACATATTTCCAGGTTTTCCATGACCATGGGAACCCTGAATTGATGTGTGCCAATATTGGATGATTTTCATATTGACTGTTAGATGGTGACGTACAGAAGGACCTCGTGGATGAGGCTGTAGGATTTGACTCCTAGGTGGTGCAGCAGAAGAGGGAAGCCTCTGACGGCACTGGCCCGCTCAGCTTCCATCTTACTTTGCAGGGCCCAACGGTAAACTGATGACCGCCAGTCACCGCACACACTCTTTGACAGCAGAGCAAGCAGAAACACACAGTGTGCTCGAGTTTGTGCAGCTACAGACAAAATTACAAAAGAACAAGCATTAAAAGAAAAAGAATTTGTGAATTAAACACATTTAGGAACTAGATTAAAATAAACAGTTATCCATTAGCATTACACAGCTACAGTACTTCCCTTTTGGCATTTATAAAACATTAATGGATTAGATACGTACAGCATGCAGGAGCAAGTTTCTGGGAGAGTGCAATCAGACTTGCGGGAAAAGAGGCCGTCTGATAAACCGTTTGTGAAGAATGCTCAAGCACCCATGGAATCGACAGCAGTGCACAAACATTCCTGTAAAAACTTGTATCACCCTGACTATTGGCTGCAGACAGACAATACAAATCAAATTATTTCAAATGAACTGATAGCACGCTGTTAAATATATCTATGGACTGCTCTAGGGTCATAAAAAAAATATAAACAAAAATGTGCAATTTCTAAACAAATTAGCGAAATAACTAGGGATGCACAAAACAATGGTGCCACACACTACCGTTGAAAAGTTTGGGGTCTGTAAGATTTTTTTAAAATGTTTTTTTGAAAGAAGACTCTTTCGCTCACCAAGGCTACATTTATTTGATTAAAAATCTATTAAAACAGTAATATTATGAAATATTATATTAAAATACAAAACCGTTCTTTTAAATTGTAGTATTTTAAAATGTAAATTATTCCTGTGATAGAAAAACTGCATTTTCAGCATCATTACTCCAATTTTCAGTGTCACATGATCAACTCTAATTTTAATTCTAACATGCTGATTTGGTCAAGAAACATTTCTTATTATCAATGTTGAAAACAGCTGCTCAATCCTTGCTGAATAAAAGTATTAATTTCTTTGAAAAAACAATCTTACTAACACCAAACTTTTGAAGGGTAATGTATAACAGCTATCGGCCAAAATTAGAGATTTTGTTTTTAATTTACTGGTATTGTCCTCATTCTTAGTTAATCTTCAAAAACGCTAACAATTTAATAATACTGTAATATGTTATCTTTAGCAAATCTCAAAATAAATATCCTTTTTTATACTGTACATTATAATGTTATAATGCCTAAATTAACTTATGGTATATTTAGTTTTTAGTAAAATATTTTTCATAAATTTAGAACAAATAGTATTTTAAATCTGTCATTTATCAGTTACAAGCCATAACTTGAAAATAACAGTAGGCTTTTTGGTTTTGACCAGAATTTTAATATTAGGGAATATCCTGAAAAAATAACCAAGATGCAGTTGAATGAAATCCTTTGCAAAAAATACACTCACTGCTAATGTAGAGGACAGCATCAAGGATTCTGACAGTGCCCTCCACCAGAGGCTCCAGCTCTTCCTCATTAGAGGTGTTTGCCATCACGGTGCGGCAGCTCTCGACTACCTGAGCCAAAATCCGAGGCTTTAACCAAACGAGCTGGGCTCCATCTGAGGTCTCTGATGTCTTCTCTCCTCTGCCAGTGAAGAGGTATTTAAAAATGAGAACCAATAACCATGCAACATAACAAAGGACTTAAATAAAACCGTACCTCTGTGGTCCATTCAGACAATGCTTTGAGCAAAGTGCAGCCAGGTGGAAGATGACCGTCAGTCCCTGCACGGTGCTCACGCAATGGCTCAGTGTGTGGTCCCTCATCTGCGTCAGTAACTCATCCAGTCGGCTGTCTACAGCTGCCCACACCTCACTTTTGCTCTTCATGTCAACCTGCCTGATGGCGGACAAGATTGTCTTAATGTGTTAAGCTCACCTTTACACATAGTAAGAGGAGAGACAGAAGGAAAGTCTATCTGAAGAGACTGAGTGGGGACAGAGAATTGCATACATTGGCTGAGTTTTGGCCTCGCTCCTTAGTTGGGTTGGAAGTGAGAGGTTTGGACGTTTGGCTGGAACCTCCTCTTCATACATACTAGGATCAGCAGGGTCAGAAACAGCGGCCTGCATATCGTGCACTGCAGCAATGGCATCTGTCTTGAGGGCAGCGTACAGATAGCCTTCCACACTTTGCTAGTTTTCAACAGAAAATATGTTACTCTCTACAATAACATCACCACCTTACGACTTCAAACAACATATCAATTTATATGTAAGAATGAGATTTGAGCTAATGTATGGCAAGATTTTAAACTATCAACAATTTAAAAGGATAGTTCACCCAAAAATTTAAATTCTGTAATTTACTCACCTTCATGTCGTTCCAAACCCATAAGACTTCGAAACACAAATGAAGATATTTTTAATGAAACCTGAGATATTTCTGTCCCTCCATTGAAAGTTAATTTCACTAAAACTTTGACAATTCAAAAAGTTCATAAAAAGATCGTAAAAGTAATCTAGTGGTGAATCGAGTTGTTTAATCCAAGTCTTCTGAAAAGGCATGATCACTTTATATGATAAACAGATTAATTTAGGCTTTTATTCATGTATAAACACTGATCAACCCACATTAGTAAAGCACATCAAATATGGTAAATGGAAGCTCAAACGTGCTTGCTTGACACACAAGAACCAATGAGGTTTGTTCTCGCGATTGAGCATCCGTGTTAAACAAATTCTTATGTTTACCAAAGTCTTATGTGATTGGAACATCATGAAGATGAGTAACTGATGACAGAATTTAAATTTTTGGGTGAACCATTCCTTTTAAACGTCAGGAACGGCCATTCCTTTTCCCCACATTGCTTCAGCACACTTTGAATATAGTGCAAAAGATGTCTGAACCATTGTGACTGATGTTTTTTTCTTTTTTCATTTTTAAGGCTTTGACATGTCATGTTGCCATTCATTTTGATTGTATGGAAAAGAGCAGCCTGGACCTTTTGCTAGACTTCTTATTTTGTGTTCAACAGAAAATAGAAAAATATATGGGTTTTGATTAATCTACTATCAAAATAGTCTTTTTTTTTTAATTAATTTTTCTTTTGACCCTTTACCTCCTGCTGGTCCTTGGTTCCGATGGTCTTAATGAGAGCTTTGCAAATGGCTGCAACTCTCTCTTTCCGGATCTGCACTGCACACTCGTATCCGGGAGGAACAAACTTGAGGACAAAGCAGAAGACTTCACAAAGTGTAGCTTTCACCTCCATTACCTTCAACTGCTCTAGTGCCCCACCAACCACCAGTTTCTCAAGCCTCTCCATCAGCATGTTCAGATGAACTCTCTCAAACCTGCTGTGAGTGCCTTCCTCTGGCAGGAAAACACATTGGGAGAGCTTCTGGAAATCCTTACCAAAGACACCGAGCTCTGACTCCTCAAAAGCAGGCAATGAGTCCAGGAGATGCAAATAAGCAGAGAAAAATGGCTGTGAATGGTCTTCAGTGAAACCTCCTAGAGTCACAATGCGAGTTAAAAGCAACATAGACGCTGCCTTGAGCTTTGGGCTACCATTAGACAGCATGAGGCAAGCAGAGTTCCATATGATGCCCACTTCTCTTGGGAAGAAAATGCCCTGCAAAATATCTGTCAGCACTGTTAATGAAGTTACTAACAACATCTGAGCTGAGGCACATGAAGACAGCTGAAGGATGGTAGGGGTCAGGTAAACAGCAGACTCTGCAGACCTGATGGAGAAGCGTTCCACCACCACTGGCCATTGTGCTGATGGTCTGACCATGAAATTCTTATGCACTAGATCTTGCATTAAACATATTAGCTCTGTGGAAAACAGGCCAAATAGGACTGGACCCTTGGCTCTGAAAAGGTGAAGCAAGGAACAGATGACTGACGAGATCTTCGTGTGAATATCTTCACATTCTGGACAAGCAGCAATTCGCAAGAGGCGGTTGATGATCCATTTACTGAAATCTATGACAGGAGAAGGAAAGCAGACAATCTAAGTTAAATGTAGTTGTGCAGAACTTTGGTAGCTATAATGTAAACTATATCAACTTACCAGTGCAGCTGTTCTCTGAGTTTTTGAAGTGATCTGAAAGACATGCTGGGTTTATGAACATTAATGAAGAGGATTTAATAATGTGCTGCACAAAGTCCAGCAGCATCACACATGCCGGCTCAAAACTGGTCTTCTTACATAACTCCAGAGCAACTAAAATGTGAGAGAGATAAAAAAAATAATAGACTATATAAACATGAGAAGACAAACATCGCAAACATTACTTTACTAAAAACCGACAGTGGAAAGATATGAAAAGAAATTTCTAACAGATTAAAATATTCTGTTAACTTGTTTTTAAAGGGATAGTTCACACATAAATAAACATTTTATCATTATTTACTCACCCTCATGTCATTCCAAACCTGTATGATTTTTTTCTTCTTCAGAGGAACATAAAAAAAGATTCTGAGAAATGTCTGAGTATTTTTTTTTTTGTTTGCTTGTTCGTTTGTCCATACAATTGAAGAAGAACATTTTTTTTTTATCTTAAAATCTTCTTTTGTGTTCTTTAGAAAGTCATACAAGTTTACAATGACATGAGGGTGAGTAAATGATGATAGATATTTCATTTTTGGGTGAATATATTATAAATATATACTACATTATATCCCAAATTATACATTACTATACACTACAGACTTAAACTATGCACTATATGTAATCTACTGTCTAGTAGTGTATGAATTGTTTTGTGTGTTTTTAGCTGTTCGGTTCATAACATTGATGTCATCAGATTCCATTGTAAACTATGGAAAACATTTATGTGACAAGAACCCAGAACTTCATCAGTAACGAGAAGGATGCCTTATTTTTAATTAGTTATATTTGTATTGATGTATTTCTTTTATGTAATATATACTTTTTAAGCATAGTCTATTCTAGAGGGCAGTTTTCACTATAATTCTTCAACCATGTGAAGTCAACCACCAGCAAATTGCATTATTTTTATTTAGCATGGTTTGAAACAACGTGAGGGTGAGTAAACGATGACAGAATTTGAGATGTTCTCTTAAAAAGACTTTTGACGTAACAACACAAATATCCTCAAATAACTCCAAGACGCAATGCATTTGTCCTTACCGACATCAACATCTGTCAGTATCCTGTCAATGAACTGACACAGTATCTGACGTGGTTTCTGCACAGCCTGGTTGTACTCAACTGAACTGGCACTGGAAAAGACATAAGAGGCCTTGTATGAGCTTTATTTTAACATATTTATGTTGAGGACACTTGTCAGGAGTATTTTACAAGAGAATATATATCGCCATTAGCAGCCATTGACGTTACCTGGCTAGTTCTTGCAATGCAGGAATCATTGCTGACATTTCTAGTCCTTGCTCCATCTTTACTTGCTACATGTACTTTTATTATATACAAAGAAATGTTTAGGCCGAGTTGACCTAATAAAATATTTAGACAAACATTTAGACTCGCAGTCTGTACATGCTCCGCTTTCACACGCGCATCACTTTCAAAACTATTCTCGCACGCTAGCTCGTCTACGGAAAACGAGTTGGGTCAGTTTGTTTGCAGACTTTGCGTTCGCGAACATAGCTAGTACACGTAGAATCCATATTCGACCGCTCCGAACACATCGGCGCGCCCGCCATCTTGGAACGGTCAGTGTGTCGTCACTCACAGCAGAATCAATGCCACATTGCGCAGATTGAGATTTCCCTTGTTGTAAAATAAAATCTCCCTTATTATAAAAAAATTGATAACAATAAGATACGTTTCTTAAGAATTATGATCATACTTATTTTTACTGGTTGAGTTTTTTTTTGTCCATTTAATTTTATGTTAATGTAGCCAATGCAGTGATGTTTCTTTTCTTGCAAAAAAAAAAAAAAAGATTCTGGTTGTGAAACCGCCAAGATTTAAATTCCCGAAGAAATGGGATAACATTTCGCATAAGAGAATCAGAATGTGTTGGTTTGGGTTTTTATATGTATTAACTCAATATTACAGATTTGTACTATGTACTATGTACTTTTTTTCTATTAACTACTTTTATTACTATTAACAATTTGCTCTCGAACGTTCACAGACCGGCTTTGACCGTTCCAATATGGTGGACGGCTTACGTATAGCGGCCCATAGAAATATGGAATAAAAAGACTTGATCGTACATACGTGTGATTTTGATTTACGCAGTATTTTTTTTTTTTTTTTTTTTTTTTTTTTTGTCATATAGAAACAGCCGCTAATGAGGCATCTATGTATATTTGTCTATGGTCGCGAAACGAGTTGGTGACGTCAAGTAGCGGTGGCCTATCAGCGCTGTGTTACCATGGCAACCACCTGAGCACTGGGACCATGCGGAAATGAAGCTGTGTGATGATGGACAATAACAACTGTCCTACCAGCACGATTAGAGTAAAAACGTTTTAAAATGGGGATTACAAAGTTAGCGCATTTAATTCATTTTGACGCGCCAGCGTCTATGCGCAGCAAAGAGATCGGCGATTATTCAGGTAAGATCAATGCATTACAGTTAAAATGTAACGGCAAAACCTTATTGATCTAATCGAAGTAAAAATAATATAGGCTACAATAATGTATTCGACAATATAATGAGAAAACATTATTGAGAAAAATGTACACGCCAGAGGTAGCTTGTTATTACGGTATTATTATTAGTTGTCATCTACTCAAAATTCTTTTTGTTCTGTTATATTTGTTTAAAATCTATAACTCATGTTTCTGTGATCCAGGGAAGATTATCGCACTGGATACATCTATTGTGGTGAATCAGTTTCGCACAGCTCTCCCCAGCCATCTGAAGCTAAGGTTTGATTAAAAATGAATTCAAATAAGTGTCTTTTCCCTTTTGAAAATCTTGTGATCTTTTTATCCTTTGTATATACAGTACTGTGCAAAAGTCTTAGGCACGTTAGTAATTTTCACAAAAAAAAAAAAAAAAAAAATGTTTTTAAGCCAGTTATTTATCTTTTGCTGTAGTTTCTTTAAAATGGTTTAAAACCATTTTTTTGGGTGAAAATACTAACGTGCCTAAGACTTTTGCACAGTACTGTATGTATATATATGTATATAATATGTATATTATCCTTTATGTATATATATATAATTTGTGTGTGTGTGTGCTATCTTACAAATATGAACATCTGATGTTGCAGCCCTCTTGCAGGCTTGTTTTACCGCACTCTTACTTTCCTGGAGCATGACATCAAGCCTGTCTTTGTACTTGATGGCAGACCACCCAGTCAAAAGAGTGCTGTGGTGAGAAGATGTGTTCTAATTACATGCATATAATAATTATATAATCCTTTGGTATTTAATTATAATATGTCATATATTTGAATTCCTCTAGCTGGAGAAAAGAGCTCAAAGCTTAGGCTGGAACAGCTCACAGAGCCCCAACACAGGTGTGTGGAGATGTAATAGAAACATTACGGTTTAAAAGTTTGGTGTCAGTAAGATTTTTCTCTTTTGAAAAAATGGTCACCAAGACTGCGTTTATTTGACCCAAAATACAATAAAAACAGAAATATTGTGAAATATTATTACAGTTTAAAATAACTGTTTTCTAAATTAATAGGTTTTAAAATATAATTTATTCCTGTGATGACAAAGCTGAATTTTCAGCATCATTACTGCAGTCTTCAGTGTCACATGATGCTTCAGAAATCATTCTATTATGATGATTTGCTTCCTTAAGAAACATTTATTATTATTATTATTATTATTATTATTATCAATGTTGAAAACAGTTGTGCTGTTTAATGTTTTTGTGGAAACTGTAATACAGGTTATCAAGATTTTCTGATGAACAGGAAGCTCAAAATAACAGCATTTATTTGAAATAGAATTCTTTCTTAATATATCAAAGTCTTATAACTATATTGTATAGTTTCATGTTGTTTCTGCTCATTACCATTCCCAATTTGCTGGTGACTATGATATTTATGCATATTGTTTTGCACTTTTTTAGTGTCCAACTTTAAACAAGACTGCCTACGTCTCCTAAAGCTCATGGGTGTGCCCTGTATCAAGGTTTTTTATTGTTTTCTTTTGTTTCCTATTTAATTTAGTTAGCATTATCCAAATAACCAATCATATGAATTTAAGAGGTTATTGCTTGACTTATTTTGACATCACTTTGAATGTCAGGCTCCAGGTGAAGCAGAGGCACTGTGTGCCCACCTGGTCAAAATTGGCACAGTTAATGCTGTAGCCTCAGAGGACATGGACACACTGGCATTTGGAGGGACTGTTCTTCTCCGACAGCTCAATGCAAAGAGAGACAGGTGAGAAAAAATTCAAATTCCCCATTCTGATTATATTTTGCAGGAGAACATTGAATATATATAGTATACTATATATATATACACTCACCTAAAGGATTATTAGGAACAACTGTTCAATTTCTCATTAATGCAATTATCTAATCAACCAATCACATGGCAGTTGCTTCAATGCATTTAGGGGTGTGGTCCTGGTCAAGACAATCTCCTGAACTCCAAACTGAATGTCAGAATGGGAAAGAAAGGTGATTTAAGCAATTTTGAGCGTGGCATGGTTGTTGGTGCCAGACGGGCCGGTCTGAGTATTTCACAATCTGCTCAGTTACTGGGATTTTCACGCACAACCATTTCTAGAGTTTACAAAGAATGGTGTGAAAAGGGAAAAACATCCAGTATGCGGCAGTCCTGTGGGCGAAAATGCCTTGTTGATGCTAGAGGTCAGAGGAGAATGGGCCGACTGATTCAAGCTGATAGAAGAGCAACTTTGACTGAAATAACCACTCGTTACAACCGAGGTATGCAGCAAAGCATTTGTGAAGCCACAACACGCACAACCTTGAGGCGGATGGGCTACAACAGCAGAAGACCCCACCGGGTACCACTCATCTTCACTACAAATAGGAAAAAGAGGCTACAATTTGCACAAGCTCACCAAAATTGGACAGTTGAAGACTGGAAAAATGTTGCCTGGTCTGATGAGTCTCGATTTCTGTTGAGACATTCAGATGGTAGAGTCAGAATTTGGCGTAAACAGAATGAGAACATGGATCCATCATGCCTTGTTACCACTGTGCAGGCTGGTGGTGGTGGTGTAATGGTGTGGGGGATGTTTTCTTGGCACACTTTAGGCCCCTTAGTGCCAATTGGGCTTTTTTAAATGCCACGGCCTACCTGAGCATTGTTTCTGACCATGTCCATCCCTTTATGACCACCATGTACCCATCCTCTGATGGCTACTTCCAGCAGGATAATGCACCATGTCAGAAAGCTCGAATCATTTCAAATTGGTTTCTTGAACATGACAGCGAGTTCACTGTACTAAAATGGCCCCCACAGTCACCAGATCTCAACCCAATAGAGCATCTTTGGGATGTGGTGGAACGGGAGCTTCGTGCCCTGGATGTGCATCCCACAAATCTCCATCAACTGCAAGATGCTATCCTATCAATATGGGCCAACATTTCTAAAGAATGCTTTCAGCACCTTGTTGAATCAATGCCACGTAGAATTAAGGCAGTTCTGAAGGCGAAAGGGGGTCAAACACAGTATTAGTATGGTGTTCCTAATAATCCTTTAGGTGAGTGTATATATATATATATATATATACAGTTGTGCTCAAATTCATACTCAGGCCACTAATTTTTAGTGAATTTTTATTAGGCAATAAAACTTCTGACTGGAAATGACACAAGAAAGTTGATACACCTGTTTGCTAGCCTGTTGTCTAGTCAGTCTGGTCAACTGACCTCCGGTTGCACACTGTGGATGCTCACAAGAAAGGGAAAGGCTACAAAGGTATTTCCAAATGTTTTCAAGTACCATTGGCCACTGTGCAAAGCATTATTAGAAAATTCAAGGAGTTTCACACTGTAAAAAATCAAAAAGAACGTGGTAGGAAGCCACAAGTGACCCCTGCACTGGCAAGACTGGTAGTGCAGGAGTCTAAGAAGAATCCAAGAATCACCAGCAAAGCCATCCTGAATAATCTGAGTAATGCTGGTACCAACATTTCAAGGCAGACACTCCAGCGGACACTGCACAAAGGCTGGCCTCCATGGACACCGACCAAGGAGGACTCCGCTTCTTCAAGACAGGCACAGAAAAGCTCGTCTAGCCTTTGCAAAAGCTCACCTGGACAAAGAAGAAGCCTTTTGGTCATTGATTCTGTGGTCTGATGAGACAAAAATTGAGTTGTTTGGACATAGGGATGTAGCTTTTGTTTGGAGAAAAAAAAGAGAAGCATTCAACCTCAAGAACACCATCCCCACAGTCAAGCATGGTGGTGGGAACATAATGCTTTGGGGGTGTTTTTCAGCCAATGGGCCAGGCAACCTTGTAAAAGTAAATGGCATCATGAAAAAAGACTACTACATTAAGATTCTGGCGCAAAACATCAGACAGTCAGAAAAACTTGGCCTGGGGATGCAGTGGACCTTCCAACAAGATAACAATCCAAAACGCACAGCAAAAGTGGTCAAGAAATGGTTGGCAGAGAACAGTGTCAACATTTTGGAGTGGCCAAGCCAGAGTCCAGACCTGAATCCAGTTGAGAATTTGTGAAGAGAACTGAAGACCAGAGTGATGGCAAGGAAGCCTTCCAACCTCAAGGACCTGGAAATCTATACAAAAGAGGAGTGGTCCAGAATCCCAGTGGAAATGTGCAAACAACTTGTCACCAATTATAAAAACCGTTTGACAACTGTGATGAAAAATAAAGGCTTTGCCATTGATTATTGAGAAAGGGTGTGAATAATTGTGGACATGAATAAATGTTTTGTCAAAATGTAAGAAAGAAAAAAAAAAAGCTAATATTGTTCGTTAATATCTCTAACACAATGTCTTACTTTCTTTTGTCACCTTTTGTGTCATTTCCAGCCAGAAGATACCTATTTGTCAAATAAAAATTCACCATAATTAAAAATTTGGCCTGAGTATGAATAATTTTGAGCACAACTGTGTGTGTATATATATATATGTATATATATATATACGTATTCAATGTTCTCCTGCAATATATATAACACAGTTACAGTAATGCAATAATAGTGATTTCAACACTTTTTTAGAAAGACATTTTAATTGTGTATTAAAATAAAGCAAAAGTTATCATGGTTTTGTCCTTAAATAACTTCTCTCATAGTGAGGTGACGGAGTACTCCTTACCAAAGCTATTAGAAGCCCTACAGCTGACATATAAACAGGTAAAACATTCAGACTTTATTCTGATCATTAATTGATTTGCCTTTTTCTTAAATTGATTGCTCTATGTTTTGGAAATATATCTCAGAGCCTGCTAAACTACATGTCTCAATGTAATTAGAATCACCTCTGACTGTAACAGTTTTAACTTCATTTTGAGTTTGAGTAATATTTGAATTATAGTCTTTGTTAAAATAGCCTTGGTAAGTCATTTGGAGAAAAAATCCAAAAGAACAGGGCCCGTATTCATGAAAAATCTTAATGCAAAGAGTAGCTCCTAGTGACAAAATTCTAAGAAAATTCTTAGAAAGGTTTCCTCTTAAAATTAAAGAAAAAAATCCTAGTAAAGAAGAAAGTAATTATTAAGTATTATTAAGTACAACATTAACAGCACGGTAAATAAAAAATATAGAATATATATACATATATTATGTGTGAGAGAGAGAGAGTACGGTAAAACAGGAAAAATGACGCCTGTAATTTCCAAGTGAAGGTTTATATAGATAGACTCTATACTTAAAAGCACTCTTTTTTTTTTCCTTGGACAACCAACCAATCACAGTCTTCAAAAGACTGTGTCATACATAGCAATGGGGTCAGCCCCGCCTCCTCACTAAGATAAAAGTTTTTGTATTTTCCTTGCTCAGAGTTGCTCTCAGATCGGTCCTGAATCACTCTTAAGCTACGTAGAAGGTAAATTAGGAGCTTTCTGAGAGGATTCTTAGAAGCTTTAAGAATACGGACCCTGAACTTTTAATATCAAAAGTGTGTTTGTTAAATTTATCTTTATGTCTCTTTCCTAGTTTGTTGACCTTTGTATCTTGCTGGGCTGTGACTACTGTGATAAGATTGGGGGTCTTGGGCCGAGTCGGGCATTGAAGCTCATTAAACAACATCATACAATAGAGGGTGTGATGGAACATGTCAACAGAAAGGTACTTGTTCGGAAAAAATCTTGTAAACCAAAAAAAATCTAGCTCTGCTACATTCGCAAACCACTATAATTTGAACAGAAAAGCAAGCATACTGTATGTGTGATTTGACATATCAGCCAATTATATTTATAATTATAAATAACCATTGCCTTACCTAATGCAACAAAACAAAAGTTTTATTCAAATTCTGTATGGATAATATATAGTGCCTAGAATGCATGGCACTATATATAGCACTATATAGCTCTAGATATCAGGAGATAGTAAAAAAAATTATCTGGTCCTTGGCAATTAGGTAAATACAACCTCAGATGAACAACAACACATGACTTCATTACACCATGTCATTATTTATTTAACAAAAACTAGGCCAAAATGGAGAAGCCATGGGTGACAAAGTACACACTTATTGCTTCCATAGGAATTAAGAGGGTAAGTAGCAGTCAGGCGCTGCTAATCAAATGCCTTTGATTAACTGATCATCAGCAAGTGTGATCACCTCTATAAAAGTAGAAGTTTTGGCAGTGTGTTTTAACAATGCCAAGGAGGAAAGACATCAGCAATGATCTTAGAGAAGCAATTGTTGCTACCATCAATCTGGGAAGGGTAATACAGCCATTTCCAAACAATTTTGAAGTCCATCATTTTACAGTGAGGAAGATCATTCACAAGTGGAAAACATACAAGACAGTTGCCAATCTTCCTAGGAGTGGACGTCCCAGCAAATTCACCCCATGGTCAGACAATGCTCAGAGAAATTGCAAAAAAAAACCTAGAACTACACCTTAGACTCTACAGGCCTCAGTTAACATGTTAAATGTTAACGTTCATGACAGTACTATTAGAAAATGACTGGACAAGTATGAAAGATGTGGAGAAAGTGGAGATGTCTGGCCATAATGCACAGCGCCACGTTTGGCGAAGACACGGCATATCAACTCAAACACCTCATACCAGCTGTCAAGCACGCTGGTGGAGGGGTGATGATTTTTGGCCTGTTTTGCAGCCACAGGACCTGGGCACCTTGCAATCTATGAGTCAACCATGAACTCCTCTGTATACCAAAGTATTCTAGAGTCAAATGTGAGGCCATATGTCCGACAGCTAATGCTTGGCGAAATTGGGTCATGCAACAGGATCACCAGCAAATCTACACCAGAATGGCTGAAAAAGAAATGAATCAAGGTGTTGCACTGGCCCAGTCAAAGTCCAGACCTCAGCCCGATTGAAATGCTGTGGTGGGACCTTAAGAGAGCTGTGCATAAGCAAATGCCCACAAACCTCAATGAAGTGAAGCAGCATTGTAAAGAATAGTGGGCAAAATTTCTTCCAGAATGATGTGAGAGACTGATAAAGTCATACAGAAAAAGTTATTGTTGCTAAAGGTGGTTCTACAATTGAATCATAAGGTGTACTTAGCTTGTCACATATGGCTTCTCCATTTTGGCTTTATTTTTGTTAAATACATAAAGACACAGTGTAATATGTCATGTGTTGTTGTTCATCTGAGGTTGTATTTACCTCATTTTAAGATTAAAGACCAGATGATTTTTTTATTATATCCTAATATGTAAAACCATAGAATTTAAAAGGGTGTCCTTTCTTTTTCACATGACTGTATGTCTGTGACTGGCTACATTGCTCAATGCTGCACAATACGTTGCAAATATAAACCTTTGACATTCTCAAGAGTGCAAACACCAAATTCCAAATTTCGCCAGTATGCTGTTATTATTACAGAGAAAACTGATCCTAGACTAGCAGTTATGGGCAGCTCTTTGCTCTAAAAGCAATCAGAAGCAGCAGTCAGTCAAGTCCGTGGCCAGGGGACTGCTAAGACTTGGCCAGCCATACACACACTCTGCCTATGCCTATTATAATCTATATCCGAGTGAAATGGCTTCTTGAACAAGAAGAAGTGTAGGAGAGGGATTTTAATTTTCGAGAAATGATTGGATTGTTGTCGTTGTCATTACTTTTGTGCTCATGTGCTCATGTCATCAATGAAGAGATGTAACTGCAAGGGGGATGGGAAATTAATGTTTTTGATTAAAGATTACAAGGAGACATGAATTTAAAAAAAAACTGCATAGATAAATCATCACACTGCAATTTTTCTTAAAAAATAAGTATTGTCCATTTTTATTTCATGGTGACTTTAAAGCTGATCCCACTAGAAGGCAGCATTCTGATAGTTTTGTCATGGCTTATTCACCCTCAATTGCTTTCTACAATATGATTTTCATTTATCTGGATTCTGGAACACAAAAATCTGTGTAAAACAGAATGTTCAGAATGCTGTTTTTCGTACATCAAAAATAAAGGTGACTTTGGCTGTCAATTCTTACAGACACACCCAATCCCTCCAAACTGGCAGTACAATGATGCCCGCAAGCTGTTTTCTGAAACCCCACAAATTGACGACCCTGTTCTGGCCTGGAGTGAGCCTGATGAAGAGGGTCTGGTGCAGTTTCTGTGCAAGGAGAAGCCTTTGAAGTATGTATCTATGTTCTGATGTTTAATAGTCTCTGAGATGTGGGTATGTGACCTTATTCACTGTTTAAAGGGAAGAAAGGGTGCGGGGACGCATGAAGAAGTTTCGCGAGTCTCTCGTAAAGAGAAGGAAGCAGAGGGAGGTGGATGAGAAAATGGGCCCTAGACAGTCACGACTTGAAGAATTTTTCCCTGCAACACGAAGGAGAAAGGTTAGATATCAATTTAGAAGTATTGTAAATTGATTGATTGCTTGAACATTGTAACAAGCAATCTTGACTTCCTTATCTAGGCTGAATCTGCAGCTGTGGGAGGATCCAGTGGGAGAAAACGATCAAAAATGTTATAAGACGGACCCTTTTTAATCTTGGATCTTAAAGCATTGATCAAACCATCATGTGGACAGAAGAGTTAAAAGTATAATGGTCTGATCTGTTTTAGATGCTTATTTTATTGAGTATTTTATTATGTTCAAATGGCAAAATAATGTAAAACAAGTGCCAAGAAAAGATATATTTTTAATGAATGCTTGTAACTTTTATGTTTGGGAGCCGGTATTGAATTACAGTAAACCTCTTTTTTATTTCTAAATGTATACTGTGCTTTATTGTATATTATTATAGTATTATACGATACTAGTGAGGCTTGTGGTTCAATATCTTATTGCCTATATGTACATATAGTACAGTATGTGTGTGTGTGTGAGTTTGTGCTGTGTATTTGAATTTGATCCATCCAAAAACTACAAAGTACCAAGCTAATATCATGATTTTTGGACATGGTAACTTGGTAATGCCATGTTTTTTTTTTAGCTTTGCAATACCATGGTACCATGGAGTACCATGTTCTGTACATACCATGATGTATGAATATGGGAATCATTCAGTGCCATAATACATAAGAGAGCACCATGATATTACCATGTTTTTGAACAGGATACCATAGTGCCACAATAACATGGCTTTTCTGTTCCATTGTTCCACTGAGTTTCATTGTGTTATTCAACCCTCTGGTGGTCTTTTCATTTTTTTTGTTTTTTTTTACATTTTTTACTTCATCTGAATGTGAACACAAAAATACTGTGGACATGGTTACAAAAGGCTAAATGGTCTTAAATACTGTAGATTGAAAATACCTATTAGTTCTAATATTAAAGTAAAATATAGTAATATTTCTAATAATAAATACAGAATATTAAAGAACAAATACTACTGACACAAAATATAGAACATGCATTTCTTTAAAAATGCTTATTTTCTTTGGTCTGTTTTGCCTTGATGATTACATGTTTGACCCATACGCGAGTGCCATGTAAATACTATGAAACATGGATGTGGTCATCATTCAGTACGCTTTACCATGAAACAGTGTTTTTGTGAGGGTGTCAAGCTCTCATTCACAATTAAATATTCGCATACTCGCCTATATTACTCATGTTTTTGAACATGTGTCTGACAGTAGCGGTGTTTCTCTCCAGTGCAGTAGATGGCAGCATTGACATGAATAGCCTGAGCGTTCCACATCAGTCCAGTGAAGAACAGGACGTTTATGGCTATTCCTGGCTGTCCTATGTGGAACGATTTTCCAGCGCTGCCGGGTGTGTTTATGCACTAGGTTTACCCATAACTTACAGCTTCACTTGCACTAGACTCGACAGCTTTATTATTTCGGGATGGCGGCGAGTGCCAAGCGAAAACAGGAGGAGAAACACTTAAAGATGCTTCGGGAGATGACCAGCCTGCCTCCTAATAGGAAATGCTTTGATTGCGATCAGCGCGGCCCGACCTACGCCAACATGACAGTGGGCTCGTTTGTGTGCACCACCTGTTCCGGAATACTGTAAGTGTATAACTAAGCCCCTCATATTCACACAGATGGTGTACGAACTTGTTGTTTTTCCCCAAGAGTCTGTATGGGCAGATGCCTAACAACCCCTCCCATCTGAGAGATCATCTGCAGAATGTGTCCCAGCTGTCTCTAACATCAGCTTTCACAAAAATAGCACGAGATTCAGACCCAGAGCAGCCGAACTTCACGCTCCGTTCAAATAAGACGGTGTGACGTTTGTGCTTTCTGGCTAATTGTGAGTGTGTGTTCAGAAAGTAATGTCAATGTGTGACACACCCATGTTTAAACATTACAGATGTGTATGGATAAAATATGTTCATAATTAGATAAACCAAAGGAAAAAATCAGTGGTTTTGAATGTGATACAACTTAGTGATAATGTCGGTATGATATTATGGTGCTGAGATTGGGGCCTCTGGCAGTGCACATGGGGTCTTAGTTCATTTACTGGTAAGAAGATGTCTCTATGACATTTTGGTGCAGAGTTATGTCAGGGGCCAACAGTGACCACCAGAGGGTTTTGTGACTCCACACTGGGACCTCAATTTACAGTACTAAGTCAAAATTGCCACCCCTGATGTCAGTGTCTTTATAGTCTCGCGTAGCCAGACCTTCAGACTGACGGCAGAAGGTCTGGACTCTTGCAGCTTTCATTGATCAAGGACACACAAGAAGTTTGACTGACATGTAACACAACCAATCACAGTTAGCTTTGTTCCGCGTCATGTTTATGGACGTGAAAATGTAAAGTCGATGTCCCTACAATAACAGACCGGCATGCATCTATAAATTATTCATTCAAGAATGTTCTTTTTTGAAATCTTTTGAAGAATCTTTTGAAAATCCAGCATTTAGTTGTTCGGTAAGCGCTCATTGTCACAGTTGTGAACACAACGGCGTTCTTCTTCCACAAGGGAGTTTGGCATCACGGCATTTGTTTCCAGGCGGACCGTTAAAGAACGCAACACACACGTCTCGCAGACGTCCTGTAGAATTCAACCAATCGGATGATGACTTTGAAACTCCTGAAGTGTTTCCAGATAAGTGTGCCATATGCATCAGACATTCAGCCAACAGTCCGTGAGGCTGAGACTAGTGTCTTTGACATTCTGGTGCCAAGAATCGATATGACTAAATATTACAGGGGCTTCACAAGGGCCTCCGGGGGCCCCCAGAGGGGTCTGGGACTCCACATGGGTCCTCAATTAAAGGTTCTAAGTCAAAAGCACCGCCCCAGATTGGCAGTGTCCTTATGACATTCTGGTGCCAAGAATTGATATGACTAAATATGACAGGGGCTCCACAAGGCCCTCCGGGGGCCCCCAGATGGGGCCTCAATTTAAGGTTCTAAGTCAAAAGCGCCATCCCTGATGTCAGTGTCATTATGACATTCTGGTGCAGAGACATTATTAAATATGATAGGGGCCCACAAGGGCCTCCGAGGGCCCTCATAGGGCTTTGGGGCTCCACAGGACCTCAATTTAAGGTCCTAAGTCAAAAGAGCCACCCTCGATGTCAGTGTCTTTATAACATTCTGGTGCAGAAATATGACAGGGCCACAGGGGTCTGAACAGTGCTATGGTACAGTGCCTTGTGTCAATTATAATGATTTAAATGTATAACAATTATTTTACATTTTAATATTAGTAACAGTTTAATTCATAATTAATAATTATTTTTTTTAATCTGCCAACGAAAATGAAAAGTATGATCATTTAGAAAAGTCATAGAACATCTCTCTTCAAAATTCCATAAATATTGAGGTATCATTTGTGCCTATAGTAAAAAGATGTTTTATCCAGAAGAATAATAAACATAAGCACCACTAATAATGTACGACTGGCAGAATTAGAGATCGCCAGTCTCTACAGTGACCAGTCTGTGATGTTTGTCATTTGATTTGTATTCCAGACGAGGCCTCAACCCTCCACACAGAGTGAAGTCCATTTCTATGACAACTTTCACCCAACAGGAAATTGAGTTCTTACAAAAACACAGCAATGAGGTACAACACGCTTTAACACATTACAGTCTATGCACATGCTGAGGCTCCTCTTAAGTATTCTCTCTTTTTTGTGCTCAGGTCTGCAAACACATCTGGCTGGGGTTGTATGATGACAAGAGCTCTGTGGTCCCAGATTTCCGTGAACCTCAGAAAGTCAAAGAGTTTCTTCAGGAGAAATATGAGAAGAAAAGATGGTAAGGAGTCAGATTCATCCTCCTTTTGTGACATGTGTTTCTGTATAGCATGATGTTTTTTGCTTTGTATGTCTTATGAGCAAAATGCTTTTGAGATCATGCAATCAGGAAATTACATTAAACGTACTGTCTAAATCCTGAAATCTAAATCCGCATTGAACCTTCACAGACCTGCCAGCCCACAGTCCTAAAACGCCTTAGAAAAAATTCTCACCCATAGCATGTACACTACCATTCAAAAGTTTGGGGTCAGTACTTTGTTTGTATGTTTGAAAGAAATTAATACTTTTAAGGATGCATCAAAAGTGACAGTAAAGACATTTTATAATGTTACAAAAGATTTCCTTCTCAAAAAAATGCTTAATCTTTCTTTTCATTATTCATTATTAGCATTTCTATTAAAAGAATCCTGAAAATATATATACAGTGGGGAGAACAAGTATTTGATACACTGCCGTTTTTCCAGGTTTGCCCACTTACAAAGCATGTAGAGGTCTGTAATTTTTATCATAGGTACACTTCAACTGTGAGAGACGGAATCTAAAACAAAAATCCAGAAAATCACATTGTATGATTTTTAAATAATTAATTTGCATTTTATTGCATGACATAAGTATTTGATCACCTACCAACCAGTAAGAATTCTGGCTCTCACAGACCTGTTAGTTTTTCTTTAAGAAGCCCTCCTGTTCTCCACTCATTACCTGTATTAACTGCACCTGTTTGAACTTGTTACCTGTATAAAAGACACCTGTCCACACACTCAATCAAACAGACTCCAACCTCTCCACAATGGCCAAGACCAGAGAGCTGTGTAAGGACATCAGGGATAAAATTGTAGACCTGCACAAGGCTGGGATGGGCTACAGGACAATAGGCAAGCAGCTTGGTGAGAAGGCAACAACTGTTGGCGCAATTATTAGAAAATGGAAGAAGTTCAAGATGACGGTCAATCTCCCTCGGTCTGGGGCACCATGCAAGATCTCAGCTCGTGGGGCATCAATGATCATGAGAAAGGTCAGGGATCACCCCAGAACTACACGGCAGGACCTGGTCAATGACCTGAAGAGAGCTGGGACCACAGTCTCAAAGAAAACCGTTAGTAACACACTACGCCGTCATGGATTAAAATCCTGCAGCGCACGCAAGGTCCCCCTGCTCAAGCCAGCGCATGTCCAGGCCCGTCTGAAGTTTGCCAATGACCATCTGGATGATCCAGAGGAGGAATGGGAGAAGGTCATGTGGTCTGATGAGACAAAAATAGAGCTTTTTGGTCTAATCTCCACTTTGCCATGTTTGGAGGAAGAAGGATGAGTACAACCCCAAGAACACCATCCCAACCGTGAAGCATGGAGGTGGAAACATCATTCTTTGGGGATGCTTTTCTGCAAAGGGGACAGGACGACTGCACCGTATTGAGGGGAGGATGGATGGGGCCATGTATCGCGAGATCTTGGCCAACAACCTCCTTCCCTCAGTAAGAGCATTGAAGATGGGTCGTGGCTGGGTCTTCCAGCATGACAACGACCCGAAACACACAGCCAGGGCAACTAAGGAGTGGCTCCGTAAGAAGCTTCTCAAAGTTCTTGAGTGGCCTAGCCAGTCTCCAGACCTGAACCCAATAGAAAATCTTTGGAGGGAGCTGAAAGTCTGTATTGCCCAGCGACAGCCCTGAAACCTGAAGGATCTGGAGCAGGTCTGTATGGAGGAGTGGGCCAAAATCCCTGCTGCAGTGTGTGCAAACCTGGTCAAGAACTACAGGAAACGTATGATCTCTGTAATTGCAAACAAAGGTTTCTGTACCAAATATTAAGTTCTGCTTTTCTGATGTATCAAATGCTTATGTCATGCAATAAAATGCAAATTAATTACTTAAAAATCATACAATGTGATTTTCTGGATTTTGTTTTAGATTCCGTCACTTACAGTTGAAGAGTACCTATGATAAAAATTACAGACTTCTACATGCTTTGTAAGTGGGAAAACCTGCAAAATCGGCAGTGTATCAAATACTTGTTCTCCCCACTGTATATGATGGTTTCCATAAAATTATAAAGAACTGTTGAACTGTTTTCAACATTGATAATAAGAAGAAGAAATGTTTCTTGAGCAGCAAATCAGCATATTAGAATGATTTCATGTGAAGACTAAAGTAATGATGCTGAAAATTAAGCTTTGCCACAGGCTTTTTTCACAGGAATAATTATCAATATTTAAAATATATTAGAATAGAAAACGGTTGTTTTAAATTAACAATATTTCACAGTATTACTATTATTACCGTATTTTTGATCAAATAAATGCAGCCTTGGTGAGCAGAAGAGACTTCTTTCAAAAAAATCTTACCAACGGTTCCTCCAGTTCCTCCAGTCTGAGAACCTCTGCTTTAAAGTTAGCATGAAATGGAAGTTTCGATCTTTCTGTCTTTTCTTCCCTATTGTGACATACAGTACACTCACCTAAAGGATTATTAGGAACACCATACTAATACTGTGTTTGACCCCCTTTCACCTTCAGAACTGCCTTAATTCTACGTGGCATTGATTCAACAAGGTCCTGAAAGCATTCTTTAGAAATGTTGGCCCATATTGATAGGATAGCATCTTGCAGTTGATGGAGATTTGTGGGATGCACATCCAGGGCACGAAGCTCCCGTTCCACCACATCCCAAAGATGCTCTATTGGGTTGAGATCTGGTGACTGTGGGGGCCATATTAGTACAGTGAACTCATTGTCATGTTCAAGAAACCAATTTGAAATGATTCGAGCTTTGTGACATGGTGCATTATCCTGCTGGAAGTAGCCATCAGAGGATGGGTACATGGTGGTCATAAAGGGATGGACATGGTCAGAAACAATGCTCAGGTAGGCCGTGGCATTTAAACGTTGCCCAATTGGCACTAAGGGGCCTAAAGTGTGCCAAGAAAACATCCCCCACACCATTACACCACCACCACCAGCCTGCACAGTGGTAACAAGGCATGATGGATCCATGTTCTCATTCTGTTTACGCCAAATTCTGACTCTACCATCTGAATGTCTCAACAGAAATCGAGACTCATCAGACCAGGCAACATTTTTCCAGTCTTCAGCTGTCCAATTTTGGTGAGCTCGTGCAAATTGTATCCTCTTTTTCCTATTTGTAGTGGAGATGAGTGGTACCCGGTGGGGTCTTCTGCTGTTGTAGCCCATCCGCCTCAAGGTTGTGCGTGTTGTGGCTTCACAAATGCTTTGCTGCATACCTCGGTTGTAACGAGTGGTTATTTCAGTCAAAGTTGCTCTTCTATCAGCTTGAATCAGTCGGCCCATTCTCCTCTGACGTCTAGCATCAACAAGGCATTTTCGCCCACAGGACTGCCGCATACTGGATGTTTTTCCCTTTTCACACCATTCTTTGTAAACTCTAGAAATGGTTGTGCATGAAAATCCCAGTAACTGAGCAGATTGTGAAATACTCAGACCGGCCCGTCTGGCACCAACAACCATGCCACGCTCAAAATTGCTTAAATCACCTTTCTTTCCCATTCTGACATTCAGTTTGGAGTTCAGGAGATTGTCTTGACCAGGACCACACCCCTAAATGCATTGAAGCAACTGCCATGTGATTGGTTGATTAGATAATTGCATTAATGAGAAATTGAACAGTTGTTCCTAATAATCCTTTAGGTGAGTGTATATCCAAGTGAAACAGCTTCTTTGTCGAACATGAACCTGATTTTTTTCCATCAGGAATTGATGGTGTGGATGGCTATTGCCATTGGTGGACAGCAAGGCCATAACCATGTCTTAGACAAGGATTAAAAGGGATTTAAGGAAATAAAGAAAAAGAAATAAGAACGGTAAAAGTTCCAGTTCTGTTATGAAGTAAACTTTTTGCAAATAATTTTTTTTTAATATGCACACATTCACTCTTATTTTTGTGCCTAATATGTAAAAATGCTAAATGTTTCTTGTCACGTCAAATTCAGTTATGATTTACATAAATAATGTCATATTTTCAATTCAAAATGGTGACATTTCATAAAAAATATCAAGTGATGCAAACTACTTGACATTACTGTTGGTCGCTGAACGTTTTTATAGTAAAGCAGTTGTCAAATATTAAATGATTAGCTACTTGCATCTTACGACGCACTCTTTCACTGCTATAACTAAAGTGTCGCATTGGAATTCCCACTAACAGTTTGATTCTTTGATTTGATTGGCCATCTCACTCATTCTGACAGTGAGGCAGAGGCAGACCAAACTAAAAAAAAGTAACATTTTACTTTTGTCATCTTAGCAACAAACAGAGCGGTGTATAATGGAGTACAGCAGAGCAGCATTAGGAATATCAAATATGGGGGGAGGGGGGCAATTTGGCTATTTCTAATTATTCGGGGGGAATTGTCCCCCTCAATGTCTATGGTGGTTACGGCCCTGGTGGACAGTAACAACTAGGGCTCGACTAGGGGTGCAACAAAATCTCGATAGGTTGTCCTTCTCTGTACGATACGAGAATCGATACACTGGCGCCAAATATCGTTATTTTAATTAATAAAATAAGGAGCTCTAAATAGATTTCCCAGCGTTGCTACTTCATGGCTCCTCGAGGTGGCGCTCAACACATGAATGAAGGAAACATAAGTTAACTAGCCTAAGAAAAAGAGGTTTTTAACAGAATGGCGGACAGCAGTGTGAGTAAAATAAGAGATGCCCTAGCCATGTTTAAGTCCAAAGTCTGGAAAACCTGCACCAAACCTTTTCACAGGCATTTTGTTTTCATAATTAGACAGATATCATGATGTATCATTATAGGATTGTCTAGCAATATATTGATTATCGCAGAATTGCTGTATCGTGATATTATCGGTATCGTGAGCCATGTATCGTATCGTGAGGTACCCTGTGATTCCCACCCCTACGCTTGACTGATGCTGCAAAAAGTAAGTTACAAATGCAGAATCTTAGGATGGATTATTGTAAATGAAAATCATATTTAGGTCACGCCTGTCAGTTTTTTGTGAACAAAATCTGCTGTAAAAGGGCGAGCTGTTTAAGGCAGCCCACTGTAATGCTTGAATGCGGGACATGTCACACATCACCACCTAAATGGGGTAGGTTTTAGGTAAAAAAAAAAAAACAATCCTAAACATAACATTAAAATAAAATAAATGACATTAAGATGCCCATGTATCTTCCCTACTACCATAGCAGTTCAAATGATATAAATGGTTAGTTCATGTTAGTTAATGCATTAACTAATGTTAACAAATGAAACCTTATTGTAGTGCTACCATAAAATTAATATAAAGTATTAAATGTAAAGTATACAAGTGTATAAAATTACAAAATAAACATTCATCGATCAGTACATTTTTACTTTTAATACTTAAGTACATTAAAAATCAAGTACATTTGTACTTTTACTGGAGTAAAATTGAAAAGGAGTACTTAATACTTTTACCGGAGTAAAATTTTAATACAGTATCTGTACTTTAAACACGTCATCAAAAAATAGTCCGACTTGTACTCCTCGCAGTCAAAAATTACCACATTGAAAATGAATGGGAGACGAATTTCACCTAGTGAAAACTTTTGGTACTGCGGCCAAACAAAATCTTACTGAAAGCTAATTTTTTGAGATATCAAGCTCAAATTTGGAACACAACTTGTTTATATTTATGGTGTTGATTTTCTTGCAGTTTTAGAGTAAAATGTGTTTTTGAAAAAAATATGTTTCTTATAAAAATTAAAAATAGTATTTTTTTTGTGCATTATTCATAATACACGTAAAATTCTGTAACTTTTTTTTTAAGTTCACTTTTAAAAAAATTCTCTTCAGCAATAATTTGCCAAGTGTCATCTTTAAAAAAAGATCAAACTTAAGTCTGTGCTTTAAAGCATTCAAGATTTACGACAGTTTAAGTTGGAAACTTAATTTTCAGGTCAATGCTCAAAAAGTAAATAAATGGATTATAAATAGTGTAAATATAATTTAGTACCATAAAATCCCCTAAAAATATTAAATAAAAAAACATTATCGAACTAAAATATAGTACATTCATTTCATTTAAATAAAAATAAAAAAAACTGTAATTTTTGACCGACACACGAAGAGCACCAGAGGGTAAAGGCCATAAGTTCCCTTAGGTGTTTCTAATGGGATTTTAGAATGGTGGATTTCAGTTTAAGAGTAGTCCTCAAATAAGTGTAGCCTTGGTGAATATAAGAGACTTCTTTCAAAAAAATTAAACATCTTACCGCCCCCAAGCTTTTGAAGGGTAATGTATGACTGTGTCAATTATGTTGTAGAACAAAGCTCTTCAAGTCATGTTAACCATGCACAGACTTTTTTTACTCATAAATCAAAAACCTCTATTCTAAAAACTCATTATAAAATCCCCAGGGAGCCCATGGCAAATTAGCCTTCCGGGTTGGCCTACAAATTGAGAGCTCTATTATTGTGCCACCATCATTTGCAGGTATGTTCCCCCAGAACAAGCCAAGGTGATAGCTTCTGTGCAGGCCTCAATATCTGGTTCATCTGCTAGCAGTACCAGTAGCACCCCAGAGGTTCTTCCCCAGCCCCTCAAAACCCTGCATCTTACTAAGACTCCATCTAACCAGGTAACTACGCACAACCACCTATACATTTGTACTTTTATTCAGAACCACAGAATAGTTCGTTCTTCTCCTTAAAATCAGGTTATGCCCTGCTTTTCTCTTCATGCCTTCCCCACGTTTCTCTCTCAGTCCCCAGTGACCAGTCGTGTTCAGGCCCTGTCTGCAGGCCAGGAGAAGAAGTTTGACCTCCTCTCTGACTTGGGTGGAGATATTTTTGCTGCCCCTCAAGCTCAAACTGCCAGCTCCTCAAACTTTGCTAATTTTGCACATTTTAACAGGCCCTCAGGTAACCATTAAGATTTTTAATAGATTGACAGCCTTATGTATAAGGGAAGAGTATATTTAGATGCTATGGCTGGTCACAAGTTCCTTTAATTGTTTTGCCACTATTAATCATCATGTAGCTTGTTGTCATTAATTTAAAGGGATAGTACACCCAAAAATGAAAATTCTGTGAAAATGTTTGCTCAATCTCAGTTTGTTTCAAACCTTTCATCTGTGAAACAAAAAAGATAAATATAATTATTTATTTTTTTTCATTCAATGACAGTTTGTTGGATCCAGTGCTGTTTTGGACCCCACTGACTTTTTATTATATGAATAAAAACAGAACAAATGCTACATGAGGTCAGAAAATTTTTCATTTTTGGATGAACTATCCCTTTAAATGTCATTTCAACTACCCTACTCTACAACCATTTGTGAATGAACTCAGTCAGCTCAGTGTTTTTCTTTTGATTGTCTTCAATTATATCAGAACCATGATTTTAGACTGTCACTTTAATTTTCCTCATCAGTCCTGTTCATTGATGTATTTTGTTCACCCTATGCCATTTGTAGCACAAAATAATTCCACCACAGACTTTGCCAATTTTGATTCCTTTGGAAACGCCAGTGTACCATCAAATTTTGGCACATCATCCCCCTCAAAGCCTTCCCTTCAACAACCCCACACAGGTACCACACCCTGCCCCCATCTATTGTGTATTATGTTCACGTGTATTTCTATTTCCTGTCATGGCTGTTACAGAATGTTATTGGCTAAATGTCACCTCTGTTGCTGCTAGCTTACTTTAACAGTACTGTACCAGTCATTTAAGGAAGATAATGGGTAAAAGAAATTACACTTTTTTTTTTGTTTGTTTTTTTTTGTCCGCATCTTTTAATTGATTTAAAAAGAAAAAGAAAACTTATTGAAAAGCAAACATTAAGTAGTTTGACAAACTTTTATTATTGTTTCTTAGGAAAAAAATATTTTAGGTCATGTGATGCAACCAACATGCAGGGGTAAAATAAAAACAAAACAGAAAATTATATCCTAGAGAGGACCCCTACATACACTATATTGCCAAAAGTTTTGGGACGCCTGCCTTTACATGCACATGAACTTTAATGACATCCCATTCTTAATCCGTAGGGTTTAATATGGAGTTGGCCCACCCTTTGCAGCTATAACAGCTTCAACTCTTTTGGGAAGGCTTTCCCCAAGGTTTAGGAGTGTGTTTAAGGGAATTTTTGAACATTCTTCTAGAAGCGCATTTGTGAGGTCAGGCACTGATGTTGGACGAGAAGGCCTGGCTCGCAGTCTCCGCTCTAATTCATCCCAAAGGTGTTCTGTTGGGTTGAGGTCAGGACTCTGTGCAGGCCAGTCCATTTCCTCCACACCAAACTCCCTCATCCATGTCTTTATGTACCTTGCTTTGTGCACTGGTGCGCAGTCATGTTGGAACAGGAAGGGGCCATCCTGTTCCAACATGCTCTAGAGTCCAGTGGCGGCGTGCTTTACACCACTGCATCCAACGCTTTGCATTGCACTTGGTGATGTAAGGCTTGGATGCAGCTGCTCTGCCATGGAAACCCATTCCATGAAGCTCTCTGTGCACTGTTCTTGAGCTAATCTGAAGGCCACACAAAGTTTGGAGGTCTGTAGCTATTAAGTTGGCGACTTCTGCGCACTGTGCGCTTCAGCATGCGCTGACCCCGCTCTGTGATTTTTATGTGGCCTACCACTTCGTGGCGGAGTTGCTGTTGTTCCCAATTGCTTCCACTTTGTTATAATACCACTAACAGTTGAACGTAGAATATTTAGTAGTGAGGAAATTTCACGAATGGACTTATTGCACAGGTGACAACCTATCACGGCACCACGCTTGAATTCACTGAGCTCCTGAGTGTGACCCATTCTTTCACAAATGTTTGTAGAAGCAGTCTGCATGCCTTGGTGCTTGATTTTATACACCTTTGGCCATGGAAGTGATTGGAACGCCTGAGTTCAATTATTTTGAGGGGTGTCCTAATACTTTTGGCAATATAGTGTACCTTCATGAATGTGTGACAAATCAAGATTAGCTCAGGTTGTAAAATGTCATGTGGTGCAACTCACAAAATCATTAGTTTATAATATAATAACAACATTGTATTCCAGGTGTAAAGAAAATGTATTACTTTTTACTTGATAGTTACACCACATTAAGTTTTTAGAGTCTTTTTTTTTGAAAATGGTATAAAATCCATACAAAACCAACATGAATACAAAGAGTACATGTCTAAGAACATGCATGTCTAAACTAGATCTCTCCTTTGTTATTATGGACAAACTTTTTTTTTGTTGTTGACCCTTATACATTGTTAATACGTGATAATATGCATGAGCATATTACCCCTGTTCTATGGTCTTTGCATTGGCTACCTGTGTGCTATAGAATTGATTTTAAAGTGGTTTAGCACCCTCTCTGACCTGTTGATAGATCATCCCCCAGTGTGAGCTACCTTTATAAGGTCTGCCAATCAGAGGCTTTTAGTTGAAAAACCAGGCTAAAGTCTAGGGGCGATCGAGCAAATGCCGCAGCCCCACCTAACTTTGGAACAGCCTGCCCATTCAAATCAGAACTGCCCCTACATTACCCATTTTTAAATTGTTTCTTTTTATCTGGCTTACATTCTATGATTTGATACCTTACTTTTTTATGCTCCGTTTGTCCACTTGTGACTTTGTGCCTCCCTGAATGTATTTCATGGTTATGTTTGTTACTTATGTCTTCTTGTAAAGCACATCGGTCAACGGCAGTTGTTTTTATAATATGCTGTATAAATAAATTGAATTAATACAGTAAGGGCCAGATTTACTAAACAGGGCAAATTAGCATGACAGCGCAATTCCAAAAGAGGGAGTGCCGTGATCTACTGACTGTTCATGATCTACTGATGACGTGCAAATTGAACACAGACGCAGCCGGATAATTTCCATAATGACCAACCCAATCTACCAAGAGCAGCGCAAATTAGCGTCTGGTTTAAGACATGCTTTTTTGGGGCGGTAAATAATGGCGCAAATACCAGTAAATTGACGAGTGCAAACATTAGTAAATCACCTTGCATGATTCATTTTATACTCTCCTCCCATAAATTTTGCATCTGAAAGGGAGACTCCTACAAACGCACATGCAATAAGGTCAGCCGCAAAAATAACCCTGTCCACGCCTTTTCAGCTCTAATTTTTCACTGCGTGTCTTCAGTAAATCCTGACAATAGTTTTTTAAGCCCCAAAAGAGGTTTTGCGCTGGCGCAAGCTGTTAGTAAATCTGGTACTAAGTCTTGAATAAATGAGTGTACATATAAGCTATACCTAATTTATGCGATTCAGGAGGAGGTATATCCATTCCTCCACTACCCAGTATGGCCCCTGCCCCGCCTCAGAGCAGTTTATCGAGAGGGGACCGTTATGCTGCCCTAGCTGAGCTTGACAGTGTCCTCAGTTCCACCGTTACTAGCGGGAGCGCACAAGGGTGAGAAATCATTACTTAAATACTCTGCACAATCCACCTTGCTTTTTAGGCTGTTCATGCATATGTTTTTGTGTGTTCTTGCACTACCAAAGTGCGTATGGAGGTGTCCCAGGAGCTGCTGCACCTCCAGCTCAGCCAGGACTACCCAACATGCAACAGGGTTTTGCAGGTGGAACTTTTAAGATTCATTTAAGCAAGTTTTAACATGCAAGTCTTTTAAACTGACTCAACACTTTTTATCGTGCAGCTGCTCCCTCCACAAACCCATTTGTGGCTGCTGGGATGGTTCAGGAGCCCATATCTACAAATCCATTCCAAACCAATGGAAGAGCAGCCACCTCAGGTAAAACCTAGCTTTGGTCGAGATCAGCATGCTTGTTATGTGTGTGTCCATTCAAGGAATGAGCAGATGAAACATGCTACTCCTCCTCTGGTCTCCTTTTATTTACTTTAGCCTCATTTGGCACTGGCTCCATGAGCATGCCAGCTGGCTTTGGAAACGCAACCAGTTACTGCCTGCCAACCAGTTTTAGTGGGACCTTCCAGCAGCAATTCCCTGGCCAAGGTCCCTTTCCCCCACCTGCAGCCTACCACCAACAGCCCAATGGTATGTGAGACTATATTTGTGGTTTCGTGAGTGTGAGATGGCCCAAACCCCCAGTGACTTATGCTTTTTTTTTTTAATGCATACTATTATAAGTCATGAGGCTGTGTTTGTATTGTATTAAGCATCAACTCTTTTTGCTTTTCCTGCTTTGATGTGAGTTTTGGTGTTGCATGTGTTGGAGTAGCAGGTTCAGTGCTTTAGCATTGAGGTCAGTTTTTAATGTCTGAATATAACACACCAGCTCCATGGCCTTTCTTCATTTATGCTCCTCCTCAGGGGGGTTTCCAGCCTACGGACAGGCCAAACCTATGGGCAACTATGGGCAGCCGGTCACAGGACCTGGGATCTCTAGCAACCCATTCATGGTAAGCAAGCCAATGGCTATGAGGTAAATACAAAGTATGAAGGATATTCTTTATTTATATTGCTTTAAAGCCCCACTCTGGTGTTTCTGCTTTAATTATGGCAAAGCTGCTTGTTCCAACTTTTTTAAGTCCCCATCAAATCAAAATGTAGTTTTTTTGGCTTTTAGTATATGAATATGTTAGCCTTAAGGTTATTTATAAGATAGTGAGCTCCAAAACAATGACACAATTTGCCTTTAGAGGATATAAGTGTTCAAAATGTACAGACTGTCACGCCAATATGGATCAACGATTTTGATGACATCACTGCACTTTAGCTTCTGATCAGATTTTCTGTCCAGTCAAATGTTCTCTTGAATCTGAAGCGTCCCGTCCCCTACATTATAAATAGACACGGAAGCTGCGGCTGAAATTGGACATTTTTTCACACAATTACTATTTTCTGTATGGTGAATGGCATATAGTGCACTATATGGGGGATAGGGAACAATTAAGACAGTGTAAATGATTTCCATTGGGTGAATGAAGTCTGGTTTCGCATTAGTGTCACGCGAACCGCCGCACCGCACACACAGTCTGCTCCGGTCCAGACAAAGACACGATAGCACAGTCGGTGCAGAACACAAAACGCATCAGAACTAGGGATGCGCCGATCCGATACTCAGTATCGGTAACGGCTCCGATACCGCCATTGTTTGCCGGATCGGGTATCGGTCAGACAGGACCGATCCAAATCCGATACTATGCGTATAATATTCTGTGTTATTGTTAAGCCCCAGTGCCTCACAAAAGGCACAAAAACATTATAAAGCATCATCAACGCTTCGTGCACTATATTAAGTGTTCTGAAGCCATTCCATAGTTTAATGTGAGGTACAGATGAATATTTAAGTCATTAAATTCAAATTCACACAAATGCTTCCATGATCTGTTGCGTCTGTCAGTCGTTCTCCATTCAGCTTTCAAACTGCGAGTCGCGTTCAGTTACGACAGTCAACACGATGAAACTCTCTCCAAGATGATTCAATGTTCCTGTTATTATGCTTGATCTGAAGATAATGGTCTATGGTTTCGCATAAAGACTTTATCTGGCTGGAGTTTATTGCTGTTTCTAAATCGTGTTACTTGCTACCGGGTGACTGTTAGATCACAACACTGGACTAGAGATTGTATTTTTCTTTACGCACGGTAACTGAAATTTTAAATTGTTAAAAGAAAAGGCTCAATAAAATATTGCATAGATAGATACACTACGCATATATCTTCCCTTTGTGTTTTGAACTTTTCAATGCGGACGGAGCGTTGCGCGCTGTGACTCCATTTTGCTTCAAGCAAATGATGCGCATACGAGCTTTGTGCCGCCCTGTATTGGAGCCTTTCGTATTATAATACTTTTGCGCAATGAAAGATTATTAATAGCCTTTCTTGTTATGCCCTATCTATAATATGTTTCTGCTTCATTAAAAAGCTGCGCTATACATTTAAAATAAATGTCTTTTAATTTCTTAGTATATAGGCCCTATTTTTTTCATAAATGTATTTTAAAACGATGTGTAACATTTTACCAGATTTAGTGCTACACTTATTCACTTTTATTTGTTCCCGACTAAATGTTTTTTTTTTTTTTTTTTTCACTAAATGTTTAGATTTTATATAATTATTGTGCACTCACGATTTTTCTAGAGTAACTTTTGCTGCTGAATTATCCACGAATCTACACTCACCTAAAGGATTATTAGGAACACCATACTAATACTGTGTTTGACCCCCTTTCGCCTTCAGAACTGCCTTAATTCTACGTGGCATTGATTCAAGAAGGTGCTGAAAGCATTCTTTAGAAATGTTGGCCCATATTGATAGAATAGCATCTTGCAGTTGATGGAGATTTGTGGGATGCACATCCAGGGCACGAAGCTCCCGTTCCACCACATCCCAAAGATGCTCTATTGGGTTGAGATCTGGTGACTGTGGGGGCCATTTTAGTACAGTGAACTCATTGTCATGTTCAAGAAACCAATTTGAAATGATTCGAGCTTTGTGACATGGTGCATTATCCTGCTGGAAGTATCCATCAGAGGATGGGTACATGGTGGTCATAAAGGGATGGACATGGTCAGAAACAATGCTCAGGTAGGCCGTGGCATTTAAACGATGCCCAATTGGCACTAAGGGGCCTAAAGTGTGCCAAGAAAACATCCCCCACACCATTACACCACCACCACCAGCCTGCACAGTGGTAACAAGGCATGATGGATCCATGTTCTCATTCTGTTTACGCCAAATTCTGACTCTACCATCTGAATGTCTCAACAGAAATCGAGACTCATCAGACCAGGCAACATTTTTCCAGTCTTCAACTGTCCAATTTTGGTGAGCTCGTGCAAATTGTAGCCTCTTTTTCCTATTTGTAGTGGAGATGAGTGGTACCCGGTGGGGTCTTCTGCTGTTGTAGCCCATCCGCCTCAAGGTTGTGCGTGTTGTGGCTTCACAAATGCTTTGCTGCATACCTCGGTTGTAACGAGTGGTTATTTCAGTCAAAGTTGCTCTTCTATCAGCTTGAATCAGTCGGCCCATTCTCCTCTGACCTCTAGCATCAACAAGGCATTTTCGCCCACAGGACTGCCGCATACTGGATGTTTTTCCCTTTTCACACCATTCTTTGTAAACTCTAGAAATGGTTGTGCGTGAAAATCCCAGTAACTGAGCAGATTGTGAAATACTCAGACCGGCCCGTCTGGCACCAACAACCATGCCACGCTCAAAATTGCTTAAATCACCTTTCTTTCCCATTCTGACATTCAGTTTGGAGTTCAGGAGATTGTCTTGACCAGGACCACACCCCTAAATGCATTGAAGCAACTGCCATGTGATTGGTTGATTAGATAATTGCATTAATGAGAAATTGAACAGGTGTTCCTAATAATCCTTTAGGTGAGTGTAGTTTATCCACCATCTAGTTTATAGTAGTATTTTTGTCATGGATTGTGATTTATATATTTTTTTAATTTGTTTTTTTTTCTTTATAATGAAGTTGTCTGTATTTAGTAGATTGTGTTTAACACACAAAAGAGTGATTATCAGTTCAACACACTGAGGTATAGAAATTTTTAAACAAAACTCGGCCGATACTCAGAATTTTTAAGGATCGGATTGGTTCTGAAAAAATGGTATCGGTGCATCCCTAATCAGAACCATTTGAATTCTGCACAGACTGCTGTATTTTAAAGCGATATGGAGGAGAAATGGTTAGACAGACTCGGCATTAGAAACAGTACTGATGAGTAGACGAGATAACACCACCTGTGTCTCATGCACCAACATCAGTTACACACTTTTCAAACTGCACTTCCTCAGCATGATTGTTCACGGTTTTGCTTTAGAAACAGTTTCATATTAAATCTAAAAGGGCAATCTATTAGACTGTGGCTGTCAAATGTGGCTTTGCCGAGCTCAACGGCTCTGTTCGAGCTGTGATATGAACTAAACGCTATTGGCTACTTTTAAAAAGGGGAGGAGCTGCTTGATATGTCCCGCCCATGAGAATTCTGTATTTTAAGCTTCAAGCGAATGCATTAGTGTGTAACATACCCGGTCATGCGCTTTGGTGCGTGTGCGTCCTCAGCGCAAAACATTCATTTTACAGGTTATATCCACTGATATATATAGAGAACAGTGGTTATATCCTTATCTGTAAATGTTACTAATTCATGCGAGTATTTCCATTTTGTATGAAAGCGCGTCTTGACGGCTTCAAACTTCACTGAACGAGCGCCGGTGCGGCGGGCTGGCGCATGCGCGTCAAACAGACAGAACGCAGTCAAGAGGGAGACTATTCAGCGCAAAAACATTCATTTAGCTGAAATATCTGCTTTAGGACGCTAAATTTAGGTTTAAAAGTCAACATTTAATTCACGTATTTTATGAGAGTAGTAACTGTAAAGGGATAACAGCGTGTAATTGAGGCAAGACGTTTCTACAGGATAAAGAAATTACAGTAACAGGTTACTTTGTCCATAGCGAATGTGTGTGTGTGTTCCTGCAGAACATTCCTCTTATCTGTTAACACTGAGTTTGTGTTTTTTGTGTTTTTGTTTTTTAATATTTTAATGTAGGGATTTAAGCTGTCCTTTTTCGTAGTAACTTATTTTGCACATAATGTAGGCTATAGCACAGATATACCCTTACGAAAATTATCCATGGTTCTATTAGATAGTAAAACCATGTTTTTTGGCGTATTGATTACCATTTGTATAACCACACAAATACCATAGTTAAACTATGGTTAATTTGTGGTTAACATTGGAATAACGACAATAACCCTGTTTTATTTTTTATTATTATTATTATTATTATTATAAAAAAAATTTGTTTGTTTGTTTTATTTGTTAAACCATGGTTCATTTTTGTACGGGTAGATATATTCACTATGTATGTTTTCATAGCACTCAGCTGACACGTTTGTTTGAAGGACAGCATTGGGCAGGATGGGGAATAGTGTGTTTTGTCAGTAAAAAAATCTGATTAATCGAAAAAATAATCAGCCAACTAATCGATCATCAAAATAATCGTTAGTTGCAGCCCTAATACAGACCCAGATTTAGATCTGATTAGCCAGCTATACATACGCGAATCTGCATCTTCATGCACGGGAAACTCGCAGCTCAGGCACCTTTTCTTGCTCTTTTACTGTAATGATGTATTGATTGAAAATTACCATCGGACACCTGTAGGTAATAGATAGATGCATAGGAAAGAGGATCAAGAAAATCCAAAAATCTCAAAAGTTAAAGGAAATCCCGCACACTATCGATACTTGCAAAAGATATCAACTTTTTATTGGCAAAGTTTCGGTCTCATGACCTTCATCAGGCATATACAAATCATATTACTTAAATTCAGTTTTTCACCTGTTCCTACATTTAACGCACAAATCCATGCATACGCACGATTAGTGAACGAGACCCATTGTTTACTTGGAACGTTTTACATTTAGTTTGTTTGGTGTAATTGATTCAGAATCAATTTTGTTTTCTACCTTAGTTAGGTTTGTTTAGACATGTATAAAGGAATGTCACCGATCCCACTCCCCCTCAGAAAGAAATTAAAGAAAAAAGTGTTAGACGCTTATACTGCCATTTATTGATGTGAATCATCATGTTCGTCTCTGAGTTTTATGTTAGCAGCATACCAGCATAAATTTAACTGATGCTGGTGAGTTTTATGTATAGAGCGATCTTCACAGTTAAGTCTTATTACAGTTACCTTACCTTGATGAACAAAAAAGAAGCAACTTTGTTATCACTCTGGGTTTTCAGTTGACACCATTCAGATGACACTTCACAAAAAGACATTTAGCACCAAACTACTGAATGCACCTTTAATGTCTTAATGACAGTCTGACTCTTAATGATTTTACATCTATTGTACTGTTAGGGTAACAGTTTAGGACCCAAGACCAGTAGTAAAAAAATGAAGACCAAGAGTCAGGAGTGCAATTAATTAAAGAAAAATTTACTGAAGAATAGTTTGCAGTTTCATCAGCAGAGGCCAGCTTCAAGTCTCACAAGGAGTTCGTAGGCCGCGCTCCCTCTACCCGTCTATCATACATACAATTGTCCCAACAGTTATACTCTTTTCAAGGTCTAGCCACGTCATTACTGCAAGTTGAATGATTCTGATTGGCTAAGAGAAAATAGACAGTCATGGTAAATTTCCACACATTGTCAGTTAATCAGATGCACGTGTCCATAGATCACTTGTTGACGCTTTCACCCCGGAGCTAGGCACGTAGTGACCTTCCAGGTCTGGAGCAGGCGCCAGCTTGTCCAGAACAACATACTGTCACTCTCCCTAGGATGCCCGTTGTACACCCTCAATACTGATCTGTAACACAGAATTCTAGCGCACATACACAGATACACAGTTTCTCCAAGGTTGGAGTTGGTTGAGCTCCAGTTCTGACCAGAAAGTTTCCCAAAACATACTGATGCTTTCTCTCAGTAAGAGGTACAGACAATAGTACAGGCAATATTCATCTTGATTCTTTAGTGTTTCAGTAAAAGGAAATTATATAAAATGAAGAAAATATAAAATAAAATGAAAGACAAATCCATATTTCATCTCTGGAAGCCGGGCTAAGTGAGTAAGCACTGTTACTGCACTCCTGTCAGGTTAGGGGTGTGTGATACATCCAAAATCCAAACACATGACAACATGTTCTGAAATCAAGTGTTTAGCGACACATCACACATCCCTAGGACAGACCCTTAGTCACCACTCAGAGACCAAATACAAACTTTAGAAAACATTAAGGAAGAAACAACAATCATTGATCATTTAGTAATATCATAACTGGAAAGAATCATTAAAAATCATCATAATAAGATAGGAGGAAAGATATTGATTAATTCTTTGATTCTAAATTTAATTAGGATATATAGATATAGGTCTATTGAAGCGGCAGTGGATTTCAGAATCCAACCTTTCAGTACTTAATATTAGGCTGCATTAAACATGTGTATTATGTTCTCAGGTCTTCTTATCCACAATTATCATGATCATTTGAAGTAGAATTAACTTGATATAATTTAATATTGCCTTTGAAAAGTATCGGTACTTCTAATGCGCTACTAAATCTGCAATGTGTTGTTGCCGGATGACAGAAATGATCAAACCTTCAAAACAATGTTTCTTTGTCCACTCCGATGCTTACGTTTGTCTTCTCTTGTCG